>CM066330.1:1626874-2074374 GCA_033807585.1 Hydrophis major | reverse complement strand
ATACTGAAGAGTAGTTTGATTTGACACTTCATCTCGCTGGGACACACATCAGTGCTTCCTTTATGAAAATTTAAATTGGCTACCTCGGTTGAAGCAAATGAAAGGCCCTTCCATTATATATATATTTTTTTCCGAGTGTATGTTTCCTTTTCTTCTGCCTCCCCTCTGAGTTATCCAAATTGTGTCAGAGGGAGGCTATCTTCTTAACTTCTTTGAAACTACCCCTCCCGTGCTCTTTGCCTTCGATAAAGAAATGACCAAATGATGGAAAATAATAGATATAAGTTAGAGCCTTGGACATACGATCACAATTGACCCCAAGATTTCCAATTGAGAGTTAAACCAAAGGTACTTTTTTTTTTTCCCCCAAGAGGCAACTGAACCAGTGGTGGGATTCATTATTTTTACTACTGGTTCTGTGGGCATGGCTTTATGGGCATGGAAGGATACTGCAAAATCCCATTCCCTCCCCACCCCACTAACCTCCTTTCCTGCTCCGTTCTTGTTCTGACCTAACCCTGTTATCAGCAAGAAAATCTCAAACAAATGCAGCAACTCAAACCTTCTCAGCTTTAATCTACAAATAACTTCTTTGTGGATAAAAGATGGCTTGCAGCCAATTAGTCCAAACAGAAAAGCCTTGATAGAATTCTTCGGATAAGCCGGAGTCTCCACACACAATGCTGAATCCTTAGAACATTTTTGCTTTCTGCAAAAGCAAAATCCTTTTGAAACCAGGCTTATATTCCCTGGAGGGAGGGGCCATTATGTTGCATCCTTACTCCTGAGTTACCTGTGCTGCTACAGCTGTTGTCTTCTATGAATCATCCTGTGCTCACGCGCATTTGGCACAGGCTCCTCGGGAACCTCTTCCTCACTGCTTCTAGTCCCCACAATCCCGGAAGACA
Source organism: Hydrophis major (assembly GCA_033807585.1). Taxonomy (NCBI): domain Eukaryota; kingdom Metazoa; phylum Chordata; class Lepidosauria; order Squamata; family Elapidae; genus Hydrophis; species Hydrophis major. The sequence goes on along the minus strand of CM066330.1, from coordinate 2,073,466 downwards.
GAAGTCCACTCCCTGATGGTCCTGGCCCCTCATCAGAGTCATCGCTCTCCTCAGCCATCTGCACCTGCTGCCGGCTAATCACAACAGTTCTGTGCCAATCAGCTGGGACTCCAGAGGCAGAGAAGAGATCTGGGCAGTGTCAGTCAGAGGTGGTACTTGCCGGTTCTCCAAACTACTCTAACTTTCCACTATCGGTTCTCCAGAACTGGTCAGAACCTGCTGAATGCCACCTCTGAACTGGACTTTCTGTTTTTTTGCTTTGAAGACATTTTGCTTCTCATCCAAGCAGCTTCTTCAGCTCTGATTGGATGGTGGGGAATGGAAGGATCTCTATTCCTTGCAGACAGCTGGTCATTTGCATCCTATTTAGAGGGTTGTTGAGGCCACTTGGAGGCTTATCTGTGTCCTCAGGGTCACTCGAGTAATGCAAATGATTTCTGTAGTCTGCATTTTTTTTCTGGAAGTCCATTCCTACTCCCACGCCATTTGGAGGGTGTTCCTCCCAAATTGCATTAGCTAAATGTCTGTAGAGATTCTTAGTCAACTAGGTAATGGCTGTTCCAAATCTTCTACACTTACTGTGCTACAAGCTTGAAATATAGAAAGTTTTTGGATAAAGATCATGTGGACATTCATAAATTTAATTCCACATCTAATTTCGGGTTTCCAAAGAATTTCAGGTGACACTTAACAAAGTTACTTAGACAGAGGAAGAAATAGAAGCAACATATGCATATACCAAATATATATATGACACCAGGCTGTCAATCATTTGGAAGCCTGCACTCACAAACAAAAAAATCTCCACACCACAAGCCAGGCAAACACCTGGGCACAAACAGATCTCCCCTGATACCTCCAGCTCAAACACACCCCAACCAGGCACCCAGATGAAACCCAGCTTCCTAACTAATGATAGCCGTCCATTTACCCGAAGCCAAGCTGCACTAAAGGCCTCCAATAAAGTAACACAATGTTGCCAGCCAATCAAGATACAAAAAGAGCCCCCCCCAAAAAAACAGACAGAAGATACTAGTAGCAGAACACAGCAAACTCCAAGACCAATAAACACAGACCAAGACTCTCAACCAATCAGGAGGAAGAAAAAACCATTCTGACACAGCAATAGGCTGCCCCAAATTTAAATCTGAAACCACTGTAAAAGTCTGACTCACAAACACCATACAGAAGCATGATGATGGCAGATGAGATTCTGCTGAAACATTGCTACAACTTTAAAAGCACCACATGGGAAAATACCCGAACAAAGCTGAATGCCAGACATGCAAGTACCCATATATATATAAATATAAATATATAATATAATATAAACCAAAATTCATGATACTGTATTTGGTTGAACTTCATCCCCTTTTGAGAACTAACTCAATATCCTGAAGAAATTTATTACCTCAACTGCCTCATTGTTCATGGCACATGCTAGGTCATGGTTTGCTTAATAAATAAAGTACAGTGGGCTAGTTTTGTACAGCAGGCTAAATCATAAACCGTGATTTACACTTCTTTCTGATGGAATTAATGTGACGTGTTGTGAAACCTTTAGACAGGCTCCATATTTTTCCCCAAGGCCATTCTTGGATTTCATCTTTACCCCAGCCATAAAAAGAAAAAGTTGGAAGAGGATATTTATAGCTCAGGATTGAACTGTAATTTCTGGAGAATTCTTGGAATCCTGGAATCCAGACATCAGCAGCCATCAACAGGCAAGTAGAGATAAACAACGTTTATCTGCCATTCGAAAGAGACAATCAAAAAGCCAAAAAGGAAACGAAAAGAGCAAAACATCTCCCTACCATCAACACCCAGATAATCAATCAATCAATTATCATAGAAATGGAAGGGACCTTGGAGGTCTTCTAGTCCAGACAGGTGGAGATGAACATCAAGATTAATACACCAACATTCCTGACATTTTATTTTAGTGCAGAGATAATAACAATTTGACTACCACCCTTAATTAGGAAGCTGGATGAGAATTATGTTAGGATTATTTTTTTGTTCAACACCATCTCAAAATGTGCATTTTTCCCCAATAAATGAGCAGAGAGATTATTTTGAAATTAGTATTTTTATTGCTTATAATCATCATCTATTTCTAATGTTCTCTTTGGGGTCTTTTTACATGTATGAATCAAGGCTGAAATTTATTTATTTGGTTTTAGTTATTTGATGTTCATCTCATTTTTCTTACTTTATAAGTCACTCAAAATGACATCATATCCTGTACTTCCTCCTCCTATTTTCCCCACAACAACCTGGTGAGGTTGGTTAAGCTGAAAGAAAGTGATTGGTCCCAAAGCTGACTTCCACACCTAAGGCAGGAATAGAACTCACTATTTATGAGTGACTGACTCAGTCACCCAGCCAACATTTGTGCCTAAGGTAGGACTAGAACTCACAATCTCCTGATGATTTGCCCGAAGTCACCCAGTCAGCTTTTTATGCTTAAGACAGGACTAGAAATCCGCATTTTCTGGTGATTGACCCAAAGTCACCCAAGTAAGTGGTGGGATTCAAATTTTTTTACTACCGGTTCTGTGGGCGTGGCTTGGTAGCAGTGGCATGGCTCGGTGGCCATGGCAGGGGAAGGTTACTGCAAAATCCCCATTCCCTCCCCATCCCACTAACCTGCTTTCCAGCTCTGTTCTCCTGGGCAGGGCAACCAACAAAGACCCAGCCGATCAACTGGGACTTGGGAGGCGGAGAATAGATGGGGGCAGGGCCCGTCTGAAGTGGGATTGGCCGGTTCTTTGAACTACTCAAAATTTCCACTACCGGTTCTCCAGAACTGGTCAGAACCTGCTGAATACCACTTCTGACCCAGATGGCTTTCATGCCTAAAGCTGCACTCCAGTTCACCATCTTCTGGTGATTGGTCCAACGTCACTCAGTAGGTTTTTGTGTCTAATTCTAGAACTCACAGTCTCCTAGTGATTGATCCAAAGTCACCCAGCTGGCTTTCATGCCGAAGGCAGGACTAGAACTCACCATCTCCCAGTTTCTAGTTTTGATCCTTATTCAACTAGACCAAACTGCCTCCATACTAAAGCACATTCCACATTTCACACATCTAAAATCCTGCCCGTGTTCCTTTGGAGCAAGGTTGCGTGAATTCAGCCTTTGAGTAGACATCTGCTCCAACTGCATTGTAAATTTTTCCTGCGAATTGTTAAAAGAAAAAAAAGAAGAAGAAGTCACCTCCTCTGAAACTGGCATGGCTGACTGTTTTCCACATTTTTCTTCCAAGATGAACTAACATCTGTATCTGATCCTCTGATCTCTTTTGCTGGTTTCGTCTCTGCAGGCTGTGATCAACAAAGGAAGCTCTAACTGAAACATCAAAAATGAGAAGCCAATTACAGGATGTCAGAGTTATGTGCAGCCAAACCCTTGATTAAAGGACTATAGTACTCTTGTCTTTGGGTTCTCATCAGCCATTATCCTAATTTCAACTCCCATTTTGGACTTCTTTGCCAGCTGAAGAAACAACAGATCTCTCGGGAAACTTGTTTGCCCCAATTTTCTTTTCTTTTCAATCTCTAACTCTGATCTTTTCTTTTCTTTCTTCGTTCTTCTTTTCAGTAGTTTCCCATTTTTCCCTTCCTTCGCAAAGGTCCTTCTGCTTTTAAGAGTTCTGTGCAGTGGGAAGAAAAAGAATATTCATATTCCAAAGCAGTGGTGGCTAACCTGTTTCAGCTCCTCCGCCAACAATGGCATGTGCGCTCGCTTGTGTGCGCTTGTATGCCAGCACCCAGAGGGCAATGCCTGCTGCCCCCCAGGTCCCCTGCGCATATGTGCACGATTCCCCCTCGTGCACCATGCATCTTTCCACATGCAATTCTCCCTTGTGTACCATGTGTCTTTGCACAAGTGTACACAATTCCCCCTGGCATGCAGCACATCTGTGCATGTGCGCACGATCTTTGTGCACAGCACATCCCTGCACAGGCACGGGTCTCCTGCACACATCCCTCCACCACCACCACCCCTGTGCATGCACACCAGATACCCAACAATCCGCTGTCGGGCAGCGGCGTGCATGCACATGTGCACTGGGGCTTTTCCGGGCAACCTCTCACATGCTGGGGGAAATGGCTTTCCATGCCATTTCCGGCACATGTGGCATAGGTTCGGCAACAGGGTTCTAAGGTACTTGCCTAGTCTCTGTTGCTCTGTCTGCAAATTCAAAGAGTAAGGGATGCGGTAGCTCAGTGGTTAAGACGCTGAGCTTGTCCATCAGAAAGGTCGGCAATTCAGTGGTTCGAATCCCTGTAACAGAGTTTGCTCCTGTTCCTTGTCCCAGCTTCTGCCAACCTAGCAGTTCGAAAGCATGTAAAAAATGCAAGCAGAAAAATAGGGACCCCTTTGGTGGGAAGGGAACAGCATTCTGTGCCCCTTTGGCATTGAGTCATGCCGGCCACATGACCACGGAGATGTCTTTGGACAGTGCTTGGCTCTTCGACTTTGTAATGGAAATGAGTACTGCCCCCCTAGAGCCGGAAATAACTAGCACGTATATGCAAAGGAAACCTTTACCTTTTTATATTGTTCTGAAGATGTACGAAAATTCAAAGAGGGCCAACAGGAGAAGGAAGGGGCATCTGAGAGAGAAAGTTGTGACTATTTTAACAGAATAATAAAATAACAAGTTGGAAGGGATCTTGGAGGTCTTTTAGTCCAATCCCCTGCTCAGGCAGGAAACCCTATACCATTCCAGACCAATTGTCCAATTGCTTCTTGAAAACCTCCAGTGTTGGAGCATTTACAACTTCTGGAGGAAAGTTGTTCCACTGGCTGATTGTTCTCACTGTCAGGAAATTCTCTCCTTAGTTTTAGGTTGCTTCTTGCCTTGATTATCTTCTATCTCTTGCTTCTTGTCCTGGCTTCAGTTCACTCCTCTTCTTTGTGGCAACCCCTGAGATATTCCAATCTATTCTCCAAAGCACTTGAAGCACCTCAACTATTTTGGGATATTGAGGCACCATTTAGGATGAACAGGGGAGCCTCGTTGTTCCTCCATTTTGTTTAAGGGAACATTATTTATTTTATTTTATTTTATTTATTTATTTTGATTTGTCAGTCGCTGACAAGATAATAGATATCAGTATATACATAGTTATGAATACATGAAATGGGTACATATAAGAAAAATAAAAGAAACAATAGTACAGGGATGGTAGGCACGTTGGTGCGCTTATGCACGCCCCCTATAGACCTCTTAGGAAAGGGGTGAGGTCAATAGTAGACAGCCTAAGGTTAAAGTTTTTAGGGTTTGGGGAAGAAACCACAGAGTCAGGTAGAGTATTCCAGACATTGACCACTCTGTTGCTGAAGTTGTATTTCCTGCAATCAAGTTTGGTGCGGTTAACCTTGAGTTTGTATCTATTGTGTGCTCTTGTGTTGTTATGGTTGAAGCTGAAGTATTCATTGACAGGTAAGTCATTGCAATGTATGATTTTATATACCAGACTTAGATCAGACTGAAGACGGTGTAATTCAAGGTTTTCTAGGTCTAGAATTTCAAGTTTGGTGGCATAAGGTATTCTGCAACGAGTAGAGGAGAACTCTTCTTGTGAAATATTTCTGGACTTTCTCAACTGTGCTAATATCAGATACATAATGTGGGTTCCAGACTGATGAGCTGTATTCAAGTATTGGTCTAGCAAATGTTTTGTATTCTCTAGTTAGTCATGTGTTATTACCAGAGAAATAGCTATGCAGAATTAGGTTAACAACCTTTAATGTCTTTTTGGCTATGTAGTTACAGTGGACTCTAGCACTTAGATCATTAGAGATGAGTATTCCAAGGTCCTTGACAGAGCTTGGATCATCAACAAAATCTTGATTATTCAACTTGTATTTTATTTTCTGATTTTTTTTGCCAATATGTAAGACAGAGCATTTATTTGTTGAGATTTGAAGTTGCCATTTGTTTGACCAACTTGAAACATAGTCAGGATCTTTTTGAAGGGTAGCAGTATTGTCTGGGTTATTGAACAGCTTTACATCATCAGTGAAGAGAATGCAGTTGCTCTTAATATGATCACAGAGGTCATTTATGTAGAGTATAAAGAGAGTTGGTCCTAGAAGACTGCCTTGGGGGACACCACTGTTGATAGGTACAGAATTTGATAAGACACTCCCAATTTTGACCATTTGTTGTCTGTTTGCCAGGAATGCTTCTATCCAGTTATAGAGTTATCCAGATACCATAAGATTTTAGTTTTAGGAGTAGTTTGTTGTGTCCCACTGAATCAAAGGCTTTACAGAAGTCTGTGTGTATATTACGTCTGCTGTTTTGCCCTGATTGAGTTGTGTAGTCCATATGTTTTTGTAGTGCAAGAGTTGCAGATTATGATTATGGATTTACAGGTAATTCTTGACTTACAACCATTCATTTAGTAACCTTTTGAAGCAACAAGGGGACTGAAAAAAGCAACTTATAACCATTTTTCACACATGTCCATTGCAGCATCCCCATTGTCACATGATCAAAATGTGGTTGGTTGGTGGCTGCTTGATATTGTTGGAAGAAATGTCCATCTGGTTCAGTTCCAAGTGGGGAGAAAGACACTGAAAACATGCAGGCTGATTGGAAAGATGGTTTATTGATAGACAGGACCACATGGGTTTGAGGTACTGGGAAGCTGACCACATGGAGTGGAGAGTGAGGGTTGTTTATACTCTCCCTTGGGCCTTCTGTTGAGCTTCCTGTCCCTGTGGCAAGAGCATATATTCTATTGGTTGCTATAGGGGTCACAGCTAACTTTGTAAGCTATCTGAGTCCCAGGTTTGGTTGAAGCTTGCTAGATGATGCAGTGAAGGGCAATTCCTATTGTGGCTAAATGGCTTTGCCCTGAAGGATAATCCCATCATCCTGTAGCTGAAAGTCTTTTGTTTTGTAGATAGGCTGGCCCAGTCTTTCTTAATGGGCACCAAATATCTGCTGGGGGCAAGGAATTTCTGTCTCCCTTAAGATTTCTATTTCCCTTTTAAGAGAAATATAATATTCTTCCTTTTTAAATATTTCTCAAAATATTGTATTCTTCCAGGAGAGGTGGCTGCTAACTTTCCACAGTATTTATGACAGTTGCAATGATGTTGTGGATGCTTCATCACTGGACGTTTTTAAGAAGAGGCTGGAGAGTCTCTTGTCTGAAATGGAATAGGGTCTCCTGCTTGAGCAGAGGGTTGGACTAGAAGACCTCCAAGGTCCCTTCCAGCTCTATTCTGATTGATTGATTGACTGACTGATTGACCATCAAACAACATCTACTTCTCTCTGGTCTTTGGGGAGGACTTTTTCGGTGGTTAAAAATGCCAAATCAAGTCTGAACATAAAGCTGACTGTGGTCAGTTTGTTGAACATGGGCATTCATTTCTTAACAACCCAGATTGATTAAAAACCAAATTGCCGGACAATCCAAACAGAATCAAGCCTAAGTTAAAAATTGAATCAAGTGTTCAAATCAAACCTTGTTTGATTCATACAGTTCCATTAAGCTGAGGTTTGGTAAATTCCCTCTACTGGAGTTCAGTCTGTTGTCTCTTTTGTTTCCTTCAAGTTATGGAGAAAGCAGACTTGGAGTAATGTGAACTTTGTAATTGTTGTTCAGTGACAAAGTCATGTCACAACACCCATGGATCAGACCACACGAGATCCCCCTATTTTCAGCCTTGGAAGCCATATTTTACTTGGAAGCTTTGAGGCTGCCACATTTAGTGCCCGTGAATTGGGGAGGAGGGATTTCTTAGTGTGTAGAAGAGTAGATTCAACAACATTTTTTCTTAGAAGTCAAGGAAAAGTTACCCTGCATCTGGAGATGACATTTGATTGGGCCATGTCATAGACTGATGGGTGCAGGGGATGGATCTTTGATTTTCTCTTGGGAAAGAGAAAAGCCGGAAGTTTCAGATTTGGGTTTTCCCAGGTGTGCCAATATGACTTATCTAATAAATTTTTATTTGGATGGACTTTATTTTTGAGTGCTAAATGAGTATGGGAAGTTTCATTGGAACGCTGACATCTATCTTTCACTGTCCCTCGGAGTTTGTCCAAAATTCATGTTCCTTGCACTGATAACACTATCAAACCAAAGTAGGTGGCCAAAGTATTTGAGCTTCAAGATCTGTCCTTCCAGAGAACACTCAGGGTCGATTTCCTTTAGGATTCTGATCTTTTACAAGTTCTAATGATTATGCTAGAAGTGAAGACAAGAGAATGAGTGCTGGTAAGAGCTTTCAACTTTGTCTAAGGAACTTCTGAAACATTTATAGTGTAATCATTTCTTGGTCTCTGTAGGTTCCAGGAGCAGTGGAAATTAATCTCTCCTGTGCACAACTAACTCTTGAGAAATAATATTATCTCCAATGCTCTCTGAGTGATGGGGTTCAGGAAGAAAGGATTTGCAATTGCAAAGTTTGAGCTTTCTATTTCTGCTGTGCTGGACAAACATCTCCAGAGTACCTCATCCTGGAGAACCACCAAGGATTACAAGTCAGCAAAGTGTGTTTGCATTCAGAGGCATCAACAAAAGCAACCCACAAAACGTACTTATAAAATATTAAATTAAATAGAATAGAATAGAATTCTTTATTGGCCAAGTATGATTGGACACATAAGGAATTTGCCTTGGTGTAAATGCTCTCAGTGTACATAAAAGAAAAGATGCATTCGTCAAGAATCATCAGGTACAACACTTAATGATAGTTATAGGGTACAATAAGCAATCAAATCACACTAGGAAACAGTCAATATAAATCGTAACGACACAAGCAACAAAGTTACAGTCATACAATCACGAGTGGGAGGGGATGGGTGATAAGGAGTGATGAGAAGATTAACAGTAATAATAGTGCAGACTTTGTAAATAGTTGGACAGTATTGAGGGAATTATTTGTTTAGCAGAGTGATGGTGTTCAGGGAAAAACTGTCCTTGTGTCCAGTTGTTCTGGTGTACAGTACTCTATAGCGTCATTTTGAGGGTAGGAGTTGAAACAGTTTATGTCCAGGATGTGAGGGGTCTGTAAATATTTTCACAGCCCTCTTTTTGACTCGTACAGGATACAGGTCCTCAATGGAAGGCAGGTTGGTGCAGCGCTGTGGGTTATGTGCTGAGGACACTGGGTTGGAAGTTAGCAAGCCCATGTTTGAGACCCTTGTCCTGCTTCAGGATAGAGTGAGCTTCTGTTATTTGCTGCAGCTCCTTCATGGAGACATGTGTGCTGTCCTGTTCACTCACTCACTCACTCACTCACTCACACACACACACACACATATACACACACACATAATGGTGGGTTAGTGGGATTAATAATATTCCCCAGCAGTACATAAAAAACTGAGAACTGTCCCAATTAAATTTAGCCACAAGCAGACAGATGCTAATTGACAGAGCAATGGTCGATGAGTCCACAAGGATCTTGAAAGTTTCCCAAATGAGATAAGCTCACCAGGCAAAGTTAAACCCATAATACAAGAGAGTTCACAAGGCAAGAAAAACCCAGAGTCAAAGCATGGTGTCAATCCAAAGCAGGACAGGAATCCCAATACCCAGGAAACACATAGCTAGGAAATGAACACATTGTTCCCAGTTTTACTTCCCTCTCTCCGTTGTGCTAAATAGCCAGCTTCTGCTGCAGCCCATGAAGAGGGACAAAGTTGCCTCCTCATGAGTAGTCTAGCTGACCTTCTCTGCTCTTGCCTTTTCTCGGCCCTCCCTGTTCTTGGATCAGGTGCAGAAGGCAGTTCCTCTTCCTCATCACCGACTGGCTGCAGCTGTGTGTTCTCCCCAGCTGAAGCCTCAGGTCTGTCCTGCTGCAGCTGTCCTTGGACCCTCTCAGACAGCTGCTCAGAGCCATTAATGAATTCCCCTCCTGACGTGTCTGGGACTACGTCATCCTCTTCCAAACAGACTTCTGGAGAGGTATCTGGGAAAGCATCTGAGGGAGTCACTACAACACAAAAGGAGCTCTCCAAGGTGTCCCTGGGCAATGGTGATGCTATTGGTTAATCCTTTAAATCCCTCTTCTCTGTGTCAACCCTAACCCTAATCCTAATCTCTCAAGTACTGGAGGACAGTTAGAATGTCCCACCTAATCCTTCCATTCTGCACCGTCCTGTCAGAGCTGAAGAAGCTTCTTGGATGAGAAGCAAAACATCTTCAAAGAAAAACCAGAAAATCCATTCGCCTCTTAGAAAAAGCACCTTTGGGACAACGATGACCTGGAGGACTGAGAAGCTCCAGAGACATCTTTCAACCTAGAAGCACCTGAAATGGTGCCTCCAGAAGAAATGGGATGGGAATTTTGTGGGTATGCTAATAGAATGGCAATGACCTTGAAGAACATCAATGGAGATACTCAATCATCCAGGTCACATTGTCTCAAAGATGCTTTTCCAAAAAGCAACTGGACTTACTTGGTTTTTCTCTGACCTAAAGAAGCTTCTTGGATGAGAAGCAAAACATTATCAAAGAGGGGGAAAAAATCCAGTTGCCTTTTGGAAAAGCACTCTTGGGATGACCTGGAAGAATGATTGGAAACAGAAGCGAGTCTCTATCTTTATCTCGAGTAAAATATTTATAAAAAGGAATTGACTGGTTAGTACACCTAACTCATATCATTTCAGGAAAGTCCTGATGGTGAAGCAAGAAGAGATACATTTGGTGAAATCAGATATGAGGTGGAATTAGGAGATGATGTGGTGGAACACAATAGATGGAAGAATAAAGATGGTGAATTTATCAATACCACCTTATAATGCCTTGGTAAGGCTACGCTTGGAACCCTGCATCCAGTCCTGGTCACCAGGATGTTAAAAAGATGTTGGGACTCTAGAAAGAGTGCAGAGAAGAGCAACAAAGATGATTAGGGGACTGGAGACTAAAACATATGAATAACAGTTGCAGGAACTAGATATCTCTAAGTTGATGAAAAGAAGGACTAGGGAGACATGATAGCAGTCTTCCAATATCTCAGGGGCTGCCCCAAAGAAGAGGGAGTCAAGCTATTCTCCAAAGCACCTGAAGGCAAGACAAGAAGCAATGGCTGGATCAAGGAGAGAAGCAACCTAGAACGAAGGAGAAATTTCCTAACAGGGAAGACAGTCAACCAGTGGAAGAGCTTGCCTCCAGAAGCTGTGGGTGCTCCATCAATGGCGCTTTTTAAAGAAAAGACCAGACAGCCACTTGACTGGAACAGTATAGGTCTCCTGCTTGAGTAAGGGGTTGGACTAGGAGACCTCCAAGGTCCCTTCCAACTCTGTTATTCTGAGTTGGTGGCTCTTTCCTTTCTTGAGAGCTGCTTGTTCCATCCTTAAAGATGGCATTGAACTGGCTCAGCGAGAGGCATTCAAGGACTGTTGTCAGAACTGATCCACTTTGATTTGTTACACAACGATGCAAATGCCTCATATCTGGGGGTGGGCTTGAGACCTCCTCACTCCGTGGCACAAAAGCAGCAGCAATTAAGCATCCAATCTACCTCCTAGCATGACAACCCAAATCTATCCTAGCTGGGGTGCCACTGAAAAGCTGTCTTTTTTGAAGGTTTCCCACTGATTGTATTTCCCCTCTAAGACCCCTCTAATCAATTTATTGTTGATTAGAAAGCAAGGAGCTTTCCCTTGGAGCTTCTTCCTAACTTTTTAAATATATATTCAGGGCTCCCCCCCCTTTTTTTTTTTTAAGCAAGGGAAAAAGGCTACATGTTGATCTCCCTTCAAAGGACAGCGATGGGATAATGAAGCTCAGTGGAAGGTAGCCTTTTGGTTCCTTCCATTTATTAAAAAGACAAATTCCCATCCTTTGCTTCGGCTCTCCTCTCAGGAGACATGTCTGTTTCTTATCTGGAAGACAGATGAAAAGGGAAGGATTATCCATGGGTTTTGGTCTAGGCATCCATCAATGCAGAACATCCAATGGAGATTAAACAATGCATTTCATTTATCAAATCCCACCTCCCCTTTCTCCTCCACCTAATTTTCAAATTGCTTCCCATTCATTGGAGGTATGAGGGCCATGACTGAAAGTGAAAAGGAGATTAGATTAACAGAGTTGGAAAGGACTTTGTAGGTCATCTAGTCCAACCCCCTGCCCAAGAAGGAGACCCTATACAATTTCTGACAAATGGCAGTGCAATCTCTTCTTGAAAGTCTCCATTGTTGAAGCTCCCACAACTTCTGAAGGCAACTTCTGTTCCATTGATTGATTGTTCTCATGGACAGTTGAGTGCATGGACAGTTGGGTGAACAAGGGTTACCACTCCATAAAGCCTTAGTAAGACCACACCTAGAATATTGTATCCAGTTTGGGTCACCACACTATAAAAAAGATGTTTAACAACCGGTTCTGTGGGCATGGCTTAGTTGGTGGACGTGGCTTGGTGGTCATGTTATTGGCTGGGCATGGCCAACTCAATATCACTCACATCGAGGCACACTTCTCCTCGTCTGGCCTCTCATGACTGTGGAGATACTGCAACAGTCGTAAGTGTGAAAAACGGTCATAAGTCACTTTTTTCAGTGCCATTGTAACTTTGAATGGTCACAATAAAGCAAATTATCAGCAAAGGAGGGGAAAAAAACTCCAGAGAAGTTCCAGAGACAGGAAGTCTAGTCCTGCCAAGAACAGAATAAGGGTTAACAGAGAGACGGTTTCTGTAAACAACACCAGAATGTTTCCTTCCTGTCTTCCTTACAGGATTAGGCCAGTAATTTCTTCTAACAACCGATTCTCCGAACTGCTTAGAATGTTAACAACTGGTTCTAGCGACTAGGTGCGAACTAGTAGAATCCCACCCCTGGTCTTAGGGAAACAGCCCTGTATGGGCAAATTAGCACAATTCATGTTATTAAAAAACCATTCTTCGCTCCCAGGATTGTTTTATTTTTAATACATAGTGCAGCCTAGCATTATAATCTGCTGGCATGGGGCCATTTATTCTGTAAGATTTTCTCCCTAGTATTTAATTTTTGCAATAGCCCAGAATTGTATCTCCAGTGGTGCCTGGGGCCTATGCAGAATGGAGCACCACTGGTAAAGTTGCTTTAAATTGAAATGGGCAGGCTGCTTTAAAGTATTACTTGAATCATGGTGGGTCATGGTGAAAGCTTTGTGGCAGCACACATCCTACTTGGATGTGAAGGAGCCCATTTCCTGGCTTCACCCGACTGAGGGGAATTATCAAATCAGGACCATTTGCAGACTACCAAGTCACAATAACTTACTAAATAAACAAAACCATTTGCATTGGGTCTATGAAGAACAGTTGCGGAACTGGGCCTGACTAGTCCAGTGAAGAGAAGGACCAGGGGAGACAGGATAGCAGTCTTCCAATATTTGAGATGCTGCCACAGAGATGAGGAAGGGGTCAAGCTATTATCCAAAGCATCTGAAGGCCAGACAAGGAATAATGGATGGAAACTGAACAAGGAGAGATTCAACCTGGAAATAAGGAGAAATTTTCTGACAGTGAGAACAATCAACCAATGGAACGGCTTGCCCTCGGAAGTTGTGGGAGCTTCATCACTGGAGGCTTTCAGGAAGAGACTGGACTGCCAGGTGTCAGAAAGGATCTTGTACTTGGATGGGGGGAGGTTGGCCTAGATGACCGACAAGGTCCCTTCCAACTCTGTTAATCCGTTAAACCTGTTAATTGAAATGCATAGTTGCAGGCCATGCAAACAAGTGAAACCCCATCTGTGGGATGCAGGAAGCATGCAAAAACATGCTTTACCCTGCGATTCCCCCCAGTCTGTGGAAAAACCTCTCTCCATAGAACCAGTCCCTGGTCCTTGAAAGGTTGGGTCCAACTGGTATAGAATATGTGGTACTTGGCTCAACAGCATTACCCATGAAAGGGATTTAATGGACAATCACTTAAATATGAGGCAGGTTCCATCAACGGAAGGATAGAATCAAGACAATGAGAAGTACCATAGTACCATTTTACAGCACACCGGTGGGAATGCGCTTGGAATATTCAGTTTGGGTCAATCCATGATCCAAAAAAGATGGTGATACAATAGAAAGTTTGTAACAGAGATGATAAAGGCCTGGAGGCTAAACTGTATGAAGAATGCTGAAGTAATCTTGGTATGTCTAGCCAACTGGAAAAAAAAGGATTAGGTGGGACTTCCCCAAAGGTGATTTTTTTTTCAAGAGGCAACTGGACTTTCTGCCTTTTTCTTTGAAGACATTTCATTTCTCATCCAAGAAGCTTCTACAGTTCTGATTGGATGGTGGATAACAGAAGGACTGATACTCCTTGCAGACAGCTGGTCATTTGCATCCTTTTAGAGGGTCATTGAGGTCACTTGAAGATTTATTTCTCTCCTCAGGATCACCTGAGCAGTGCTCCTGATTCCTGTAGTCTGCAATTTTTCCCTCTGGAAATCTATTCCTACTCCCACACCTTTGACAGGGTGTTCATCCCAAATTGTATAGCTAAAAGTCTGTAGAGATTCTCTATCATCCAGATCATGGTTGTCCCAGAAGTGCTTTGTTTCAGGAGGGTTTTTCTTGAAGACATTTTGCTTCTCATCCAAGAAGCTTCTTCAGCTCTGACAGGATGATGGAGAATGGAAGGATTGATATTCCTTGCAGACAAAGCTGGTCATTTGCATCCTTTCTGAGGGTCCTTGAGGCCACTTGGAGGTTTATCTATGTACTTGAGAGATTAGGTTAGGGTAGTTACAGAGAAGAGGGGATTGATTTAGTCTCTAGGTCACCAGACAGGGAGAAGTAATGAGTGGAAGCTAAACAAAGAGAGATCGAAGCTAGAAGTAAGGATAACCTTTCTAACAAGGAGAGCAATGAAATAGTTCATCTCCTTCAGTTGTGGATGCTCCAACACTGGAGGCTTTTAGGAAAAGATTTTATAACTATTTGTCTGAAATGGTAGACGGTTTTCTGCTTGGAAAGGGGGTTGGACTGGAAGACCTCCAAGGTCCCTTCCACCTCTGTTACGCTATTATCTTGGAAGACACCACTTAAAGGATATGCAATGTAAGATGAATGTTATTCCAATTTCCTTTCCTGCCCTACTTAGTTATCTTCAGTCTCATTTGGATGGAATAAGAAAGTGGTTGCACAGCTGGACATAATCCAGAATAATGTTTTTTGGAGAAAAAGTCTAGGCCTGCTCTTAAATACTGTATTTAAAGAATAGAAATGGTTAATTTGATAGTTTTAAAATAATTCCAGAACACGAGCAGCCTCCTTGAAGAATCTTTACTAAAATTGTTTTGTAAAATTGGTGCTACAGGGAAGAGGAATTTGTTCTCTCTCATTATTATTATTATTATTTTTTGCAAATTTCTTCCTTTGATAATTAAAATAATTTAAATTTTGAGCACGGAAGGGTGAATGGGGACATGAGAGATTCCATAGAAAGCTAATCGCTATTTAGTCCAGTGCTTGACATTCCTTTAATGAAGGCATCTGAAGTTTAAGAAAAACAGATGCATTTTGTAATAATCATCTAATCCAGAGGTGGTATTCAGCAGGTTCTCACTGGTTCTGTAGAACCAGTAGTGGACATTTTGAGTAGTTCGGAGAACCGGCAAATCCCACCTCTGACTGGCCCTGTCCCATCTATTCTCTGCTTCCCATTGAGTCCCAGCTGATCACCTGGGTCTTCTTTTGTTGCCCTGCACAGGAGAACGGAGCTGGAAAGCAGGTTAGTGGGGTGGGGAGAGAATGGGGATTTTGCAGTATCCTTCCCTTGCCAGGCCCACCAAGCCACACCACGCCCACCAAGCCACGCCCACAGAACCAGTAGTAAAAAATTTTTGAATCCCACCATTGATCTAATTGTAATAAGAACCAATGAGGTGTTCATTTGTTTATTCTTTCACACTTTGTCTGATTTATCTTGAGACAGGTTTTGATCCAGTTCAGCCCTGAGGCCAGGATCATGTAGGTACACATTAAAAATGTACCACACTGATGTCTTTGAAATGCAACAAAAGGATTAGATGCATTTGTGTATGGAGGAGGGGGAAGGGGGAGGAAGAGGAGCAAGAGAGGAGGGGGAAGAGGAGAAGGAGGAGGAGAATGACTGATATTCTTGGTGCATCAGTGCTGGAAGGAAATAGGGTCTGCAGAGAAGAGGAGGAGAAGGAGGAAGTGGGGGAGAGAGGAAGGAGGAGAGGAGGAAGAGAAGTGGAGGAAGTGGATGAGAAGTGGACTGTGGATTCTTGGTGCATCAGTGCTAGAAGGAAGTGGGGTTTGCAGAGAAGAGGAGGAGGAGGAAGAGAGGAGGAGGAGAATGGGGTTCTTGGTGCATCAGTGGTAGAAGGAAGTGGGGTTTGTAGAGAAGAGGAGGAGGAGGAGGAGGAGGAAGAGAGGAGGAGGAGAATGGGGTTCTTGGTGCTTCAGTGGTAGAAGAAAGTGGGGTTTGTAGAGAAGAGGAGGAGGAGGAGGAGGAGGAGGAGGAGGAGGAGGAGGAGGAGGAGGAGGAGGAGGAGGAGGAGGAGGAGGAGGAGGAGGAAGAAAGGAGGAGAATGGGGTTCTTGGTGCATCAATGCTAGAAGGAAGTAGGGTTTGTAGAGAAGAGGAGGAGGAGGAGGAGGAGGAGGAAGAAAGGAGGAGAATGGGGTTCTTAGTGCATCAATGCTAGAAGAAAGTGGGGTTTGCAGAGAAGAGGAGGAGGAGGAGGAGGAGAATGGGGTTCTTGGTGCATCAGTGCTAGAAGGAAGTGGGGTTTGTAGAGAAGAGGAGGAAGAGGAGGAAGAAGAAAGGAGGAGGAGAATGGGGTTCTTGGTGCATCAGTGTTAGAAGGAAGTGGGGTTTGTAGAGAAGAGGAGGAGGAGGAAGAGAGGAGGAGGAGAATGGGGTTCTTGGTGCATCAATGCTAGAAGGTAGTGGGGTTTGTAGAGAAGAGGAGGAGGAGGAAGAGAGGAGGAGGAGAATGGGGTTCTTGGTGCATCAATGCTAGAAGGAAGTGGGGTTTGCAGAGAAGAGGAGGAAGAGGAGGAGGAGGAAGAAAGGAGGAGAAGAATGGGGTTCTTGGTGCATCAATGCTAGAAGGTAGTGGGGTTTGCAGAGAAGAGGAGGAGGAGGAGGAGGAGGAGAATGGGGTTCTTGGTGCATCAGTGCTAGAAGGAAGTGGGGTTTGTAGAGAAGAGGAGGAAGAGGAGGAGGAGGAAGAAAGGAGGAGGAGAATGGGGTTCTTGGTGCATCAGTGCTAGAAGGAAGTGGGGTTTGTAGAGAAGAGGAGGAGGAGGAAGAGAGGAGGAGGAGAATGGGGTTCTTGGTGCATGAGTGCTAGAAGGAGGTGGGGTTTGTAGAGAAGAGGAGGAGGAGGAAGAGAGGAGGAGGAGAATGGGGTTCTTGGTGCATCAATGCTAGAAGGAAGTGGGGTTTGCAGAGAAGAGGAGGAGGAGGAAGAAAGGAGGAGGAGAATGGGGTTCTTGGTGCATCAATGCTAGAAGGTAGTGGGGTTTGCAGAGAAGAGGAGGAGGAGGAGGAGGAGGAGAGGAGGAGGAGAATGGGGTTCTTGGTGCATCAGTGCTAGAAGGAAGTGGGGTTTGCAGAGAAGAGGAGGAGGAGGAAAAAGAGGGGGGAAGAGAGGAGGAGAAAGAAGACGAGGACGAGGATGAGAACTTGCTGTTTTCTCTGAGCTTGATAATTTGCTTACAGACATTTCATAACCTGACTAGGTAATATCACCAGTACTGGGGAGTGTGGAGTTTGATCTCTGTTTACATGTAGTAGCTTGCCCTTTCCGATGGTAGCAAGAGACATTAGAGGCATTCTCCACAGATAATAAAAAGCTAAGAAAAAAGACAAGAAAATCAGATCATCATCTCCAGCAGCCAACACCCAGATAAGTAGGGGTTAACACCGGACAAATAATCAAGCAGAAAACGATACTCTAACAGGAACCATTAAGGAGGAATCCTTGCCAACACTGGCAGAGCAAGTTACTGTGTATAAACAAAGCAACCCCACCACACTCAGTCACACTGATGATGTTGTCTAGTCAGGTCATGAAACATCTGCAAGAAAAGAACCCAGCTCAGAGTCCACCAAGGACCTGGCAGTTCAGTGCCGAGAATATATATTCTCTTCTGTCAGAAGTTAAATGCATAAACTGCCTGTCAGCAGGTTATCTTACCGGGCTGCCTTTCAAGCTTGGAAAATGATTTGTGGATCAGTAGGCGATGGAAAATGGGTATATCACCACTGATTTATTTTTTTAAAAAAAATCCAAGTTTAGAGTTTAGCACCGACTGAGCGAGCAGCCTGTATGATTTTATTGCAGAATGATTAGAAAGTCAGGGATGAAAGGGACTTGGGAGAAGAACATCTAGTTTTGATCGGGACTATGAACGGTCAAAATTCTTGCACTGAAATGGCTGAATTAAAGAGAATAAATGAACTGTAGCTCAGGAGAGGCATGATAGGAAATCACAGAGAGGGCTCTTCACTAAATAGGCTTCTAAACGTACTTGGTGAGCAGCGACATTGTAGTAACTTCAGCTTTTTAATCCTTTCAGGCAGACCACTGCACAGGTGGCGCCTGGGTTATGACCACAATGAAGCCCCAAATTTATGTCACTAAATGAAACGTTTGTCAAGTGAGTTTGCCTCATTTCATGACTTCCCTCGCCACAGTTGTTCAGCAAATCATTGCAATTTAATTAAGTTAGTAACATGGTTTGTTAAGTGACTCTCGATTCCCTCTTGACTTTGCTTGTCAGAAGCTGATCACATGACCCCGGGATGCTGCAACCATCATAAACATGAGTCGGTCGCCAAACATCTGGATTTTGATCTTGTGACCCCCTTTTGGGAATGTCTGACAAGCAAAACCAACAGGGAAGCCAGATTCACTTGAGAAGCGTGCTCCTAACAGTGATTGTTGTGGCTGCCAGTGGCCAGCAGATCTGGCAGCAGATTCAGACAGTGAGGAGGTTGGGGAGGAACCTGGGCCAGTCATGGAGTCTGGGGAAGGATCTGACAAATCGGAGGCAAAGATGGGGCCAGAGCCACCCAACAATTATCATCTACCTTCGGAGTTGGAGATAAGTGAGGCAGAAGAACAGCTGGAGCCTGTTCCCCATGTGCACAGGCACAGAGCTGCCAGGAGAAGGGAACAGTTAGGGAGCAAGAGTCGATTCGGGAGTAAGGGCACAGGTGGACGGTGAATGGCCCCTCCCACAGGGAATAAAGAGGAGTGGTGTTTGCAGGGGACAATTAGTTCAATTCATTACGGTGAAGATCTGTTCTTGACTTCTTGCCAAGTAATTGCTGTTACAGCGTGGCATTTGAAAGATATCGGCCTGGCAACTCTCCAAGCCTGATAAAGGTCTGCAGTTGTGAAATCTCGTGAAAGACTGTTTGCCGGGGACTTTGCTGGAGAGGAATTCCCTTTAATCTAAATAAAAGGGGTTTTATTGGGACGAGGAGTCGGCTTCATGATCTTGGGAAGCTTAGGTCAGAACAGTGATTCACTTAACAATTGTGACAAAGGAAAGTCATAAAATTGGGTAAATGTCCCTTAACAACTGCTTCACTTAGCAACAGAAATTTTGGCCTCGATTGTGGTTGTAAGTGGAGAGCTACCTGTAGGTAGGAGGCAGTAGTTGTAGTAGTGGTTTCTCTAGTTGTGAGGCTTTGGTAGGAGGGTTCCTGAATGGCTTATTTGGAGGAGAACAATTCCACATGAGGATATATATATATTTATTTAATTTGATTTGTCAATCGCTTACAAAATAATAGGTATAGGATTATACATAGTTATGAATACATGAAATGGGTACTTATAAGAGAAATGAAAAGAAACAATAGGACAGGGACGGTAGTCACGTTGGTCCGCTTATGCACACCCCCTACAGACCTCTTAGGAAAAGGGGTGAGGTCAATAGTAGACAGTCTAAAGTTGAAGATTTGGGAGTTTGGGGAAGAAACCACAGAGTCAGGTTGCTTCCTGTCAATTGAAAGAGAGATGTATAATTCTGTGAGCAATTCAACATATTAGACATCTTTATGGAATCTGCTTGATATGGAATGGATTAACTATTCATGATCTGGGTGAATCCATTTTTTCTTAACCTGTTTAAAAAAAAACTAACAGATTAACAGAGTTGGAAGGGACCTCGTAGGTCATCTAGTCCAACCTTGTGTCCAATCAGGAGACCCTACACCATTTCTGACAGATAGCAGTCCAAATCTCTTCTTAAAAGCCTCCAGTGATGAAGCTCCCACAGCTTCTGAAGACCATGTGTTCCATGGGTGGATTGTTCTCACTGTCAGAAAATTTCTCCTTATTTCCAGGTTGAATCTCTCCAGTTTCCATCCATTGTTCCTTGTCTGGCCTTTGGGTGCTTTGGAAAACAGCTCGACCCCCTCCTCTCTGTGGCAGCCCCTCAAATATTGGAAGACTGCCACCATGTCTCCTCTGGTCTATCTCTTCAATAGACTAGGCTGACAAGGTTGCATTTGATTCTTTAGAATCTCCTTTCCTAAAAATAATTATCTGTCTTATGGTGGAAGGTTAACTTGACACTTATGAAATCCCATCTTCAATTTTTCCACAATTGCTGGGTGCGTGTATGCCTATGCTTGTATATGTAGCCAAATCAGGTAGCTCTTGACTTGGGAACATAATTGAGGCTCAAATTATTGGTGTATGTCATGGTTGTAAGCATTGGACTTTCCCCCTTTAATTGAAAAGAATGAACTTCTGAAAATGAATCCTTTATTGAAAGGGATTTTATCTCAACACTAGGCAAAGCAGAGTCTAAGATATCCCCAGGCACACAGTCATAGAAAAAGGAAGTTAAAACCCCTCCCCTTATTCAGATGTGGATTTAGTCAAACAAAGAACCAACATGTTAATCCCCCCCCCCCTTCTCTGGAAACGTATCTTAGCCAAGTTCCCAGGAGTGACTTCCAGAGCTGGAATTTTTATGGTCCCTTCTCATCTTGTTATCTCTTCAGGAGGTGACAAGTTTCTGGACATCGGGCTCCATTCCTCCAGTTGTATATCATAAGCAAGTTATACAGAATCAATATAGGATATAATATATTCAGGTTACACCCAAAAGGATTACTTGTACCCACTTCCCCCACCTTCTTCTTCCATTGAAGAATGGCAGATACACGAATCTGACAATGGTGTTCATTAAATGGATCAAAATAAGATGCAAATCTGCAATATATTTGAACTCCTTTTGTCAAAATTGATGTGGATTAAATGCCCATTTCCTTCCTACATGCGTTTCTCTCTGGCATTTGAATTGTGGAATTCAGAGTTCACTATGCAAATGTATTTCAGTTCTCATATCCTGCCAGGGAATGAGAAAGAGATATAGGTATGATGAACAGTTGAGGGAATTGGATACCTCCAGTTTAACAAAGAGCAGGACTACAGTTTATATGATCATAGTCTTCCAATATTTGAGGGGCTGTTGCAGAGAAGAAGGGGGGGGTCAACCTATTCACCAAAGCACTTGGGAGCAGGACGAGAAGTAATGGGTGGAAGCTTAACAAAGAGAGATCCAACTTAGAATGGAGAAATTACCTGTCAGTGAGCACAATCAACCAGGCTTGCCTTCAAAATGATGGGTGCTCCATCAATGGAGGTTTTCAAGAAGAGCTTGGACAGCCATTTTCCTGGAATGCTGTAGATCTCCTGCTCAAAGAAAGGGTTGGACTAGAAGACCTCCAAGATCCCTTCCAGCTCTGTTATTCTATAGTCTGCATCTAACTTTGATAAGTTATTGCATTAAGCTGTCCTTGGTACTAGCTTGGGTTGCCAATACCGGAACTGTCCATGGTACCACATGCTGAAACCATAGAAATCTTTTAGATAATTCCTTTTTTAAAAAACCTTTATTGAAAAATCAAAACATTAAAATACAAAACAAAATACAAAAATTTAAAATGAGAGTGTTATGGATGTTACAATCCATTTTGACAGTGCTTACATTTCAATTATTATTACAGTGCATATTTTATATACTCCTATTTGTGTGTGTGTGTGTGTGTGTACAGTATATTCCTTATTTATTTAATTGCTTATTTCTATCATTTATCCAGTGGTCTTTGTTTTATTCCTTTTGGACTAAAAAAATGTGGATAAAAAAGAATTTGAAATTTGAAATTAATATGCTATTTCTTTTCTATTCTGGCTTTGTTCTCTGAAACAGATTCCTAAATTTCTTTTAGCCTGGACGTTCCTTTTCTATTCGAGGGTCTACACCTACATGATAAACATTTCATAAGACTCGGTACAAACTACGTTCAATGTTTCAAATGTTGTCTCATCCCAAAATAAAACAATCAGATTCTTAGACTTAATTGAAAGCTATGAATATTTACCATCTGCTAGCCCAATTTTCTACTTATTGTATCAGAAGATTCTCCTGAATTTCTGAACAATCATCCTATGCTTTGGGGGAAGGTTGTTTTCCTCCAGCATTCTTCTCTTGTAAACATACATAAGGCAAATTATGAACTCATTTTTGGCTTCAAATGTCAGGCAGTGGTGGGGCCCAGAATTATATTCTATTTTGGTCGTGTAGTCTTTCAGCTACCATTTAAAGCTTCATTCTCTTTCATCAGATTTAAGAGGTGTGTACCACATGCCTATCTTGAAATTCTGGTGTTCCACCTGTGGAAAGTTGTGCTTTGCCCCAAACCCTCAGTGCTTTTTTCCAACCACCTGTTACACCATTGTGCCTGCTTGTTCTCTGGGGGGGGGGGTTGTTGTCACCCAGAGAAAATAACAAGCCAGCTAGCCAAGAGTTATCATTTAGAAGAATCCTTCTCCAGGGGTATATAAGTACTTCACCAACCCAAGATAATCTTCTGGCAGGCCTGAAAGAGGTGTCCTGGTATTTAAAGGAGACACTGGGAGAAAAAGCAAAAAGGAAATATTTGTAGTTCAGGGTAGAATTGTGACATCTTTAGTGCTCTCTGGCTTGTTTTTTATTTTTGCAGACTTGTCATTATCCAGCTAGATAATACCATCAGTGCTAGGGGTTTGCAGTGAAGAGGAGGAGGGAGGAGGAGGATTAGGATTGTGGGATCCTTGGAACTCTCTGAACTTGATGATATTCTTTGCAGATATTTCATGGCCCAACTAAGTAATAGTATCAGTGCCAGAAGGGAGTGGGGTTGGTGGAGAGGAGGAGGAGGAGGAGGAGGAGGAGGAGGAGGAGGAGGAGGAGGAGGAGGAGGAGGAGGAGGAGGAGGAAAAATGTGGGGTCATTGCTGCTCTTGAAACTTAGTTAGACATTTCACTACCCAGCTCTAGCACATCATCAGTGCTAGAAGGGAAATGAGGTTTCCTCTGTTTATATACAAGTAGCTTGTCAGAGTTGGTAAGTGTGCTCTTGGTAGCTCTTTGATTAGTCCGTTGTTTACTGAATTGGTCATTCCTTATTGGGGCTCTGCTTGCTGTCAATCTCTGCTTAAACCCAGTGACTAGCACTGATGCTGTTAACCTAGTTTGAATAATGAAACATCTGCCAGAGAACAATCAAGCTCAGAGAGCACCAAGGACCCCTCATTTCAACCCTGCCTTCTCCTTGATGACTACAATCACCTGACTTCAACCAAGACACTGGACAGTCACCTGTCGGAACTGGTAGAGGGTCTCCTGCTTGAGCAGGGGGTCAGACTAGAAGACCTTCAAGATCCCTTCCAGCTCTATTCTGATTAAGAGATAGCAGCCAGAGTTTTTAAGTCAGGCTGAAGTCTAAATTCACGTCTCCCTTTTTTCCCTCCCTCCGCTTCCCATTCCTCTGGAATAATTAAGGCTTGTGCAGAGAAAGCTCTGGAGATGACACACCGCAGGAAATGCCGCATGTGACAATGCTGCCATAGCAACAGCTGGATTTTCCCACACTGAAATCATCCTCAGAACACCAGCGAGAGCCAAAGATATCAGAAAGGAACCGGGTGTTTTAAAGTCTCCTGGGATTCTTTTAGTTATGAAAAAGAAAGATCAGAGTGTTGGGTGCGCGCGTGCGCACGCGTGTGTGTGTATGGTTGTTGTTTTTTTTCACCTTCCGCATTTTGGAGGTGAGATCTCAAAGGAACATCTCAAATCTCGCTGAGATGAAAAGTGCCCTGCAGCTGAGAGTGTAAGGTACATCTTTTGCAAAAGGTGCGTATTGCCTTTTAACTGTGTTTTACAGAGATACTGTCGTGGAATCCACCCAGGGACTCCACACTAGCTAATAAGTTACATTAGGCCTTGGGTCTATCAGGTTGCTCTTGTTCAGTCAACTTAGTCATCAGGCCTGATTCTTCACAACCCCCATGGACAACTGCAGGCCACACACACATACCATTGTTCTCTGCCTCAAAATTCACATTGAATATAACTTATAATTATTATAACTTATAATTATAATAATGGAGTCACCATGGGCAAATAGGCGGCAATGTAAATCAAATAAATAAATAAACAAACAAACAAACAAACAAACAAATAATAAATAAATAAATAAATAAATAAATAAATAACAGTTTGACAGAGTTGGAAGGGACCTTGTAGGTCATCTAGTCCAACCCCCCACCCAAGCAGGAGACCCTACACCATTCCTGAAAGATGGGAGTCCAATTTCTTCTTGAAAGCCTGCAGTGATGGAGCTCCCACATCTTCTGAAGGGAAGCTGTTCCATTGAATGTAGAATACCAGAGCTGGAAGGGATCTTGTAGGTCATCTAGTCCAACCCCCCACCCAAGCAGGAGACCCTACACCATTCCTGACAGATGGGAGTCCAATCTCTTCTTGAAAGCCTGCAATGATGGAGCTCCCACATCTTCTGAAAGGAAGCTGTTCCATTGAATATAGAATACCAGAGTTGGAAGGGACCTTGTAGGTCATCTAGTCCAACCCCTGCCCAAACAGGAGACTCAACACCATTTCTGACAGATGACAGTCCCGTCTCTTCTTGAAAGCCTAAGCTACATTAGGCCTCTTCAACTGAGCACATTCATGGGCTGGATGTCATCATTCACATTCTCCAATGAAATATATTCAGGGGTAAAAGCCCTGGTAGGTAAGTTACCATCTTTTAAAGATAAGAGTTGGAATGTACTTTCAATTTCCAAATGCTGCACTGCTCTTCCAGATTTCCTTCCTCCTCCTCTTCTTTTATGGCAACTACTAAAACAGGCATAGGAATGTTTTATGAGTTGACATTTAGCTTGATCTCGGATGCTTACAGTTTCCCAGCATGGTTAAGTCTATCTGTTGTGCAGTTAAGGAGTTTTCATAATGTCTTCTTTGTCCTTGTTGGTGTTCATCTTTTGGTATGAAGACTCTCTACCCATGACTGACCTAAAATACAACCCCTTTTGAGCCAGCTTTTGGAAATCAAAGTAGGCCATCTTCTCCCACATGGCATCCCAATTAACTTGGACTCAAACTTCTATAGTGAACTGTTCAACACACCAAGGTCAGTGTCAGGTCAAGGGAGTTTGAAGCAAATCATTGTGGCCAGGAAGTCCAATGATATAATAAGTTGTGAACTTCGTATGACCAAGTGTTATCGTAAGATGTCTCCATCTCTGTTCTTTTTGAACAACCGCAATCTGACAAACAGTCTTCAGATTTCAATACACACCCCTCTCCTGTTTCTAAGCTGTCTCATCTGGTTTAAGGCTACATCTTTAAAAAGATTCAAAACAAAATAAACTGCAATTCTACTGTTTCAGTACAATTTAGCAGAAGCGAGTCTGAAAAACCCAACCAGAGAGAAGCTGCCAAACCTTGTTCTCAGCAGATGATTATTCTCAATTTGTCTTGTCATCTCGGTGAATTAAGAAGACCAGAGGCCATCATTACAATTTGTGAAATGCTTCCTGCCCATCCCAGGAAGTGGAAATTGATTGTCAGAATCTGACAGCTGTCAGAAGTTTTCTTCTTCTAGGCTAGAAGGGCTTCTCCTTGTGTTCAAGCCATGTTAAAAGCTATGTTCTAGAGTATTCTGAGATAAGTGGAGGTTTAGGGAGGATTTGGAGATGACATCAAAATGGGCAGGGTGGATAACACCGAAGAAGGCTGAAAGGACATTCAGAATGATCTTGATAGGGTGGAGAACATAGAGTCCTATGGCTGGAAGGGACTATGCCACAATGCTGGAAGAGAGTGGGGTTTCTGGAGAGGAGGAGGAGGAGGAGGAGGAGGAGGAGGACTGTGCTTACTTTAGTTGTCTCTGAGCTTGGTGGTTTGCTTGCAGATGTTCATGACCCAAGTAAGTGACATCATCAATTCTAGTAGAGAGTGAGGTTTATGGAGAGGAGGAGGAGGAGGAGGAGGAGGAGGAGGAGGAGGAAGAGGAGGAGGAGGAGGAGGAGGAGGAGGAGGAGGAGGAGGAGGAGGAGGAGGAGGACTGTGCTTTCTTTAGTTGTCTCTGAGCTTGGTGGTTTGCTTGCAGATGTTCATGACCCAAGTAAGTGACATCATCAATGCTAGTAGAGAGTGAGGTTTATGGAGAGGAGGAAGAGGAGGAGGAGGAAGAGGAGGAGGAGGAGGAGGAGGAGGAGGAGGAGGAGGAGGAGGAGGAGGAGGAGGAGGAGGAGGACTGTGCTTTCTTTAGTTGTCTCTGAGCTTGGTGGTTTGCTTGCAGATGTTCATGACCCAAGTAAGTGACATCATCAATGCTAGTAGAGAGTGAGGTTTATGGAGAGGAGGAAGAGGAGGAGGAGGAAGAGGAGGAGCAGGAGGAGGAGCAGGAGCAGGAGCAGGAGCAGGAGGAGGAGGAGGAGGAGGAGGACTGTGCTTTCTTTAGTTGTCTCTGAGCTTGGTGGTTTGCTTGCAGATGTTCATGACCCAAGTAAGTGACATCATCAATGCTAGTAGAGAGTGAGGTTTATGGAGAGGAGGAAGAGGAGGAGGAGGAAGAGGAGGAGCAGGAGGAGGAGGAGGAGCAGGAGGAGCAGGAGGAGGAGGAGGAGGAGGACTGTGCTTTCTTTAGTTGTCCCTGAGCTTGGTGGTTTGCTTGCAGATGTTCATGACCCAAGTAAGTGACATCATCAATGCTAGTAGAGAGTGAGGTTTATGGAGAGGAGGAAGAGGAGGAGGAGGAAGAGGAGGAGGAGGAGCAGGAGCAGGAGGAGGAGGAGGAGGAGGACTGTGCTTTCTTTAGTTGTCTCTGAGCTTGGTGGTTTGCTTGCAGATGTTCATGACACAAGTAAGTGACATCATCAATGCTAGAAGATAGTGGGGTTTATGGAGATTTGGAGTGGGGATTGTGGTGTTCTTGGTGGTCACTGAACATGGCTGTTTTCTTGCAGTTATTTCATTATCCAACTAATGAACTTCATTATTATCATCAATGCTAGAAGGGAGTGGGATTTGTGGAGAGGAGGAGGAGGGAAGGAGGAGAACTGTGGGGGTCTTTGATGGTCTCTGAGCCTGGTGATTTTTCATGACCCAAGTAGATGACATCATCAATGCTAGTAGAGAGTGAGGATTATGGAGAGGAGGATGAGGAGGATGGTGGTGTCCTTTGTGGTTGTTAGGAATAACAAGGTTACCTAACGTAGTTTGGGTAAAATAATATATATAAACTATGATAGTAAGTTTAAGTGTGTGTCACTTTAAACTGCAAAGCATGTAATTTTGGGTGCGGTTGTGAAACCGCCATAAGAGGGAGCAAGAGAAGCTTGCTGGATTGCTGGATTACTGGATTACTGGATTGCTGGATTGATGGTTTGCTAACTGCGTGTTCCCTGCTGCTGAGTTTTTGAACGTCGAAGGAAGAAAGGAGGTTTGACTTCTTCACATGTCTACTGCGAGGAGATATATTACTGGACTGATATTTGTAAGTTTACTGACCTCTTTTTCGACACTGGACTTTGCAACTGAATAATCCCCGGATGGACTGAATTAGTGAATGATATATGGACTGTTTTGACTATGCTAAAACTCTTACTGGAATAAACTATTTAAGTAGCACAGTGTATCTGTTTTTACTGAGTGTAAGCTACAAAAACGTTTATCTCACATATTTGCCTGCCTGCCTGACTGCCGTGCACATTCTGCTAGGGTGTATCCCTAACACTGGTTATGGGCCCAGCTGCACAGTCAGACTAACCAGGATATAACAGGCTTACATAAAATGAGAGTTAGTGTAGTTACACGATACTGTAAACAGACAGCTGTGTTTTATTAATTATAGTTTAATATCCAGAGAAAGATGGCACAAGTCAATTTACCATGTTTGTCTCTAATATCCAAACTGGATGGAACAAACTATGTTTCATGGTCTATGAAAAGCAGCCTACATCTACGCAGAGAAGGTTTGTGGAGTATAATTCAAAACCCACCAGAGGTAGATGCTTGGGATCCAGAGGATGAGGATGATGCCCAGAAAATACAAGAATATAAACTGAAGAATGAGCAAGCTCTCTGTATAATAGGACTGACACTCTGTGACCAGCAGCTTGTCCATATTCGTGGAGAAGAAACAGCTGCGAAATGTTGGGAGAATTTAAAGAAGATTTATGTTCGAGACAGTATAGGAGCACATATAAATCTTACACGGAAGCTGTTCAGAACACATTTTCAAAAGAATGGAGACATGTTGACTCAAATAAACACTATGAAGAAGATTTTTCAGGAACTGCATGAAAAAGAACTTATCTTCACAGAACTACATCAGGTTTATATAATTTTGTCTTTGTTAGATGAGAGCTATGACGACTATGTTACTTCACTGGAAGTACTGCCAAAAGATAACCTCACATTAACTGACATTATTGGCAGATTAATTGAAGAAGCCAGGAGAAGGCTTGAAAGGGATCAACTGAGAGGGAACAACCACAAGAAGAGAAATTAACTTTGACAGCCTATACAATTAGAAAATGTTTTAATTGTGGAGGAAAAGGACATTTGGCTAGATTCTGCAAGAAAGGAAGACACCACAATGCCAGCCAGAATGCTAAAAGGCATCAAAAGGATAAAAAATGCATAGAGTTAGCCATGTATAGCAACGAAACTGTGAATAATAATTTATGGGCTGTAGATAGTGGAGCATCGCACTGCATAACGAAAGATAAGAAAAGATTTGTTAAGATGTCCACGAGTTCACAACAGATATGGTTAGCTAATGGCTGGAAAATGAAAGCAAAAGGTGAAGGTGTTGCACATTGTTCTTGCATAAAAGAAAATGTAAAAATGTTATATGTACCACAACTTAAGTTTAATTTGCTTTCGGTTAGAGTTTTGATTAAACTAGGTTATGTAGTTACTTTAGGGGAGAAAACTGCATAATAGAAAAGGAAGGTAAAAAAGTGACTGCAACTTTAAAAGGTGAATTGTATGTGTTAAAAGATAATCAATTAGAGGTGGCTAACACAGTGTATAATAACGTTAAACCTCATGATGAATGCATACATTTGTTACACAGACGTTTAGGGCATATAAATTTTAAAATGCTCAAGCAAATGGTTGAACTGTCTAAAAGTATAAAACTGAAGCCTTGCAGTAAGTATTTGCACTGCAATGCTTGCAGTCAAGAAAAAAGCAAGGTAATACCAGCAAATAGAATTAATGGATTTAAAACTAAAGAACCTCTAGAGGTCATATTTGCTGATATTATAGGTCCTAAAAAACCAAGTGTGGGAGGTGCTTGTTATATATTAAGTATAATGGATCATTATTTAGATATGGTTTCTGTTATTTAATGAAGAGTAAAACGGAAACATATCAGAATTTCTTTAATTGGTTGAAGTTTGCAGAAAGAAAAACTAAAAGGAAACTAGTAACTCTTGTAACTGATAATGGTACAGAATTTATAAATAATAAATTCCAAAATAGACTGAAGATGGCAGGTGTTGAACATAAAAAGTCTGCACCGTATAGGCCACAACATAATTCCTTTATAGAAAGATGAGGCCAAACAATACAGGCAATAGCTTGTACTATGTTGTCGGATTCAGGATTACCTGAAATTTTGTGGGGAGAAGCAATAATGTGTGGTAATCATATATTGAATAATGTTGTTAACTCAACAACAGTTGAATTACCATTCACACAGTGGCATGGTAGAAAACCTGACCTAAGCTACATGCATGCATTTGGAGCACCAGCATGGGTGCATATTCCTATACAACTGAAACATAAGGGGCAGCATAGGGCTAAAAGGTTATTCTTCGTAGGTTATGAATCTAATCACAAATCACACAGATTCTGGGAAAAAGGTACATCTAGCATTTACTGTAGTGCTAATGCACAATTCCTTGAACATGTAGGATGGGAAAAACTGGAGCAAGATTCAAGTAAGGATGTAATCATAGAAACCTACAAAAGACCAAAACAACATATCAGTAATAAGAAGAGTACAATTAAAGAGGAAGTACAGGAATAGCACATAGGACCAGAACAGGAAGAAATAGGTGAACAGGAAGAAATAAATAACCAGGAACTGGTAGTACATGAAAGTCCACCTGTAAGCCCTGTAATACCTAGACGTTCAACACCTGAAACCAGACCACCTGACAGGTACCAAGCAAGTGTAGTTTGCCAAGTTAGTAAAGTTCCAACTACCATTGAAGAACTTAGAATGTATCCTGCAAAGGATCAAGAAAATTGGCATAGAGCGATGGAGAAGGAACTAAATTCATTGAAACAAATGGAAGTTTATGAAAATGTTAAATTACCTCCAGGTGAAAAGTCCATTGGCTGTAAATGGATATTTAAATTAAAAACAGGTAAAAATGGGACTGTTATCCATAAGACTAGGTTGGTAGCTCAAGGATTTAATCAAACTGCATGTGATTATGATGAAGTATTTGCACCGAGTCTAAAAGCAAAAACCTTGAGAGCAGCTTTAGTGTGGGCAGCTAAGAAGAACTATATTATAAATCACTTAGATGTAGAAACTGCTTATCTGCATGCACCATTGCAGCACACTATATACCTAAAGAAACCTGTAGGAATTAAGGATGATAAAACAAATAATGACTGTTGGAAGCTTAAAAAGAGTCTCTATGGATTAAAACAATCTGGTTACGAATGGAACCAATATATTGTTAAAGAGTTAAACAATATAGGGTTTAAAGCAGGTTTAGCTGATTCATGTTTATTTAAGAGAGAGACAAATGGAACAGTGTCATTGTTATTGTTGTTCACTGATGATATTGCCTTAATTACAAAAACTAATAATGAAGCTACTGAAATAATATCATTATTAAGTAAGAGGATAAAATTAAAGCAATTAGGAGGAATAAAACAGCATCTAGGATTAACAATAAATAAAACCAAAGGTGGCTATAAGATATCTCAAGAGGATAAGATTTATCAATTACTAAAAACATACAAGATGGAACTTTGTAAACCGGCAAAAACTCCAATGAGTCAGGAATTTGGCCACACTGATGTTCAAAGTCCAAAATTCGATAAGACTATTTATCAATCACTAATTGGTAGTTTATCGTACATTAGTAATTGGTCAAGGCCAGATATTGCCTATAACGTTAATTAATTGGCAAGTTTCAATGCTGAACCCACTGAACAACACTGGCAAGCAACAAAGCGTATCTTAAGATATCTTAAAAGGACAATGCACTATGCATTATATTTGGAGTCAAAATATGATCTGATTTTAAGTGCATATGCTGATGCAAGTTTTGCAACAGACATAAACACTAGGAAATCAACTTCAGGTACGGTTATACTGTTAGGAAAAGCATTGATTGGTTGGAGGTCAATTAGACAGCAACACATAAGTATGTCCACAAAATGGAAGCAGAATTTTCATGTCTATCTTTATTATGTACTGATTTAATTCTGTATAAACAGTTGTTATTGGATATGGGAATAACTGTTAATGATTCCATTGTAGTATATGAGGACAATCAAGCAGCCATACGGATGGCTACACATATTGCTGTGAAAACGAGATCTAATCATACAGATCTTAGATATCTGAATGTAAGGCAATCTGTAAAAAATGGTTTGATAAGGCTGGAATATTGTATGACTGAAGAAAATATTGCTGATAATTTATGAAAGCCCAAAGTTCAGTCAAACACAAAGAAAATTGTGATGACTATGGTTATAAATAGATATATATATTATTATATTACCCAAAAGGGGAGTATGTTAGGAATAACAAGGTTACCTAATGTAGTTTGGGTAAAATAATATATATAAACTATGATAGTAAGTTTAAATGTGTGTCACTTTAAACTGCAAAACATGTAATTTTGGGTGCGGTTGTGAAACCGCCATAAGAGGGAGCAAGAGAAGCTTGCTGGATTGCTGGATTGCTGGATTGCTGGATTGCTGGATTGATGGTTTGCTAACTGCGTGTTCCCTGCTGCTGAGTTTTTGAACGTCGAAGGAAGAAAGGAGGTTTGACTTCTTCATATATCTACTGTGAGGAGATATATTAATGGACTGATATTTGTAAGTTTACTGACCTCTTTTTCAAAACTGGACTTTGCAACTAAATAATCCCCGGACAGACTGAACTAGCGAATGATATATGGACTGTTTTGACTATGCTAAAACTGTTGTGTCCGCGAAATGATGCCAGGAGTCGATGACTTTAGTGCAAGCTCTTTATTTGTAAGTTGGAACCAAACTGGCGAAAGGAAAAAAGCCCACGGCTTTTATTCCTTTCACCGCGGCGGCCGCGGCCAATAGCACCACTTTGAATCTCCCGCGATCCGAATGGACCAATCGCGGGAGATTCCTAGCAAGCCAATCGGCACGGCTCGCCTGACCAATCGGAGAGCCCCGCGCTTTGGCCAATCAAAGCGCGGGGATCTCAAGTATGTTAATTAAGGACAGAACACCCCTCCCCTCTTGGTTCAGTCCTTACGTCGCGTAGTCACGTACGTAGGCGGGGCTCTGTCTGGGCCTACTTGACCTGTGCAACTCAGTTGTAGGCTGGATCCCGGCCGGTTCGGTCGGGATCTCTGCTGCTCCTGCTGCCGTCGTGGGAACCGGCTGGTCGATCGGGCCAGTCCGTCCTCCGTAGCTCCCTCCTGGGCCTTCCGGGTTGGTTGAGCTGCGGGTTTCGCCGCTCCCGCTCGGTCTTTCTGGGTCGGTCGAGCTGGCCTGGCTGTTTCTTCCTGGCGAGGGGTCGTGATGGCTGCTTTCTGGTGAGTACTGCTGGTTTATTCTTCTTTGGTTTTGGTCCCCTGGGTATTCCCTCCCCCCTTGGTTTGTGTTGTGGGGGTTGGTTTCGCCTGTTTGTGCATCGGTGGTTTGTTGGTTGGTAGTCCTTGACCTTAGTTGGTCGATGTGGGGTTTCCATGCTCGTCCATCTGCTGTTTGTAGCCGGTACGAGTGTGGGCCTGTTGTTTGTGTGATGACGGCTGGAATCCATAGTGGGTCTCCCGTCAGGTTTATTGCGTATACGGGGTCGCCGGGTGCGAAGGTTCGGTGTTTGCTCTTTGAGTCTGGGGGCCTCTCCGGGTTATACATGGGGTGTAACCTGTCGAGTGGGGACCTTAGTTTCCTGCCC
Source organism: Hydrophis major (assembly GCA_033807585.1). Taxonomy (NCBI): domain Eukaryota; kingdom Metazoa; phylum Chordata; class Lepidosauria; order Squamata; family Elapidae; genus Hydrophis; species Hydrophis major. The sequence continues at coordinate 2,039,994 of CM066330.1, read as the reverse complement.
ATTAATAGTTCGGCTGGGCTTTTATTGGTTGTGGTATTTGGGGTTATGTGTTGGGTGAAGAGTAGTTTGTTTATTTTCTCCTGGATCTCCCCGTGGTCTATTTTCCGGATGGTCTTCTTAGTGAATTGGACCATCCGTTCTGCCCTACCGTTCGCCGCCGGGTGCGCCGGTGCTGTCAGCGCGTGGCGGATTCCCCTTTCCGCTAGGAATTTTTTGAATTCCAGCGAAGTGAACTGGGGCCCGTTGTCGGAGATGACGACGTCTGGGAGGCCGTGTGTTGCAAAGAGTTTGCAGAGTTCCTTGATCACGGCCTCCATGGTTGTCGTTTTCATGTTGCTTACCTCCAGCCAGTTGGAGTAAGCGTCAACTATTATGAGGAAGGTGTGTCCTTTTGTGGGCCCGGCGAAGTCTATATGGATCCTAGACCAAGGTCCCCTTGGGGTTTCCCACTCTAGGACGGGTGCTGTGGGTGGGCTTAGCCTAGTTTCCTGGCATCGTTGGCACCTAGCTACCCAGGCCTCTATTTGTTTGTCCATCCCTGGCCACCAAGCGTAACTTCTGGCCAGGGCTTTAGTCCTAACGATGCCAGGGTGCCCCTCGTGTAGCAGTTCCAGAACCTTCTCTTGTAGCTTTTCTGGAATGACCACCCTATCCCCCCATAGTATGCACCCTTTTAATAAAGAGAGTTCCATTTGCCGGTTTCGGAACGTTTTGACGGACTCGTCGTTGTCCCTTTCCGGCCACCCTTTCTCCACCCAATGCAACACCCGCGCCAGACGTTAGTCTTTATTAGTCTCTCGGGCAATGTCTGACGCGGTTATGGGTAGGTTGGGTAGAGTCTCTATGCTGAGGGTGGTCGTCGTGGGTGCTGGGTCGGTGTCGGGTTCCGGTAGCGGCGAGCGGCTTAAGGTGTCTGCATGGGAGATCGTCTTACCTGGTCTGTGTATGAGTTCGTAGTTGTAGGCTGCCAGGAACTCGGACCACCTTGTCATTCGGGGAGACAGAATGTTCGGGGTGGCCCGGTTTCCTGCAAGGATTCCCAGCAGCGGCTTGTGATCCGTTATGATGGTGAAAGTCCGGCCGTAGAGATACTCATGGAATCGTTTTACGGCGGCAACGATAGCCAGAGCTTTTTTGTCCAGTTGGCTGTAGTTCCGCTCCGGTTTGGTGAGGGTCCTTGAAAAGAATGCGATGGGCACTTCTTTTCCATCAGGAAGGGTATGGCTGAGGACAGCGCCGACGCCGAAGGGTGATGTGTCGCATGTGACCGCCAGAGGTAGGGTCTCGTTGTATTGTATAAGGACGGCGTCCGAGGTGAGGGGGTCCTTCGTTCTTTGGAAAGCGGTTTGCTCGCATTTCCCCCAAGTCCAGGTCGCCGCCTTGTCCAGGAGCCTATGCAGGGGCTCCGCCGCCGTCGCCTTTTGGGGTAGGAAAACATTGTAAAAGTTCAGTAGCCCCAAGAACGCCTGTAGTTCCGTCTTTGACTTGGGTGTGGGAGCTTCTTTGATGGCCTTGATTTTTTGGTTTGTGGGGTGAATGCCGTGACGGTCTAGGAGGTAACCTAGGAATTCTACTCGTTCCGTGCATAGCTGGCATTTCTCCCTCTTGACTTTTAGTCCGGTCTCTTTAAATTTGGTTAGGACTTCCCTTAGTCGACCCTCTAGTTCGGCTTGGTTGGCTGCCGACACTAGGACGTCGTCGAAGTAAGGTACCACCCCCTTGATGCCTTGCAATAGTCTCTCCATTAGGCTTTGGAATATGCCCGGTGCCATGCTGACTCCGAATTGGAGTCGGTTGCATTTGAATGCCCCCCAGAGGGTGACTATGGTTTGCGCTTCTGCCATTTGCTCGTCAACCGGCAACTGTTGGTATGCCTGGGCGAGGTTGAGCTTGGCGAAAACCTTGCCCCCTCCCAGTGAGTGCAGTAGGTGTTGCACTACTGGGACGGGGTAGGCGCTCTGTTGCAGCGCGCCATTTAGAGTGGCCTTATAGTCCCCACAGATCCTCACCGACCCATCGGGCTTGATCGGGGTGACTATGGGGGTCTCCCACCGGGCGTGGTCTATGGGCTGTAGAACCCCTTGTTTGACGAGCTTATGAATTTGCTCGTCTATCTTGGGTTTCAGTGCGAATGGCACCCGCCTTGGTTTCAGGCGTTTTGGGGGGACGTTTGGGTCTAGGTTGAAAGATATAAGGGGCCCTCGGTACTTGCCTATGTTTCCTTCGAAGACCTCTTGGAACTCCCGGGCCAGTTGCTGCTCCCAGCTGTCGTCGGTAACGTGGTCGACTCCCGTGAGTGCGATGTCGAGCGGGGCGAACCATTGCAGTCCCAGTAGGCTTGGGCGGTCGCGGTCGACGATTGTCAGGGGAAGTCTTTCGGTGTGCCCCTTATAGGTGATGTTGAAGTGTTTGGTTCCGACTACCGGGATGCGGTTTCCCTGGTAGTCCTTTACAATGAGTCTCTGGCTGTCTACGTTCCTCCTTTGGAGGGTAGGCACCAAACGCTTTATTTCATGCCATGCAATCATGGAGAGGTAGGACCCGGAGTCCACCTCCATTTTGCATGGCTGGCCCTCGATGCCTACCTCCACGTGGACCTTCCGGGCGTCGTTGGTGATGGCGTGGCCGATGGTGACCATCTGATGGGTCTCCTCTCTTTGCCGGTTGTCGCCACCTCGCGAGGATCGTCCGTTCCGGTCCCATCGGTTGTCCGAGGGGCAATCTCTGGTCCGGGGTGGTGTGCTTTCTCTCCTCCGGTCGCTCTGGTCCCATCGTGCCGGGCTGCGATTTTTCTTCAGGCGGCAGACATGGGCGATGTGTCCCTTCTTGTCACAATGCCGGCAGATCGATTCGAAAAACCGGCATTCCGACCTTGGGTGGTCACTGCCGCAACCGGCACAGTTGGTCCTCGACTTACGACCTCGCCGGTTTCGTGGGTCGCGGCCTGTCTGGAGACGATGGATGTCCTCCTCGTCATCGGAAGTGCCCGATGCCGAGTGGAAATCGCCCTGGTGGGTGGTCGTCTCGGATTGGGGCTCGGTCGACCTTGCCGGGTTGTTGTTTCTGCTGCGGTCCCCAGTGTTCGGTCTGCGCATGCGGTCGGCGGAAGTTCGGGTTGCTTCAGCGGCTGCGGCTGCGGTGAGGGTGTCTGCTAGGCTGATGTTGCCTTTGGCCATCAGCCGGCTCTGGAGGACGGGGTCCCACAGACCGAGCACGATTCGGTCTCGCAGGGCGTCGTTCAGGTTGTCGAATTCGCAGAGCCCCCCTAAACGCCGCAGCTCGGTGACAAAGTCGCTGAAACTCTCACCCGATCTCTGGTCCCGCCGGTAGAACTCGTTGCGCCGGATCAGGATGGGTACCTCTGGAGCATAGTGCCGCCGAAGTATGGGTTCGAGGATGTCCCAGTCCATCGCGGTCGCATCGGCGGGTTTGGCGAGTGCCTTGGCCATCTTGAAGACCTCGGTCCCGCAGTGGGTCAGGAAGACGGCGCGCTTCATGGGGCCGGTGGCGTCCTTCAGGCCGCTGCACTCGAGGTACATGCGGAATCGGTCGGAGAACGATTCCCAGTCCCCGGTGGTGGGGTTGAAGGGTGCGGGTGGTGCGATTTTCGCCATCGCGGTGGTTCGTCTGGCTTCCGTCGGACACGTGGTTCGGTTTAGGGTCTGGATCCCATCCTTGTCGCCAGTGTTGTGTCCACGAAAAGATGCCAGGAGTCGGTGACTTTAGTGCAAGCTCTTTATTTGTAAGTTGGAACCGAACTGGCGAAAGGAAAAAAGCCCGCGGCTTTTATTCCTTTTGCCGCGGCGGCCGCGGCCAATGGCACCGCTTTGAATCTCCCGCGATCCGAATGGACCAATCGCGGGAGATTCCTAGTGAGCCAATCGGCACGGCTCGCCTGACCAATCGGAGAGCCCCACGCTTTGGCCAATCAAAGCGCGGGGATCTCGAGTATGTTAATTAAGGACAGAACAAAAACTCTTACTGGAATAAACTATTTAACTAGCACAGTGTATCTGTTTTCTTCCTTAAGCTACAAGGGAGTGGAGTTTGTGGAATGGAGGAGGAAGAGGGGGAGGAGGACAGTGAGATCCCTGGTGTTCTCTGAGCTTGGTTGTTTTTTTGCAGATGTTTCATGACCCTACTTGGTAACATCATCAGTACTAGAAGGGAGTGAGGCTTGCTCTCTTTTGATACATTTTACAATTGTTAAACCCTAAACACAAAGTAATAAAGAAAAAGAAGGAAGGAAGAAAAAAGGGAAATGTGTTGAAAACAATAAAGAGCCAAGAGAAAGAAAAATACCAGAAAAAAAGATAGTTAAACAAGCATCTTCTAATCTTCTTTTATAGCGGCTAAACATATCAGAAGTTTGGAAGCAAAGACTGTTGGTCCTAAAACATGTTGCTAATGCCATTTCTGGCTCAGCAGTTGAAAATTATTCCTTGCAAGTTGAAATCAAATGGGATGCCACATGGTGCCCTGGTTATAGAAGCCAGGAAAGTTGAAATTGATGTGATTTCCATCACTGACAGTTCAAAGTGGGCAACTACAAAAAGCTGTAGCTTTTGCTTACATTTCCATCTGAGGCTCGCAACAGAGAGTTTTCCTACATGACAATTTGCAAACCGAATGTCCCTGCCAGATCCATCTTTACAGCTTCATTGACAAAGCAACCACATTACACCACCGACATAACCTTGGTCACAGCACGTCCGCTTGGCGAACGGAGGTCATTTTCCAGCCTCCGTTAAAAAGACACAACATCCCGGCCAGCAAATAGCAGCGTGTGCAATTTTTATGGAATGAAGCAAATTTGCAAAATTTGCAAAAAATATCAGCAGGTTCACCTGAACGCTGCTATTTGATGGCTATTTGCTTTGCCAATCCGTATGCAATATTTTTTGAAAAAAAAAAAAATAGAAAAAGCAACTTGTCAGGAAACCTTTCGATGACTTTTTCTCTGCGAGGCATTAAATCTTCAAAGAGATGACAGCAGAACAAATAGACCTAAAACCAGAACTATTTTTATTAGGCATACCAGTGGTGGGATTCAATTTTTTTTACCTGTTTTGTGGGTGTGGCTTGGTGGGCGTGGCTTGGTGGGCAAGGCAGGAGAAGGATACTGCAAGATCTCCATTCCCACCCCACTCCAAGGGAAGTTTAGTGCAAAATCCCATTCCTTCCCCACCCCACTAACCTGCTTACCAGCTCCATTCTCCTGTGCAGGGCAACCAAAGAAGACCCAGCCAATCAGCTGGGATTCGGGAGGGAGAGAATAGATGGTGGCGAGGCCAGTCAAGAGGTGGTATTTGCCAGTTCTACAAATTATTCAAAATTTTTGCTATTGGTTCTCCAGAACTGGTCAGAACCCGCTGAATACCACCTCTGAGGCATATTACCAGGGAAATACAATAAAAGAACACTATATTTAACATTACACGTAATAACAGCAGCTAGAATGACATATGCACAAAATTGGAAAAACAGAAGTATACCTACAAACAACAGGGAAATAAAGAATGCACATTCAGGACACTAGAATATGCTGAATTAGATAGGTTAATGGTGGAACTCAAAAATAAAGGGACAGGGATTTATTTTACACAACATGGGATTTATTATACAAATAGCTAGACAACAGATGCAGAGATTAGACATTGAATAACAAAAGAAGATTAGCAAATTGGAAATAAATACAGATGTACAAAGAGATATAAGAATATATACTGTAAGCAATATTGCTATTGGATTGTACATGACTATAAATTAAAACGTAGAGAGTGATAAATGTATAGAGCATTATGGTATAATTATGAAAATCTTCTATATATATAAAAATGAAAGACCACTCACAAAATCATCACAAAATCTCTGAACCACAAAGCCTACAAACTTGAAATTTGGCACTTATGTTCCTCTTGGCTTCTAGATGCTCACCAAGAAAGGATTTGTCGAAATGACCACTAGAGCATTAGTATTTCCTTTATTATTATTATTAACACGCTCTGATGCTAAGGAGTTCTACTCCCCCTTCCCACCTGAAAAGAAATCGCTTCCAAAGGCAAAACACAAGCAGAGAGGAGTTTCAGTATCAGTTTTAGTTTCAGAGCAGCAACCAGCTTTAGTACAGAATAGTTGAGCTAAGCCACGCCCAGGTTCCTGGCTGTTTCCTTGCTCACACAGCAAATATTGTTTCACTTTCCAAACAGCCCTCAACTCTCTCTCACATTAACAGGACATGAGACAGATGAATACTGATGGATGCTGGTAGGCAAAGGCAGATTTTTCCCCCTGATTTTTCTCCCCTAAAACTAAGCCCGACCACATAGTTTCATAGCGAGTACCGAGTATCAAGCAAGTGCTATGTATATTTAAAAAGGATTTGATACAGCCAGTATGCTGTTGTTGAAAAACTGGAAATGTGATGTAGAATAAAGGAAAATGTATCATAAACACACACACACACACACACACACAAATATATATATTTTCTGAGGTTCTCGCGGGTACTTGTATGTGGATCTTTGGTTATTCGGGTTTTCTCCCGCGTAAGATTGGAAGTATCTAGGCAACGTTTCGATGAAGTCTCATTCATCATCTTCAGGCTTGGTCTTCAGCTTTGTGCTTCTCAGAGTGATGTGAGCTTGCAGCTGCTTCTTCCTTTTAACTGCTCCTGGGGGTGTGACTTGATTGGCTGGGGGCTTGGCTGTGTTCTGATTGGATGGGGGGGGTGTTCTCATTGGTTAAAACCAACTTCCCTTCCTAGATGTCTTGGTATACAAAAAATCCAATGGCTCCCTAGGACACACCATCTACCAGAAGAAAACACATACAAACCGCTATCTACACGCACTCTCACACCACCACCCAGCACAGATCAATTCCGTAGCTGAGACACTCATCTCCAGAACAAAATGCTTAGCCGATGAACAACACCTGGAGACCGAACTACATACTCTCACTGGCGTGCTGACAGCCAATGGATTCCAAAGAAAGAAGATCACCCACCTAATCCAAAAAGAAACCCCAACCAAAATCCAAGACAAAGAACAAGAGAATGGCAAAGCCCTCCTCCCATATATAAAAGGCACTACGGACAAAATCAGCAAGATCCTCCAAAAACACAACATTAAGACAGCATTCTGCACAAACAGAAAGATATCCATCTATCCAAGGACAGAATCGAGTTAGAAAATCAAGGAGTATACGAAATCCCTTGCACTGCCTGCCCCACCACATACATTGGACAGACTAACAGAAGAATAGGTGCACGCATTGAAGAACATAAGAACTCAATCAAAAAGGAAGAACCGACCTCATCTAGGAAGGGAAGTTGGTTGTTAGCTTCTGTTTCCATGGTGAATTGTATTTTGGGGTGTTGGCTGTTGAGGTGTGTGAGGAAGTTGTTCAGTTTTTCTTTCCCATGTGGCCAGATTATGAAGGTGTCATCTACGTATCTGAGCCAGAGTTTGGGTTTTTGATCATATTTTTCTAGAGCTTGTGTTTCAAAGTGTTCCATGTAGAGGTTAGCGATGACAGGTGAGAGGGGTGATCCCATGGGTGCTCCTTCTATTTGTTTGTATTTTTGTCCGTTGTAAGTGAAGTATGTATTGGATAGGCAGTGGTTGGTCAGATCTAGGATGTGCTTGGGGGGGTTGTATTTGTTTTGGATGGCTGTCAAGGCTTCTTTTATTGGCACTTGGGTGAAGAGGGATATGACATCGAAACTCACTAGTAGGTCACTGGGTTGTAAGTTTTGTTTCTTTATGATCTCGATGAACTGGAATGAGTTTCTTAAGTGTGAGTTGATGGATTCTGAATAGGGCTGTAGTTGTTTCGCGGGAAATTTGGCTAGGTTTTGTAGAGGTGAGCCTATGGAGCTGACTATTGGTCTAAGTGGGGTTCAAAACTGAATACTACACACACACACACACACACACACAAATCTTCAATAGGATGGAAGGTAGAAATCCTGTCCTTTTGCTGCTGACAAAAGACTTTGTCAAACTGCTTTGTCATTATGGCTCTGTCTCCAGGATTGATTGCTCAAAATAACGGTGATTCAGCCTCCCGATGAGTGGATAGGACACTGGTGCAGTCAAATTGCAAAGTGTTCCATCTGCCTCCTTGTAAAAATGAAAATATCAAAAATGTGGGGATAAACATATTGGAAAGCAGATCTATCACTCCTTGAAGAGGGTGTCTTCTTAATTAAGAAATGACTCACATAGAGCATGCATATTCCTTTGCCAGTAGCCCCCATCTGATGCTTAGGAACGGGTGACTAATTCATCCCACCCCGAAAATAAGCTAAATTTGTGAAGGTCCACTTCTAAATATCGAGGAGAGCCTTGAAATACTGAACTCCATACGTTTCAAAAGTTTGCAATATGCTTTGCAATTAAAAAAAAACAAACCCACATATATTCACAAAAACATTTAAAGGAAGGGAAGGGAGGCAGTCTAACTTCTGATTGATAATCCAGACCATACTGATGGCAACAAATGATATTTTAGCATTGATTTTTGTCTGATCCTCTTCATAATTACCATGGTTATGATTTTTGCTGTGAAAGAGAATGGTAGAATTGGCTTTCCTAGCATGGACAAATTGTTTTTTGTTTTTTTTTTAAGGAGGAACTTCTTATCTTGAATAAAAAGTTTCCTTCTGGAAGGTTTTTTTCATTTTTTTCATTTTCATTTTTCATGGAGTCATTATCTTTTGAACACAGTAGCTGCATTAGCTCCCCTCATCCAATCTTTCCATGCATAATTAATTGGTACTATTAGTATACTTCCCAGGGTATGTGGGAACTGAAAGAGGATAAATGGGAAACAGCCCTGTGAGAAGGAAGCTTGGGATACAATCAATGTTACGTGAGGTACTAATACAACTCTATAAAGCCTTAGTGGGACCATACCTAGAATACTGCATTCACTTTTGGTCAACACACTATAAAAAATATATTGAGACTCTAGAAAAAGTGCAGAGAAGAGCAACCAGGATGATGAGGGGACTGGAGGCTAAAACATGCAAAGAATGGTTGCAGGAACTGGGCCTGGCTAGTCTAGTAAAGAGAGGGACCAAGGGAGACATGATAGCAATCTTCCAATATTTGAGGGGCTGCCACAGGGAGGAAGGGCTCAAGCTATTTTCTAAAGCACCCAAAGGCCAGATAAGGAATAACGGATGGAAGCTGAACAAGGAGAGATTTAACCTGGAAATAAGGAGAAACTTTCTAACAGTGAGAACAATCAACCCATGGAACAGAAGTTGCCCTCGGAAGTTGTGGGAGCTTCGTCACTTGAAACTTTCAAGAAGAGACTGGACTGGCATTTGTCAGAAATGGTGTAGGGTCTCCCGCTTGGGCGGGTTGGGGGGGTTGGACTAGATGACCTACAAGGTCCCTTCCAACTGTTATTCTTTCTCAGCACCTTTTTTACATCGTAGTGACCAAAACTAGATGCAATTTTCCACATCTGGTCTTACCAAGGCATCAAAAATTGGTATTAGCATCAGAGACTATGTTTCATAAACGTCCATGATTTGATGTGTATCTATTTTTTTTTTTTTGACTTCACTTGTACACAAGGAAGAAAAGTAACCAGCTGCGGAAGTTGGCTTCGAAAGCAGCCGCTGGCAAAAAATCTCTTTGCTCAAATTCTTTCAACCAAACCCAAGCAAACAGCAGCAGGATTTTTGGCTTTTGATGGACCAATTCATTGTAGCTTGGGGGATGATCTAAGCATTTTGCTTCACAGGGATGCCTCCAAGGCTCCTGGAAGTTCTTAAAAGTTCTTGTTAAAGCAGATCCATGGTTCCAAAGGCAGGAATCTATCCTATGTTTCCAGGCCTTTTAAAAAGAAAAAAACCATTAAAACCCTTAATCAAATGACTTATCATTATTCTAACTGTATTGGTTTATCCATAATGATCCAATTCCAAGGAAAAAAGGATTTGTTTTGTTCTCTTATCCTTTTAAATCCTGTCTGATAAAATCAGTTCTATAATTTGAGGGATTGAACCTCCCTCCCCCCACAGTAAAACTCAAAACAAGCAGTAGCAAGCTGATTTCCAAAGCACTAGAAGATAAGTCAAGAAAGAATGGATGGAAACTAATCAAGAAGAGAAGCAATCAGGAATTAAGGAATTAACATAACACACATGCACACTTCAAACTCAAGAATACACTAAGGCAGGAACTAGTCCACCCCAAGGATAAAACACCCAGACACGAACTGAGCCACGTGATATACACAGTGCAATACAGCCAGCCATGTGCAAATCTGTACATTGGGGAAACAAAACAACTACTTCATAAACGCATGGCATAACATAGGAGAACAAACCCACCAGGACAGGATTCAACAGTCCATCTGCATTTAAAAGACAAAGGCCGTTCTTTTGAAGATGAAGATCCAAAGTCCACCTTTTGGGTAGAGAAGACTGCTGGTTTCCAAAAGGGATTGAAGAGGCCATCTATGTCAAAACTGAACAGAGAGGGAAGGATACAACCTCTATCTATGGCATCTATCTCCTGTCTACAACACAGTCCTTCCAGCAGTTCCAAGAAGGCTCCACACTCATTTGCACCAATCAAGTGACCCTGAGGATACATATAAACATCCAAGTGGCCTCAACGACTCTCTAAAACAGGGGTGTCAAACTCATGTTGGCATCACATGATGTATCTGGACTTTTTTCTCCTTCGTTAAAGCGGATGTGGGCTTGGCCAAGCACATGACGCATCCGGCCTGTAGGCTGAGAATTTGACAGCTCTGCTCTAAAAGGATGCAAATGACCAGCTGCCTACAAGGAATATCAATCCTTCCATTCCTCACCATCCAATCAGATCTGGAGAAGGTCCTTGGATGAGAAGGAAAATGTCTTCAAAGAAAAACCAGTTGCCTTTGGAAAAATGCACCTTTGGAACAACCATGATCTGGATGATGGAGAATCTCCTTAGACAGCAGACTCCAAACTTATCAGCTATTCTTGTCCATCATTGATGATGAGTTAAGGGTTGCTATGATACCAAGAAGAACATTGTGAGGAATGAGAAACAATTCATATACTTTTTGTATGAAAAAAGATTCAGAATGACCATAAAATCAAAGGGCTGGAAGGGACCTTGGAGGGCATCTAGTCCAACCCCCTCCTCAAGCAGGAGACTCTATACCATTCCAAACAGCTGTCTGATCTCTTCTTAAAAACCTCCAATGGTGAAGCATCCACAGCTTCTGGTGGCAAGTCGTTCCACTGATCAATTTCTTTCACTGTCAGGAAATTTCTCCTTAGTTTTGGGTTGCCTCTCTCCTTGTTTAGTTTCCATCCGTTGCTTCTTGTCCTGCTTTCTGGTGCTGTGGAGAATAGCTTGACTCCCTCTCCTTTGGGGCAGCCCCTCAAATATTGGAAGTCTGCTATCAAGGCACCCCTAGTCCTTCTTTACATTAAAGTAGACATACCCAATTCTAGCAAAAGATTTGTATATGCTTTCGTTTAGCCTCCAGTCCCCTAATCATCTAGGTTGCTTTTCTCTGCACTCTCGACATTTATTTTGTATTATGGCAACCAAAACTGGACACAGTTTTCCAAGTGTGGTCTTACCAAGGGCTGATAAAGTGGTATTGACACTTCAGGTGATCTTGAATTTAGGATATTGCCATCTAGAACAAATGGTTGTCCAAACTTTCCTTGAAAACCTCCCGTGATGCAGCACCTACTGGACACCACTGTGGCTATGGTGCCTCCTGCTATAGACCTATACCCTTGAATGTGTGAAAAGCACAAAGAATAGGTTTATATGGACCAGTGGTGGGTTTTTTTTTAAATTATTATTACCGGTTCTGTGGACGTGACTTGGTGGGCGTGGCAGGGGAAGGATACTGCAAAATCCCCGTTCCCTCCCCACCCCACTAACCTGCTTTCCAGCTCCATTCTCCTATGCAGGGCAACCAAAGAAGACCCAGCCCATCAGCTGGGACTCAACGGGAGGCAGAGAAGAGATGGCAGGAGGGCCAGTCAGAAATGGCATTTGCCGGTTCTCTGAACTACTCAAAACTTCAGCTACTGGTTCTCTAGAACCAGTCAGAACCTGCTGAATACCACTTCTGATATGGACCTTGTGAGGACGGGGGTGATGTGGTTTCATCTAAGGTCTGATGGCCAAGGCCACACAATTAGTGTATTCTCTTAAAGACAAGCTATTCTTGAAGGCCCTGCTTCACACATGCAGTTTCTACCCAGAGTTTTGCAGCCAGCCTGCTTGGTCTTCAGTTCTCTTTCCTCGCTTCTTGCAATCTTAAGCCAAGAGTCTTCAAACTTGACAGCTTTAAGACTTGTGGACTTCATCTCCCAGAATTCCTCCTCCAGTTGTATTAGCTTAGGAATTCTGGGAGTTGGAAGTCCGCAAGTCTTAAATTTGCCAAGTTTTTTTTTTTAGAAAGATTTTTTTTAATTAAAAATAAATATTTAAAAAGTCTTTGACATGGTGGGCTTTCTTTGACATACATATCTGTCTTTTTTTTTTTTTTTTTAAAAAAACACAATTTTATTAGTTTTTAAAGACAAACAAAACATAAAAACATCCGGCTTTCTTTCATAAATATACAAACAGTGTGTCGGTTGGTTTACCAGTTTTTGTGCATTCGTTTTGTAGTCTCAATTACAGTTACATTACATAATAACTCATATTATCAATCAGAAATTATATACCCTAATATCACTATGAAACAATCATTTGACTATGATTTTATTCATTCATACTTTGCGAGATAACTATAATTTACTTAATTTATTTTATAACAAATCATATAATCGTACCAAATCTATCCTGAAGACATTTTATAGATGTGATATCAAATAAAAAAGAAAAAAAATCTCTTTATATATTCATTATTTTCTAAAATTCTAAACATTCTATTATTGTATTTTATCGTCCAAACATACATATCAGTCTTTACATTATTATCTTAGAGAAAAATCCTTAAACAATATAAGCATTTATATACATATTTACATTTGATCTTTGTGTCATTTTATATCTTAATTGTTGTGCTGTATTTCAATCATATCTTAAATTCTGATTGACATTTTATGGACTTCCTTTCATATCCTTCCATTTATAGAAATTATTCCATACTTTATAGCAGGGGTGTCCAACCTTGGCAACTTTAAGACTTGTGGACTTCAACTCTCAGAATTCCTCAGCCAGCTTTGCTGACTCAGGAATTCTGGGAGTTGCTGACTCAGGAATTCTGGGAGTTGAAGTCCACAAATCTTAAAGTTGCCAAGGTTGGACACCCCTGCTTTATAGTATTCTGATACATCTTGTTCTTTCAATTCTAATGTCAGACTGTCTCGTTCAGCGCATTTAAAAATCTTTTCTATTATTGCTTCGTCATTTGGGATTTCTTTTGACTTCCAAGTTAAAGTTGCCAATTTGGAAGCCCTTTGTCTTAGGCGAACAATGTTAAGCCCTTATTGTTCCTGCCTGAGGGTTTGTTTTTTTTGTCCTTCTCTACCTCTGTGGGTAATTTTAAAGCAGAATCATCTAACCCAGGTTCTTTGAGGCAAAGCTTGGAATGGAAAGGAATTTCTCTTTTTCTTCCCTCCCTCTCTCCCTCCTCTTCCTGCTTGTTCTCCACTTCTGGAATGAGTCAAAAATTGACCTAATCAACATCTCCTTGCTTCCTCCCTCCCTCTCCATTTCCCTTATTCAACCTTCACACAAGACTGTACTGTTTGTAGACCTCAAATGGACTCAGAGCTATTGAAGTCTCTTGTTCCTGCTTGAAATAATCCAACAGAGACTCTTTTGTGCCCAGCCAAACACAGGGGACTGAATTGCAAATCCATGTGAGAGGCCATCTCTCTCTCTCTCCTCTCTTCTTCTCCATCTCTCTATTTCTCCTCTCTCTCTATCCTCTCTCTGTGTGTGTTTTTGTCTCTGTCTCTCCTCTCTCCTTCTCCATCTCTCTATTTCTCCTCTCTCTCTCTCCTCTCTCTGTCTCTGTCTCTTTCTCTCTCTCTGTATGTGTCTGTCTGTCTGTCTGTCTGTCTGTCTGTCTGTCTCTCTCTCTCCTCTCTCCTTCTCCATCTCTATTTCTCCTCTCTCTGTCTCTCTCTGTGTGTTTTTGTCTCTCTCTCTCCTCTCTCCTTCTCCATCTCTCTATTTCTCCTCTCTCTCTATCCTCTCTCTCCTCTCTCTGTCTCTGTCTCTCTCTTTCTCTCTGTGTGTGTGTGTCTGTCTGTCTGTCTGTCTGTCTCTCTCCTCTCTCCTTCTCCACCTCTCCATCTCTCTATTTCTCCTCTCTCTCTATCCTCTCTCTGTCTGTCTCTCTCCTCTCTCCTTCTCCATCTCTCTATTTCTCCTCTCTCTCTATCCTCTCTCTCTCTCTTTGTGTGTGTTTCCTCTCTCTCCCCTCTCTCTCTTCTCTCTCTGTCTATGTCTCTCTGTGTATGTCTTCCTGTGTGCGTGTCTCCTCTCTTTCCTCTTTCTCCTCTCTTTCCCTCTCTCTCTCTCTCTGTGTCTCTGTCTCTTTCTCCTCTCTCCCTCTCTCTCCCTCCCTCCCTCCCTCCCTCCCTCCCTCCCTCTCTCTCTCTCTCTGTGTGTTTGTGTGTGTCTGTCTCTCTCTCAGTCTGTTTGCAATGGATGGAAACTAACCAAGGAGAGAAGCAACCTGGAACTAAGGAGAGGACAATTAACCAGTGGAACTGCTTGCCTCCAGAAGTTGTTGGTGCAACATCACTTGAAGCTTTGAAAAGGAGATTGGGATAAGCATTTGTCTGAAATGGTATGGGGTCTCCTGGTTGAGCAGGGGGTTGGATTAGAACTCTTTTATTCAAGTGGACCAAGGCTGCCATAGAAGGGATCCCACTTCATAAAAAGCGTCCATCAAAGAGACCCAGAACAAAAAGGATCAGCAAGTATTGCAGGCCTGACTGGCAAAAGAAAGCTCAGGACCATATGAGTTGGAAGAGGTCTTCCTCCAGCAGTGAATAGACAATGGCTTAAATGATGAAAAGACCAATCAGAATAGAGCTGGAAGGGACCTTGGAGGTCTTCTAGTCCAGCCCCCTGCTCAACCAGGAGACCATGTACTATTTCAGATAGGTGACTGTCCAGTCTCTTCTTTAGAAGCCTCTAGGGATGAAGTACCCACAACTTCTGAAGGCAACTTCTGTTCCACTGGTTAATTGTCCTCACTCTTAGGAAGTTTCTCCTGAATTCCAGGTTGTTTCTCTCCTTGGTTAGTTTCTTGTCTTGCCTTCTGGTGCTTTGGAAAGTAGTTTGTCCTTCTCATCTTTGTAAGGCCCCTCAAATATTGAAAGACTGCTATCATGTCATCCAGAGTCCTTTTTTTTCATTAAACTAGACATACCCAATTCCTGAAACCATTCCTTGCACTGTATGTTTCAGTCTCCAGGCCTTTAATCATCTTAGCTGCTCTTCTTTGCACTTTTCCCAAACTCTCAACATCTTTTTCATAGTGCGGTGACCAAAACTGGATGCAATATTCCAGGTGTGGCCTTACTAAGGATTTATAAAACAATACCAATACTTCGTGTGATTTTGATTCTATGCCTCTGTTTATACAACCAAGGATTGTACTAGCTTTTTTGGAGGCCACTGCACACTGCTGGCTCGTGTTTAAGTGATTGTCCACTAGGATTCCAAGGCAGTGGTAGGATTCAAAAATGTTTACTACCAGTTCTGTGGGTATCATTTGGTGGGAGTGGTGTGGCTTGGTGGGCGTGGCAGGGGAAGGATACTGCAAAATCCCCATTCCCTCCGCACCCCACTAACCTGCTTTCCAGCTCCATTCTCCTGTGCAGGGCAACCAAAGAAGATGCAGCCGATCAGCTGGGACTTGGGAGGCAGAGAATAGTTGAGGGTGGGGCCAATCAGAGGTGGTATTTGCCGGTTCTCCAGATTCCTCAAAATTTCCGCTACTGGTTCTCCAGAACTGGTCAGAACCTGCTGAATACCACCTCTGCTCCAAGGTCACCTCTCAGAATTACTGTTTTTGAGCCAGGTTTCACCTAATCTACATTGTATTGTACAATTATATAATTATTCTTTATCTATCTATCTATCTATCTATCTATCTATCTATCTATCTATCTATCTATCTATCTATCATCTATATAGATTTATAGATCTACACACAGACACACACACAATATTATAGATGGTACAATAATTGCAGGTTCAATGACAAATCGTAAGTTAGTTTTTTTTACAGCACCATTGTAACTTTGAACCATTAGTAAATGCATGCTTGCAGATTAAGGGAATGCCTCTATTGCTTCCATGGGCCCCATGCTGGAAGGTCTCGGTATAACTTAGGAAGGGGCTTCAACTCAGTTTTTATTTGTTTCTTCTTCTATTGGCTGGGGAAGGATGAAAAGCAATTGGAGCTCTCTTTATTTTATGTATTTATCCACTTGTATCCCGTCTTTATTAGTTTTACAAATGACTTACATTGGTGAACGTATCCAACACCTCTTCCTCCTCTTATTTTTTGCACAACAACAATCCTGTGAGGTGAGTTGGGTTGAGAGGGGGGGGGGGACCCGACCCAAAGTCACCCAGCTGGCTTTCATGCCTAAGGCAGGACTAGAACTCACTGTTTCCCTGTTTTTAGCCTGGTGCCTTATTTATTGAAGCATGCAAAAAAGGAGTGGGGCTTTGGTCATGTGATCATAGCTTCCATCTTGACCTTTTCTGAATCCCCAGATGTGCATTGGCTTCTTTTGGTTTTACTTATGGTATTTAGCTAGCAGTTTTAAATTTTTGCACCTGCAATGGAAGGTAAATGAAATGATTGAATTTTGGAAACACAGGTAATTGCTTGTTGGCCCTCCCTCCCTCCCTCCCTTCCTTCCTTCCTTCCTCCCTTCCTCCCTCCCTCCCTCCCTCCCTTCCTCACTTCCACACCTATACCTTTCTTTTACTTTCTTTCACTCTTCCTTTTCTCCCTCCCTGCCTCCTACCTTCCCTCCCTTTCTCACACATTTTCTTCTTTCCTTCCTCCTCCCTTCCTTTCTATCTTCTCCCTTCCTCATTCCCTCACCTATACCTTTCTTTCTCTTCCACTCTTCCTTCCCTCCCTGCCTTTTACATATCTCCTTCCTTCCTTCTCTTTTTCTCCCTCCCTCCCTTCCTTCCTAGGGGAATATAAAATTCGGGGAATATACAAATCCAATATAACTTCCCCTGGCCCCATTCCTTCTTGGTCCAGATTACTTTAGGAAATTGGAAAAATTGTCCTTAAAAACAGGAGGCTGGAGTGGGGAAGTAGGTGTGTGTGTGTGTGTGTGTGTGTGTGTGTGTGTGTGTGTGTGTGTAGTAATCTAAACTGATTTCTGTTTTGCTTTGTTCATTTAAGGAGAAGGAGCTGCTAGCTAAACATTCCCAGCTGGTGCCTTTTGGAGGGAGGAACTCCCCCCTCCCCTGGCAGATTGGCATCAGGGACTTGATGGGGATCTGTTGCCATGGCAGCCTGCTGACATCACCCGGAGCATCAGCAAATGCTGTGGGCTGATTGGCCGGAAGTCTGTCACTTTCTTTGCTTTCTTCTCTTTCTCTCTCATCTAATGAAGGCTGCCTCCTGGCCATCACATAAGACAAAAGAGAAGAAGGGGCTTAATTTGTGAGAATGGTGATTGGCTGCAGATGGGCCCCCTCTGCTAGAAACTCTTTTTCTCCCTCCCTAACCGATCCTCGCCTTTTTCTCCCCCAAACCACCCATGGTGTCCAAATAACAGAATAACAGAGGTGGAAGGGGCTTTGGAGGTCTTCTAGCCCAATCCCCTGCTCAGGAAACCCTACACTATTTCAGGCAAATTGTTGTCCAATCTCTTCTTTAAAAACCTCCTGTGTTGGAGGAAGAAACAGTACTTGCCCCATTCTGAAGCACTCAGGTCTCGAACACAGGCTGAGCAGCTCTCCAGCTGACAATCTCAGCGTTTTTAACCGCTGAGCCATCATGGCCCTAATGTATGTGTAGTTACTTTCAATTTACTTCCAATTCCCACCCATCAGGCTCATTGGACATTAGTGACTGCTGTGCGAGTTGTTACATTCCTGTTGAGATTGTTGGGTGAGCAATACTGTCCTAAATGTTTTGACTGGAGATATTGATGTAAAAATAAATTCTGTTTATTTGCAAATGTAACTATGTATGAAACGGATTCCTCCAGATCATGATTGTTCTTTGTTGCCTTTTTGTTCTTCTCAGCTCAATGAAGTTTTGTTTGTTTGTTTGTGCTTGGCCTGGTTATGTTCTGGGTATTTAGCAGGCAAAAATAGACAGATGTGTTGATGTTGGGAGGATCTGCGAAAGGCACAGTTGAGAGGGATAGCACCTTGGAGAAGGCCATTAGGTCTCAAAAGAGGACAAAAGATCCAGTCACTCATTCCAAGGTATTATATGGTCTCATCCTTTAGGATTCCTCCCCCCACACACACCATTTTGGAGTCATTAAAAATAATAACAGCATAAAAGTTGGAAGGGATATTGGAGGAGTTCTAGTCCAGGGGTGTCAAACATCAGTCTATTGAGATGCTAAGAATTTTGCATCTTTGGAAATTTGGAAATCTCATTTTCCCAAAGCACCAGGAGGACAAGACAATAAACAATGGATGGAAACTTATCAAGGAGAGAAACAACCTAGAATCCCTGGCTTCCTAACCATTCCTAAAATTCCTAACCATGAGAACAGTTAACCAGTGGAACAATTTGCCTCCAAAAGTTGTAGGTGCTTCATCAGAATAGGATAGAATAGGATAGGATAGGATAGGATAGGATAGGATAGGATAGGGCAGGGCAGGACAGGGCAGGACAGGGCAGGACAGGGCAGGACAGGACAGGACAGGACAGAAAAAAACAGAACAGAACAGAATAGGAATGGGAATGGGAATGGGAATGGAATGGAAAGGAATGGAATGGAATGGAATGGAATAGAATAGAATAGAATAGAATAGAATTGGGAATGGGAATGGGAATGGGAATGGGAATGGGAATGGGAATGGGAATGGGAATGGGAATGGGAATGGAATAGAATAGAATAGAATAGAATAGAATAGAATAGAATAGAATAGAAATAGGAATAGGAAAAGGAATGGAATGGAATAGAATAGAATGGAATAGAATTCTTTATTGGCCAAGTGTGATTGGACACACAAGGAATTTGTCTTTGGGGCAAATGCTCTCAGTGTACATAAAAGAAAAGAAACATTCGTCAAGAGTCAAGAATCATAAGGTACAGCACTTAATAAAAGTCATAGGGTACAATAAGCAATCAAATCATACTAGAATAATAGAACTGAAGAAGAATGGAATAGAATAGAATAGGAATAGGAATAGGAATAGGAATAGGAATAGGAATAGGAATAGGAATAGGAAAAGGAATAGGAATAGGAATAGGAATAGGAATAGGAATAGGAATAGGAATAGGAATAGGAATAGGAATAGGAATGGAATTCTTTATTGGCCAAGTGTGATTCGACACACAAGGAATTTGTCTTTGGTGCAAATAATCTCAGTGTCCGTAAAAGAAAAGATACATTCGTCAAGAGTCAAGAATCATAAGGTACAACACTTAATGATAGTCAAAGGGCACAAGAAGCAATCAAATCATACTAGAATAATAGAACTGAAGAAGAATGGAATAGAATGGAATAGAATAGGAATAGGAATAGGAATAGGAATAGGAATAGGAATAGGAATAGGAATAGGAATAGGAATAGGAATAGGAATGGAATAGGAATAGGAATAGGAATGGAATTCTTTATTGGCCAAGTGTGATTCGACACACAAGGAATTTGTCTTTGGTGCAAATAATCTCAGTGTCCGTAAAAGAAAAGATACATTCATCAAGAGTCAGGAATCATAAGGTACAACACTTAATGATAGTCAAAGGGCACAAGAAGCAATCAAATCATACTAGAATAATAGAACTGAAGAAGAATGGAATAGAATGGAATAGAATAGAATAGGAATAGGAATAGGAATAGGAATAGGAATAGGAATAGGAATAGGAATAGGAATAGGAATAGGAATGGAATTATTTATTGGCCAAGTGTGATTCGACACACAAGGAATTTGTCTTTGGTGCAAATAATCTCAGTGTCCGTAAAAGAAAAGATACATTCGTCAAGAGTCAGGAATCATAAGGTACAACACTTAATGATAGTCATAGGGTACATTAAGCAATCAAATCATACTAGGAAACAGTCCATATAAATCACTGGAGGTTTTCAAGAAAAGATTGGACAATCATTTCTCCAGGATTGTACTGTATAAAGTTATCCTGGGGGTTGGACTAGAAGTTCTCCAAGATCCCTTCCAGCTCCATTCTGACTAATTGCATTTGCAATCCTAGGCATGTGAAAGATTTCAGCAGAGGAACATTGATATTCTACTATGTAGTCATAGAATCCTACGGCTGGAAGGGACCTTGGAGGTCTTCTAGTCCAACCCTCTGCCCAAGGCAGGAATCCTCACCCAGGACAAGCAGTTGTCCAAACTTTTCTTGAAAACCTTCAGCGATGGAACACCCACAACTCCAGGCAGCTGCTCCATTAATTAATCCTTCTCGCTGTCAGAAAATTCCTCTTTGTTTCCAAGTTGAATCCCGCTCTGAGGAGCTTCTACCCGTTGCTTCGTGTCCTTCCCTCAGGTGCTTTGAAGAGCAAATTAAATTACCTAACTGGGTAACATCTTCAGGACTGATCATTAACCACCCACAAGTAAACCACAAAGCTCAGAGAGCACCAAGGACTCCACAGTTCAACCTTCAGCTACATTTTTGGGTGTGTGTGTGTGTGTGTGTGTGTCATATAATGACCCTGTAATCCAGGGGTGTCCAACCTTGGCAACTTTAAGACTTGTGGACTTCAACTCCCAGAATTACTCAGGCAGCAAAGCTGAAGTTGAAGTCCACAAGTCTTAAAGTTGCCAAGGTTGGACACCTCTGCTGTAATCCTTTGCATGGAATGGAGTCAAGGCAACTGAATAGTGCTGACTATATTGATTGGCTGGAGGCCCTTCCTGTTGACAATGTAGGGTTCACGGCAGATGGCGGCTCACTGTGCCCAGAGAGGGAAATATCGGCCACGACTAGACTCAAACTCACAGCCTCCTGATTACGAGGTGAGACCTCCACCTCTAGGCCAATGCACCCCTGAAACAAAGAGGCAAATTCAGGCAAAAGCTAAATGTAATCTCATTTTATTCACCTTTGCGTGCAGTCATAAATAAATATAATTAACTCAATTGCTCTCTAGCAAGTATTTCATTCATTTTTCCCCTCTGTCATTTTATTCAGAGGAAGAGGTAACCCAAGAAAGCTCTGTTGTATCATAACATGGCTATGGTCCATGTTAGGACAGCGGGTTGTTCTTCTGATGGCCAGCCCGTTGCTAAGAAGGCTGAAGGGAGTCCTCCATCACGGCTCTTATGGAAATAGGCACTCCCCCCAAGTTGGAATCTTTATCCTCGTTCCCTCCTTCCCTCCTTTCCTTCCTTCCTTCCTTCCTTCCTTCCTTCCTTCCTTCCTTCCTTCTTCTCTGTGCCACAGAGATGCTTTTTTAGGAGGCAACTGGATTTTCTCGTTTTTTCTTTGAAGACATTTTGCTTCTCACCCCAGAAGCTTCTTCAGCTGTGACAGGATAGTGGGGAAGGGAAGGATTAATACTCCTTGCAGACAGCTGGTCATTTGCATCCTTTTAGAGGGTCATTGAGGCCACTTGGAGGTTTATCTGTGTCCTCAGGGTCCCCTGAGTGGTGCTCCTGGTTCCTGTAGTCCGCAGTTTTTCCCTCTGGAAACCCATCCCTACTCCCACGTCATTCAAAGGGTGTTCATCCCAAATTGTATAGATAAAACTCTGTAGAGATTCTCAGTCTTCCAGGTCATGGTTGTCCCAAAGGTGCTTTTTTAAAGAGGCAACTGGACTTTCTTTTTTTTTTTATTTGAAGACATTTTGCTTCTCATTCAAGAAGCTTCTTCAGCTCTGACAGGATAGTGGAGAATGGAAGGATTATCCCATCAGACCTGGAGAAGCTTCTTGGGTGAGAAGTGAAACATGTTTAAATAAAAAACAAAGTCCAATTGCCTCTTGAAAAAACACCTTTGGGACAACCATGACCTGAATGACTGAGAATCTCATCTCTCTCTCTCTTATTCTTTCTCTTATTCTCTATCTCTCTTTCTCTCTTATTCTCTCTCTCTCTTTCTCTCTCTCTGATTCTCTCTCTGATTCTCTCTCTTGTTCTCTCTCTCTCGCTTTCTCTCTCTTATTCTCTCTCTCTTATTCTCTCTCTCTCTTTCTCTCTGATTCTCTCTCTCTCTTTCTCTCTCTCTGATTCTCTCTCTTATTCTCTCTCTTGTTCTCTCTCTCTCTCGCTTTCTCTCTCTTATTCTCTCTCTTATTCTCTCTCTCTCTCTTTCTCTCTGATTCTCTCTTTCTCTTATTCTCTCTTTTTCTCTCTCTTGTTCTCTCTCTCTCGCTTTCTCTCTCTTATTCTCTCTCTCTTATTCTCTCTCTCTCTTTCTCTCTGATTCTCTCTGATTCTCTCTTTCTCTTATTCTCTCTTTCTCTCTCTCTTTCTCTCTCTCTCTCTCTCTGTGTATGTACATGTGTGTGTGTATATGTATATATGTGTATGGATGTATGGATGTACATGTATCTGCCTGCTTCTATCTGCCCATCTCTCTCTCTCCCTCCCTTCCTCCCTCTCTCTCTTAATTTCTATCAGTTTTTTCTTCCTTCTTAAAAAAAATAAAAATACAGAAGAAAAGGAAAAGAAAGAAAGAAAGAAAGAAAGAAAGAAAGAAAGAAAGAAAGAAAGAAAGAAAGAAAGATGACCACAGCCCCAAGGCCCTACACAGCCAACCCATTTACATGTCCCTCTTTCATCCTTTCTGGAACAGATCCTCAGTGAGTTGAGGGACACACACACACACACACAAACTGGTTAGCCAAGCTCCGAAGAGGGCTGGTTGGGAACCTAGCCATGACTAATAATCCGAGGTTATTAAACAGTTAATTAATATGGACAAAAGAGGGAAGGGAGAAGGCTTGGCAAGGCAGGCAAGGCCGGGCCTTGTCTTGAGTTGTGGGAGATGACCACACTGGGGGAAAATTGATTAGCACAGGGACAAAGAGCCAGAGGGACACAGAGTTTTTTCTTTCCAAAAAGCGAGATTTGGTTCTGTTTTGCTCAGTAAAAGAATTTCTGTTTCGTTGCCCAGAAAACAGGCACCCACATTTAACATTTTGAAGCACGGTGCGTCTGGAAGGCAATACAGGGAGGGAACATTAAAAATAATTATATTATTACACTGAATAAAATTAGCAGTGGCTAAAAAGCCTGCTGGGAAATGCTGCAAAGTCTCAGCAAAAAACAAAAGAAACAAAACCCCTCTCCTTTTTTTTAAAAAAAAAAAAAAAAGCTTTATTCGGAGTTTCTCAGATGCTTTGCCCTGGAAAAGGTCTCCCAATATTTCAAGAATTATGATTTTGCTTTGTATTTGGGGAAAAAAAAAAAAAAAACGGCATCGGGGTAGACACGGAAATAGCATTGCTAACTTATAAAAAAGCAAAAAAGAAAGGTTGAGAGGGGTTATTATGGGTAATAGAAGCCTTGGGAGGTCAGCCTGGATTTTTGGTTGGAAACCTGAAGGTTGAGATGAGGTTGACTCAATCAATACCCTTCAAAAGAAAGATGATGAGAGGCATGCTTATTTTATTTTATTTTATTTTATTTTTTGCTAATAATTGTCCGGACCAACATGGGACTTTAAAGACATTATTAGAGTCGATATAAAACAGTATTTGTAGCTCAGGGTTAAACTGGGGGGTCCTTGGTGCTCTCTGAGCTTGGTGGCTTTCTTGTGGACGTTTCATGACCCAACTAGCTCATATTATCAGTGCTAGGAGAGAGTGGGATTATGGGGAGGAGAACTGGGGGGGGGGTCCTTGGTGCTCTCTGAGCTTGGTGGTTTTCTTGCAGATGTTTCATGACCCAACTAGGGAACATCATCAGTGCTAGAAGAGAGGAAGGTTATGAGGAGGAGGAGGAGGAGGTGGTGGATTGTGGGGTCCTTGTTGCTCTCTGAGCTTGGTGGTTTTCTTGCAGATGTTTCATTATTCAACTAGGTAACATTAGCAGTGCTAGAAGAGAGTTGAGAGGAGGAGGAGAAGACCAGGAGGTGGAAAAGGAAGAGAGGGAGGAGGAGGATTGTGGGGTCCTTAAGGTCTCTGAGCTTAGTGGTTTTCTTGTAGACGTTTCATTACCCAACTAGGTAACATCATCAGTGCTAGGAGAGAGGGAGGGAGGGAAAGAGAGGGGGGGAGGGAGAGGGAGAGACGGAGGGGGAGGAGGGTATCTGTGGAGTCCTGGTGCTCTTTCTTTCTTTCTTTCTTTCTTTCTTTCTTTCTTTCTTTCTTTCTTTCTTTCTTTCTTTCTTTCTTTCTTTCTTTCTTTCTCTCTCTTGCTCTCTCCTTCCTTCCTTCCTTCCTTCCTTCCTTCCTTCCTTCTTGATTGTTTATTTGCAGACATTTCATAACCCAACTAAGGAAGATCATCAGTGCCAGAGAACTAACTCCACTTCCTTCTTGCACCAGTTATGTTCCCTAGTTGGATCATGAAAGGTTTACAAGCAAAAACCACCAAGGACTCCATTCTGCAAACCTCACTCCCTTGTAGCACTGACAATGTTCCCTAGCTGGGTCGTGAAACGTCTGCAAGGAGGCCACCCACTTCAGAGAGCACCAAGGACAACCACATTTGACAAGCTAACTCAGATTCTCTTACTGGTTTTGCTGGTACACAGACCCATTGCTTTTATAAGCCCTAGCAAAACTGGGCATTTAGGTGTTTGTGTAAAGGGGTGTGTGTGTGTGTGTGTGTGTGTAAAGGTGTGTTTGTGTGTGTAAAAGGGTGTGCATAAAGGGTGTATGTGTGTATAGGGGTGTGTAAAGGGACGTATATGTATATATTTTGTGTGTGTAAAGGGCTGCATGTGTTCGTGTGTAGGTGTAAAGCAGTGTGTGTGTGTGTAAAGGGGCGTGTGTCTATATGTTTGTGTAAAAGAGTGTGTGTGTGTATGTCTAAAGGCATGGGTAAATGCGTGTTTGTGTAAAGGGGTACCTATATGCATCTGTGTGTATGTAGCAGTGTGTATATGTAATGGTGTGTGCATATAAAGGGGTGCATATGTGTGTTTTTGTGTGTGTGTATGTGTGTAAAGAGACGTGTGTACAGATTTGTTTCTGTGTGCGTGTGTGAAGTGTGTCTCCTCCCTAGGCTCTCTCTTGCATGGGCCTTTCAAGAGCTGTGGCAGCTGCTCCCTTCGCAGCCCTGCCCTGGGCCCGGGTGGTTCTTCCCCACCGGGGAGGAGGCCACCATTTGTGGCCCTTTTGTGGCCTCTGAACTTCCTTCTCCTGCTTAGAAGGAAACCCTCCCCCCACCAAAAAAGGGGTGGCGAATTGTGGGGAAGGGACGGAAGGGAGCGAGGGAGGGCCCTGAAGGACAGCTGGTGAGTCAGCCCCTCAAAGTCACAGCAAAGGTTCTCTAATTGATTGCCCGTCTTGCCTTCCACCCATTCAACAATTAATTAGTCAATTAAAATAAATGTTAGATTTTTCAAAGCTGGCAAAGTATTGAAGTGATTTTCAGGGAATTAGAGAATGCTTTGAGCCAAGGAAATGCTTCCACATCAGTGACGTTCCAAAATCCTTTTCTTTTTTCTTTTCTTTCTTCCTCCCACCTTCTTTCTTTCTTTCTTTCTTTCTTTCTTTCTTTCTTTCTTTCTTTCTTTCTTTCTTTCTTTCTTTCTTTCTTTCTTTCTTTCTCTCTTTTTTCTTTCTTTCTTTTTCTTTCTCTCTCTTTTTCTTTCTCTCTTTCTTTTACTCTCTCCTTCCTTCCCTCTCCCCTCCCTCCCTCTCTCCCTTCCTCTTTCTTTCTTTTCTTTCTTTTCTTTCTCTTTCTTTTGCTCTTTCCTTTCTTCCTTCCCTCTCCCCACCCTCCCTCCTTCCCTCCCTCTTTCTTTCTTTCTTTCTTTCTTTCTTTCTTTCTTTCTTTCTTTCTTTCTTTCTTTCTTTCTTTCTTTCTTTCTTTCTTTCTTTTTCCTTCCTTCCTTCTTTCTTTCTTTCTTTCTTTCTTTCTTTCTTTCTTTCTTTCTTTCTTTCTTTCTTTTTCCTTCCTTCCTTCCTTCCTTCCTTCCTTCCTTCCTTCCTTCCTTCCTTCCTTCCTTCCTTTCTTTCTTTCTTTCTTTCTTTCTTTCTTTCTTTCTTTCTTTCTGGAACTCAAGGCAGCCTCTCTAATTCTTCCTCCTCTCCTCTTAATAGCCTCAGGACAACAACCCTGTGAGGCAGGCTAGGCGAAGGGACTGTGACTGAGTCTCCCAGCCAGGGAATTCTGAGGGGTGCAGGTGAATTCCCCTCAAAATTTCCCTCAAATTTCCCTCTTACACCCAATTCCGTCGCGTCACTTTTTCAGAAAGATTCCCACAGACTGGAACCAAGTCAGAAATGGGCTGAGAAATTCATGAGAGGGAATTGCGTGGCCTTGTAGATTTTGTTTTTCGAAATCTTCATGCAAATGCTAATGAGGGTTCTGTCTATATTTCCTAAAAATAGGCCTCTTTGTGTTTTCCCTTAATAGAGGCACCACGGCAATCAATCCTCCTGAATATAATGATTGTTAATATCTCTCTGTTCCCTAACAGAGCTTCACTCAACTGGCTCCAAGCGTATTAAATACGTAGTTGTCTTAATTTCCCTTTATTTTAAATGTCTTCATTTTGTCTTCATTTGTGTCTGATACTATGAGACCACCTGGATAAGACTCTGCAGTTTTCTTGACAAAGTTTTTAAGAAGTGCTTTGCCATTGCCTGCTTCCTAAGGCTGAAAGGGAATGGCTGGCACAGGGATATGTAGATAAAATTAGGAACCAGATTGTTGGGGGCAATATGCTGACATTGTAAACCACTCAGTAAAGCACTATGGGTGCTATATAAGTCTATTCTATTCCAACCTAGTCTAGTCTCCGTTATATTCCATTCAGTGGTGGTATTTAAATTTTTTATCTACTGGCTCTGTGGGCGTGGCTTGGTGGGCGTGGCAGGGGAAGGATGTACTGCAAAACCCCCATTCCCTGCCCACCCCACTAACCTGCTTTCCAGCTCTGTTTTCCTGTGCAGGGCAACCAAAGAAGACCCAGCCAATCAGCTGGGACTCAATGGGAGGCAGAGAATAGATGGGGGCGAGCCCAGTCAGAGTGGTATTTGCCGTTCTCTGAATTATTCAAAATTTCTCCTATCGGTTCTCCAGAACCTGTCAGAATTGACTGAATATCACCTCTGATTCCATTGCATTATTCTATTCTATTATGATTATGATAATAATTTATCACTTGTTACTTGTATGTACACTGAGGCATTTGGTGATGTGCCGGAGGCAAATTCCTTCTGTGTCCAATCTCACTTACTCAATGAGGAATCTTCCCTTCCCTTCCCTTCCCTATTTTCTATTCTATTCTATTCTGTTCGCTTCCCTTCTGTTCCGTTCCGTCCCATATTTTCTATTCGATCCCATTCCATTCCTTTCCTCTATTCTATTCTGTTCTGTTCCGTTCCATTCCTATTTCTATTCTATTCTATTCGATT
The DNA here is from genome assembly GCA_033807585.1 of Hydrophis major. Taxonomy (NCBI): domain Eukaryota; kingdom Metazoa; phylum Chordata; class Lepidosauria; order Squamata; family Elapidae; genus Hydrophis; species Hydrophis major. Next base: position 2,012,311 of record CM066330.1, on the reverse strand, counting down.
CTATTCTATTCGATTCCATTCCTATCCCTATCCCTATCCCTATCCCTATCCCTATCCCTATCCCTATTCCATTCCTATTCCATTCCTATTCCTATTCCTATTCCTATTCCTATTCCTATTCCCATTCCCATTCCCATTCCTATTCTATTCTATTCTATTCTATTCTATTCTATTCTATTCTATTCTATTCCATTCCTATTCCCTTCTATTCCATTCCATTCCTATTTCTATTCTATTCTATTCTATTCTATTCTATTCTATTCTATTCTATTCTATTCTATTCTATTCTATTCTATTCTATTCCTATTCCTATTCCTATTCCCATTCCTATTCTCTTCTCTTCTATTCCATTCCATTCCAATTTCTATTTCTATTCTATTCTATTCTATTCTATTCTATTCTATTCTATTCTATTCTATTCTATTCCATTCCTATTCCTATTCCTATTCTCTCCTATTCTATTCTCTTCTCTTCTATTCCATTCCATTCCATTCCATTCTTATTTCTATTCTATTCCATTCCATTCCATTCCATTCCATTCCAGCTGCAATTGATTTTTGGCTAATTATAATCACAGTTCCATGGTACAGTTATACCCTCACCAGAAGGAATACAAACCATATTGAAACCATTCATGTGAGCATCAAAACAACAATAAGTAACAGAAGCTAAGTAAATATAAATCAAAAACATACATGCCTTGCACAGGTTTTCCTTCTAAAAAGATCACTTTAGCCTCTCTGGCCTCCCATCAGTATTGCAAAACATCACTTGCACTCCAATGGCAAGCCTCTTTGGTAATGGAAATTGAGGAAACTCACAATAACATTTTTTCCCTGGATCCCTGGAGCTGTTTTTAGTGGATTCAATCTAGGCTTCCCCTATGTAGGAAGTCTATTCTGTATTTATCATAGGATTCTCGTAGGGTAAAGATTGTGGATTGGGGGATAAGTTTATGGGGCATAACTATCTCAGCAGTTGGTAACAGTTGACTCTAGATTTACAAGCTAAGCAGGGTCTGGTTTGGTGAAGATTTGGAGGGGAGAATATTGAACAATTCTAGGGCTCCATTTTTGGGGAGGGGCAGGGCTTATAAGCCAATTGGAATCAACTCTGAGCAGTGAAGAATTCCTAATTTTTTTGTTTGGTTTATCAGTGGGTTTTAACAAAAAATATATGGAACATAGAATAATAGAGTTGGGAATTGGACCTCAGAGGCCTTCTAGCCCACCCCCCTGGGTTGAATAGGAGGTCCTATACCATTACAAACAAATGATTGCCCAGCCTCTTTTTGGAAGCGTCCAGTGATGGAGCACTCACGACTTCAAAAGGCAAGCTGTTACATTGGTTCATTGCTCTCACCATGAGGGAATTTCTCCTTAATTCTGGGTTGTTTCTCTCCTTGGTTAGTTTCCATCCATTGCTTCTTATCCTGCGTTCAGGGGCTTTGCAGAATAGCTTGACTCTCCTCTTCTTTGTAGGAGCCCCTCAAATATTGTGGCAATGCTATCATGTCTCCCCTGGTCCTTCTTTTCATTAGACTAAACATATGAACCACCCAAAGTTGAAGAAGGAAGGGAGGGAGGGAGGGAGGAAGGGAGGAAGGGAGGAAGGAAGGAAGGAAGGAAGAAAGGAAGGAAGGGAGGGAGGGAGGAAGGAAGGAAGGAAGGAAGGAAGGAAGGAAGGAAGGAAGGAAGGAAGGAAGGAAGGGAAAGAGGGGGAAGTAGGAAGAAGGGAGACAAGAAGGAAGGAGAGGAGAGGAATAGAAAAAATGAGATGGAAGGAGGGAGGGAGGGAGAGGGAAGGAAGGGAGGGAGGGAGGGAGGAAGGAAGGGAGGGAGGGAGGGAGGGAGGGAAAGAGGGGAAAGGAGGAAGAAGGGAGACAAGAAGGAAGGAGAGGAGAGGAATAGAAAAAATGAGATGGAAGGAGGGAGGAGGGAGAGGGAAGGAAGAAAGGGAGGGAGGGAGGGAGGGAGGAAGGAAGGAAGGAAGGAAGGAAGGGAGGGAGGGAGGGAGGGAGGGAAAGAGGGGAAAGGAGGAAGAAGGGAGACAAGAAGGAAGGAGAGGAGAGGAATAGAAAAAATGAGATGGAAGGAGGGAGGGAGGGAGAGGGAAGGAAGGAAGGGAGGGAGGGAGGAAGGAAGGAAGGGAGGGAGGGAGGGAGGGAGGGAGGGAAAGAGGGGAAAGGAGGAAGAAGGGAGACAAGAAGGAAGGAGAGGAGAGGAATAGAAAAAATGAGATGGAAGGAGGGAGGAGGGAGAGGGAAGGAAGAAAGGGAGGGAGGGAGGGAGGAAGGAAGGGAGGAAGGAAGGGAAAGAGGGGGGAGGAGGAACAAGGGAGACAAGAAGGAAGGAGAGGAGAGGAATAGAAAAAATGAGATGGAAGGAGAGAGGAGGGAGAGGGAAGGAAGGAAGGAAGGAAGGAAGGAAGGAAGGAAGGAAGGAAGGAAGGAAGGAAGGAAGGAAGGAAGGAAGGAAGGAAGGGAAAGAGGGGGAAGGAGGAAGAAGGGAGACAAGAAGGAAGGAGAGGAGAGGAATAGAAAAGGTGAGGAAGGTAGGGGGGAGGAAAGAAGGAAGGAAGCGAAAGAGAGGGAAGAGAGAGATGAGAGGGAAGGAGAGAAGAGGAAGAAAAAAAAAGAGGAAGGGAGTGGGGAAAAGGGGAGGAAAGAAGAGTGGAGGAGGGAGAGGGAAGGAAGGAAGGAAGGAAGGAAGGAAGGAAGGAAGGAAGGAAGGAAGGAAGGAAGGAAGGAAGGAAGGAAGGAAGGAAGGACAAACCATTTAGTGGTGCCAAGGAGGTTCACGAAAGCTCCTGAAAGTGAAAGTTGATTTGGGGACAACCTCATCCCTTTCCTTGCCACCCATATTGAAGCAGAGAAGAATTAACTCCTGGGTTCCCTTTTGGAAACTCCAAAGAACAAGTCATTCAGTCGCCAATAAGAGCTGCAATGCAGGAAGGTTAGACAGTCGAATCCCAAGGCAGCCTATAGAAGGAAACCATATTCAAGAGAGGGAGGGACCCTTGCTTGATTATCTCATCCACCAGGGCTGATCTTTGGTGGACAAATTAATCTATTTGTGGCACCATCCATCACAATCCTCTTTCCTCCGAGGTATTCATTAGCAAAGTTCGATGCCAAAGAGCCCAGCCTTTTTTTCTTCTTCTTCTTCTTTTTTCTTTTTCTTTGCTTTCAGAATCTGGAATTAAGGACAAGTAGACAAAACGTGCCGTTTCCTCCCCTTGAAATGGGAGGTGTGAGTTGTGAACTCTGATATAGACTTCCCCCGGTTGGTGGGACCACAATTCAGCAAGTCAGAGAACGCTCTCAGCCAATGCTTTAGCTTTTAGCTTTTTAAATTTCGAATTTGCCATTTGAAAATGAATTTTGAAGAGCGGCCAAAAAATAGATGAAATTGCTCTGTCTGGACATGGCATCTTTTTATTTCGCCTTACAAAGTGCTTAATTGAAGAGAGGCTCTGTAGCGCAGGGTTGAATTGGTGGAGTCCCCGCGGCTCTCTGCGCTGGGTTATTTCCTGGCAGATGTTCTGCAAAGCCAACAACCCAGCTCAGAGAGTACTGAGGACTTCACAAAGTGCTTAATATTCCCCAATCAATCAGAATGGAGCTGGGAGGGACCTTGGAGGTCTTCTAGTCCAACTCCCTGCTCAAGCAAGAAACCCTATGTACCCGCAAAGGTGAAACCCATGGCACATGTACTACAGGTGGCACCCAGTGCCCTCTCTGTGGTCATGCGAGCCGTCGCCCTCGTTCAGTTTCACCATGCATGCACATGTGCCTCCCACCAGCCAGCTGGTCGTTGGGTCTCTGCTGTGGATGCAGGGGGGATGTGGGTGTATGCATGGAGTGTGTGCAGCACACGCATTGCATTTGGGGGGCTTGTGTGCATGTGCTTTGGGCGCTTGGTCTGGAAAAGGTTATCTATCACTACTCTATACCATTTCAGACAATCTCTTCTCAAAAACCTCCAGGGATGGAGCACACCACAACTTCTGGTAGCAAAGCTGTTCCACTAATTAATTGTCCTCACCATTAAGAAGTGTCTCCTCAATTCCAGGTTGCTTCTCTCCTTGATGAGTTTCCATCCATTGTTTCTTGTCCTGCCTTCAGGTGCTTTGGAGAATAAGCTGACCCCCTTTTCTTTGGGGCAGCCCCTCCAATATTGAAAGACTGCTATTCTGTCACCTTAGTCCTTCTTTTCACTGAACTAGTCATACCCAAATCCTGCAGCTGTTCTTTTAGTCTCCAGGCCTTTAATCGTCTTAGTTGCTCTTCTTTGCACTTTCTCCAAACTCTCTATTTTGTAATGTGGTGACTAAATATCTATCTATCTACCTATCTATACTGTCTGTCTATCCATCTATCTGTATCTGTCTGTCTGTCTGTCTTTCTCCCTCTCTCCCCCTCTCTCTCTCTCTATCATCTATCCACCTACCTACCTACCTACCTATCTATACTGTCTATCCATCTATCTGTGTCTGTCTGTCTGTCTCCCTCCCCCCTCTCTCTCCCTCTTTCTATCTATCATCTATCCACCTACCTACCTACCAATCTATACTGTCTGTCTATCCATCTATCTGTGTCTGTCTGTCTGTCTCTCTCTCTCTCTCTCCCTCTCTCTCTCCCTCTCTCTATCATCTATCCACCTACCTACCTACCAATCTATACTGTCTGTCTATCCATCTATCTGTGTCTGTCTGTCTGTCTCTCTCTCTCTCTCTCCCTCCCTCCCTCTCTCTCTCTATCATCTATCCACCTACCTACCTACCTACCTACCTATCTATACTGTCTGTCTATCCATCTATCTGTGTCTGGCTGTCTCTCTCTCTCTCTTTTATCTATTCACCTACCTACCTACCTACCTATACTGTCTGTCTATCCATCTATCTGTGTCTGTCTGTCTGTCTCTCTCATCTATCCACCTACCTACCTACCTATCTATACTGTCTGTCTATCCATCTATCTGTGTCTGTCTCTCTCTCTCTCTCTCATCTATCCACCTACCTACCTACCTATCTATCCTATGCATCCATCCATCCATATATCTATCACTCTATTTCTCTCTCATCTTATTCATCCATTCCTCTGTTATCCTATCCATCCATACATCCATTCTGATTTCTCTTTCCCTCTATCTATCTATCTATCTATCTATCTATCTATCTATCTATCTATCTATCTATCTATCATATACCTACCTACCTACCTACCTATCATCCTATCCATCCATCCATCCATCCATATATCTATCATTCTATTTCTCTCTCTCATCTTATCCATCCATCTATTATCCTATCCATCCATCCATTCTGATTTCTCTTCCCCTCTATCTATATAATTCCCTTTATCTATCTATCTATCTATCTATCTATCTATCTATCTATCTATCTATCTATCTATCTATCTATCCAGTGTGTGTGTGTGTGTGTGTGTGGAAATAGCGATAGATGGGGAGAAAAGGAGAGAGGGGCATAGATAGAGGTAGATAGAGATCGTTGTTAAATGAATTGCTGCAGTTGTTAAATAAGCAACATGGTTGTTAAGTGAATTTGATTTCCACGTTGACTTTGCCAATCACAAAAATGCCAAGTTGCCAAGTGTCCAAATTTGGTTAAGTCACTTTTTTCAGTGCCTTTGTAACTTCAAATGGTCACTAAATGAATGGTCGTAAGTCAAAGACCACCTGTAAAACAGCGTCAGATTTCTGTAAAACAATGTCACATTTCCGTAAAACAATTTCATATTTCTTTTTTTCAATTTCACATGACAATAATTTGCCATTTTCTCTAAAAAAACAAAAGAAAAAAAAATCAAGGAACAAACAGTGTTCTTCTTCTCACATCTACTCTCTATAAACCAATCTTTCAAAACCTCACCACTTAAACTTCATAAAAAAAAAAAAAATCCAGTGGGAGCTACTGGGAACAACAACTTATTAAAAACACGAAACTTTAAATCCCTTCAAATGAGGGCCGGCAGATTAATTTCTTATCACCTTCTCTTCATCGCCTTCTCAAAATTTAATACCAGGGCTAATCCCTTTTCTTCTTTTACTAAATGAAAAAAAAAAAAAATTGTCAAAGCGACAGAAATTCTCTTCTTCCCCTATCTGTGAAAAAAATCTTTAAAGCCTCCTTCTTCCATGGTAGCGAAGGAAGAAAAAAATAAATAAAAACATTAAAAACCGCTAGAGTGAAAAATGAATCGTATGCAGCTTACCCTGGATCGAGCCAGCCAACTTTTGTAAACCTTGGTTTCCCTTGTAAAGGTTTGGGTGTTTATTCCTTTTAAGCAGGGGTGGACTTCAAACATTTGAACAACTGGTTGTCTGCTGGGTGGACGTGGCCTAGTCGGCCTCTTGCACCCCAGTGGCGGGGGGGGGAGTGTTTTTGCCCTAAAGAAGAGAGAATCAAGCTATTCTCCAAAGCACAAGAGAGCAGGACAAGAAACCACGGATGGAAACTAAACGAGAGAAGCAACCTAGAAAGAGTGCAGAGAAGAGCAACAAAGATGATTAGGAGACTGAAGGCTGAACTATACAATAAACGGATAACAGAACCAGATGTTGTGACTCGAAGGCTTGAGCCTGCTCTGTTGGAGGACACAGGCTCGAGTGATGAGGAAGAGGAGGATTTGGCCTTGAGGTTTGAGCCTGCTTTGCTGGAATATTCGGAATCATCTTCCTCCCCAGGACCTTCCTCCCTGGTTGTGCCTCAGGTGTCGGCAGATAATCAGGAGAGAGTGCCGGAGTCCTTGGCTGAGGATCAAGCCGAGGAATGCTGGTTTGATGCAAGGCAAAGACGCAGGCAGAAGTGTGAAATGCAACGTAAAAGGAAATATCAAATCAGGGACTGACTTGAGAGACTGACACGCCCCTCAGGAAATAAAAGAGGGCGTGTTAGCTCTGAATCCTCGTTGGGGACAATTTGTTTATTCGGAATAGCAGCTTGACAAATTCTCTGTGCGCCAGTTTGCCTTTTGATTTATGGTCTTGTCTTGTTATCGGACTTGGCAGGCAGCTTCTGGAAGACTGCCAAGGACTTCTCCAGCCAAAGGAATTTAACTCTATCGTTCCTGGTCCTGTCTGTTTATTTATATTCCTTTGGAGGCTTGGACTCTCACTTTGTGGTCACAGGTGAGACAGAACAACCAGGTATCTCTTATGTAATGAAGAGAAGGAACATGATAGCATTCTCCTAATATTTGAGTGGCTGTCACCGAGAGGAGGGCATCAACTTAATTCTCCAAAGCACCTGAAGGCAGGACAAGAGGCAATGGATGGAAACTAATCATGGAGAGAAACAATTTGGGGATAATAGAGGCTCAAACACACCCACCCCATCTTAAGTAAGTCACTCAGAAATGAGAACTTATTCAATATCTATGATTCTGTATCCTGACCTCATATTTATTGACACTAAACCACATTAAACTAGCATCATATGACCCCTGATTTCCTGGTTAGGCTTTATTAACGGGGTCTGGGCATAACCCAAGTTTCAACATAATCTGACTTAAGATACAGAATTCCTACCAAACGCATTGGTTGAACTGATCTAGTTAAAGCAAGAAACAAGATCAAGAATTCTGGGCACAAACAACAGTTTGTAAAGAAGAGCTGTAAACAGAAACCAGCTGCACTTGGGTAATGTTTGAACTGATCATGGGATCAGTATCTGCCTAGGGTTTTATCAACCCTGACACATTTAAATCATGTTGAAAAGCCTGAAAGAGCCTTCCTGAAGCTACATAATTATCCAAAAGAAGAGAACATTGGCAGCTCAAGATTGAACTATGGGCACCTTGGTGGTCTCTGAGCTTATTTGCTTGCAGATGTTTCATCACCCAACTAGATAACATCATCAGTGCTAGGGAGTGAGGTTTGTAGACAGGAGAAGGAGGAGGACTGTGCGATCCTTGGCACTCTCTTGCTTGCTTGGTTTCTTGCAGACATTTAATTACCAAACTAGGTAACATCATCAGTGCTAGAAAATGTAGAATCTGCTCCCTGTTTATATACAGCTCTTGCCTTGACAGTATTGGTGGGGAGGTAATCTCTTAGGTAGTGTCTTGATTACTATATTATTATATTGTTTTCTGCTTGATTGTTTTCCTGATATTAATCTCTGCTTATCTGCATGTTCATTGCTGATGAGGATGTATTCTGTTTTTTCTGTTCCCTGCTTAGCTTTTATTGTCTTTTTTGAATGGTGTGTAAATGTGGCTAATCTCCATGTGTCTATTGATGTGTCATCTGTCTGGGCGCCAAGCTTCCAGAAATTCCCTAGCAAATTTGGATTGAGCTCGGTCAAAGAATTGCGCAGCTCGTTTCCAAATGGAATCTGAGATGCTGCAGTTTTATATAAATAAATGTATTTAGATAATCATTTAGAATAGAATGAGCAGAGTTGGAAGGGACCTTGGAGGTCTTCTAGTCCAAATCCCTGCTTAGTCAGGAAAAACTTACACACTTCAAACAAATGGTTGTCCAACATCTTTTTAAAAACTTCCAGTGTTGGAGCATCCACATTTTCAGATCATGTTGTTTATTTATTTATAAATGAATTATAGATACTGTAGATAGGTAGGGAGAGAGAGAGACAGACAGACAGACAGACAGACAGACAGATAGATAGATGTGTGTGTAGGTAGTCAGGAACACACCATCCCTGGGCCATGATCGAATAGTGAGTTACAGGGTTGGAGAAAGACCTTCTCCACAGAAAACTCACCAAGAAAATTCTATAGAACATAGAACAGAGTTGGAAGAGACCTCAGAGGTCTTCTAGTCCAACCCTCTACTCAAGCAGGAGACCATGTATCATTTCAGAGACATGGTTATCCAGCCTCTTTTTGAAAGCTTCCAGTGATAGAGCTCCCACAAGGCAAGTTATTCCATTAGTTAATTGCCATCACGGTTAGGAAATTTCTCCTTACTTCTAGGTTGCTTCTCTCCTTGGTGAGTTTCCACCCTTTGCTTCTTGTCTTGCCTTTTGGTGCTTTGGGAAATAGTTTGACTCCCCTTGTCTTTGTAGGAGCCCCTCAAATATTAGAAGACTGCTATCATGTTCCCGCTAGTCTTGTTTTTCATTAGACTAGACATCCCCAATTCCTGTAACCATTCTTTGTATGTTTTAGCCTCCATCTCTCTAATAATTTTTTTTTTTTGTTCTCTGCATTATGGAAAAGGTCTTAAGGTTGGTTAGGTCCTGTTATCTGCTGCAGTGATCCAAAATTATTCAGGGTGCCCCTGTATAGAATGGAATGGAATGGAATAGAATAGAACAGAACAGAACAGAACAGAACAGAATAGAATAGAATAGACAGAGTTGGTAGGGACCTTGGAGGTCTTCTAGTCCAACCCCCTGCTTAGGCAGGTAACCTGTACTATTCTGGACAAATGGTTGTTCAATCTCTTCTTAAAAACTTCCAGTGATGAAGAATTCACAACTTCTGAAGGCAACTAATTGCCTACTAATTAATTGTTCTAACTGTCACTTCGCCTTAGCTCTAGGTTGCTTCTCTCCTCGATTAGTTTCCACCCATTGCTTCTTGTCCTACCCTCAGGTGCTTTGGAGAATAGCTTGACTCCCTCTTCTTTGGGGAAGCCCCTGAGAGATTGAAATACTGCTATCATGTCACCCCTTAGTTCTTCTTTTCATCAAACTAGGTCTCCCTGAAGTTCTAATTCAGGAACTCTAAACTCATATCTAGAATCCATTGCTATATTTTGGAAGAAAGGTTTATGAGATCAAAAGCCTCCTAGCCTCCTATTTTCCACCAAAACTGAAGTACCATCACTACTTTGAAAAACTTGGGGGGAGGGGGTAGTCCCCAATTTTGGGGGTGGGTGGGTGGAAGAAGAATAAAGGACCATTTTCAGATGAGAGATAACTTAAATTTCCAGTTGTCGTGGTTACAGAGTCATCCTGACTCTAGCCGGTAAGGGCATGGGATTTCTTGGGCTCCAAAGCTGCCATTATAGCATTTTAACGTGTTCCTCCCAGATTGCAAAGAAATTGGGAAAAGAGAAAGGAAAATAATGGCATTTTCCATCATCTGCTTTGTCACTCTTCATCACACCCTCACAAAAAGTTTTTCATCCCCAAACCACAATAAATACTTTTTATGACCTTCATTAAAAATGACCCTGTAGGTATTTCATATAGCGAATCACAGAATAAGAAAGTTGGAAGGGACCTTGGAGGTCTTCTAGTCCAACCCCCTGCTATGGCAGGAAACCCTATACCATTTCCAACAAATGGTTGTCCAATCTCAGTGACAGAATATATTATTATTATCTTTCTATAGTCTAGAACCAGGTTTTCTCAACCTTGAACACTTTAAGATGGGTGGACTTCAATGCCTAGAATTCCCCAGCCAGCATGCCACCCATTTTAAAATGGCCAAGGTTGAGAATCATTTATTTAGGTTTTATGGGGAAAATGGAAATCTTTTGGCTTATGTATAGCAATGTCTGCTCCAGTCTTCTGCTCTACATCTAGTGACAAAAGGTCTTGAAATAATAGTTATTCCAGAAGCAGAAGGTCACTCCATTCCTTGGGTTCTTCAGAAAACCCATAGCCAAACAGGAGATCTAGTAGAAGTCTTGGTCTAGATCAGGGGTCTTCAAGCTTGATAGCTTGAAAACTTGTGGACTTCAACTCCCAGAATTCCTCCTCAAGTCATGTTAGCTCAGGAATTCTGGGAGTTGATGTCCACAAGTCTTAAACTTGCCAAATTTGAAGACCCTTGGTCTAGATTTAATAAAGTGTGAATGGAGAGAAACAAATTTAGGTTTCATCACTGCAGTCTTCTGAAGTCTTCTGATTCTAAGCTTGGGCTTGGGATGTGTTATGTCAAGGGTCTTCAAACTTGGCAAGTTTAAGACTTGTGGACTTCAACACCCAGAATTCCTGAGCTAACATGACTGGAGGAGGAATTCTGGGAGTTGAAGCCCACAAGTCTTAAAGCTGTCAAGTTTGAAAGACCCCTGGAATAGATCCATAGAGAAAGAGAGGTAGAATAGATACAGGGGGAGAGAGAGAAAGATAAATAGAATAGATATATAGAGTCGATAAAGAGAGGTAGAATCGATAGAAAGAAATAGGATAGATAGACTAGATCAAGGGTCTTCAAACTTGGTAAGTTTAAGACTTGTGGACTTCAACACCCAGAATTCCTGAGCTAACATGACTGGAGGAGGAATTCTGGGAGTTGAAGCCCACAAGTCTTAAAGCTGTCAAGTTTGAAAGACCCCTGGAATAGATACATAGAGAAAGAGAGGTAGAATAGATACAGGGGGAGAGAGAGAAAGATAAATAGAATAGATATATAGAGTCGATAAAGAGAGGTAGAATTGATAGAAAGAAATAGGATAGATAGACTAGATCAAGGGTCTTCAAACTTGGCAAGTTTAAGACTTGTGGACTTCAACTCCCAGAATTCCTGAGCTAACATGACTGGAGGAGGAATTCTGGGAGTTGAAGCCCACATGTCTTAAAGCTGTCAAGTTTGAAAGACCCCTGTGTTATGATCTTCAACCTTGAGGTTCTCCTAGTTACTGTGGCTTTGTTAACAGAGCCATTAACAAAGGTCGTTCATCCTATAGTCATCTCATATTCACTCAATACTGGGCTGCCTCTGAAGACTATTCAGAAGTTACAACTCTACCAAATGTCACTGCCAATCCAATAACAGGTCATATTTAATACAGTCATGCCACTAGCTGCACTAATTACTAGTTTGCTTCTAGATGCCATTTAAGATGTTGGGTTTCACTTATGATGTTTAGAGGGTTCAGAAAGGGGCATCTAAAGACAAGTCAAAAAGCATCAGGGGATAACCTATCAGAGAAATCTTCAATGTGAAACGAAGGAGAAATTTCCTGAACACTTAGAACAATTAATCAGTTGAATGGCTTGCCTGCAGAAGATGTGGGTGGTCCATCATTGGAGGTTTTAAAGAAGAGACTGGACAGCCATTTGCCTGACCTAGTATAATTGTAGACTAGTTCTTTCCTTGATAAGCTTTTATCCATTTCTTCTTGTCCTGCCTTCAGGTGCTTTGGATAATAGCTTGGCTTCCTCTTCTTTGTTGCAATCCCTGAGATATTGGAAGACTGTTACCATATCGCCCCTAATCCTTCTTTTCATCAAACTAGACATACACAATTCCAGCAACCATTCTTTATGTGTTTTAGCCTCCAGTCCCCTAATCCTCTTTGTTTCTCTTTCTGCACCCTTTCTAGGTTGCTTCTCTCCTTGATTAGTGTCCATCCATTGCTTCTTGTCATGCCTTCATATGTTTTGACAAATAGGTTGACCCCCTCTACTTTGGGGCAGCCCCTTAGATATTGGAAGACTGCTATCTTGTCACTGTTTTTCTTCATTAGACTAGACATACCCAGTTGTCACAACTGTTCTTCATATGCTTTCATCTCAAATCAAATCTAAGGCAGGGGATTATTATTATTATTATTATTTTTAAAAAGGCAGCAAAACAGCCTTAACTGCATGATGTCCCTTCCTCCCCATGCTATGAACGTAGATTTCATTATTACCAGAAAGACTTATTTTAGATTACCATATTAATTCCCTGTCTTTTAATTCTCCTCATTTGAGGCTGGCTCTATGTTTGCTGTAGCCAACTTAGAATAAAAGAGCTGGAAGGGATCTTGGAGGTCTTTTAGTCCAACCCTCTGCTTAGGCAGGAAACCCTACACCACTTCAGACAAATGCTTGTCCAATCTCTTCTTCAAAACTTGCCATTAAACAACTTGTCATGGCCAACTCATGGGGAAAAAAAGTTACACTGATATCAAAGAAATGGTGGGACAGAATCATTGAAGAAAGGATGTAAAAGGAGGGACAAAATTAAATGTGAATGGCAAAAATTGAAATATGTTTTTAAAATTTATTTTAAATAACTAAAATAGAATTGTTAAATTGTCCTGTAGTGAATTGGACAAAGTGACTTGGTTGTGACAAGATGTCCCATTCCCATTGAGGTTGCATTTGGTCTAGTTGTCTAACAAGAATGGCCCCAGAGCTACCCCATCAAGTAGCTAAAAGATTATAAATAAACCAAAAACAATAAGAGGTTCCTCTCTGATACTTTAGAATAAAAGTGGTTCAATTTTGCTCTGAGGGTTGAAAGAAGCAAAATGGGATTAATATGTCTGAATGACAAACGTTTTGCAAAATGGTATTCCGTCAATTCCTTTATTCCACTTTGCTCTTGAAGTCGTTCATATATACTTGCTTTTCCCTTGCATGTTTAGTGCATATTGATTTTTCAATAAAGCTCAAAGTGGTTTTTATAAATCTCCATTTGTTGTCAGTGTTTCAAGATCATTTTCAATCAAAAATCTGTCCGGCAACACATTCACAACTCCATAAAGTGTTATAAAAAGAAGAAAATGGCATTTTTCACCCCACCTGGGCCTATTTTATCCTTTCCAATATTTCCTGGGTTGGAATTGCAAACATACCTAGAAATAAGGTAGGGCCAGGAACTCGGTTGACTGAGAGGGAGTCCTGGTGGATGATCACTTAAACATGAGCCAGCCAGCCGTGTGCGGCAACGGCCCAAAATGCCAATACAATCCTTGGTTGTATAAACAGAGCCATAGAACCAAAATCATGTGAAGTATTAGTACTGCTTTATAAAGCCTTACTAAGATCACATCTGGAATTCTGCATCCAGTTTTGGTCACCACATTACAAAAAAGATATTGAGACTTTGGAAAACATGCAAAGAAGAGCAAGTAGAATGATTCAAGGCCTGGAGACTAAAACATATGAAGAACTGTTGTAGGATTTGGGTATGGCCAGTCTAGAGAAAAGAAGGAATAGAGGGGACATGATAGCAGCGTTCCAGTATTTGAGGGGCTGCCACAAGGAAGAAGGGAGTCAAATTATTTTCCAAAGCACCAGAAGGCAAAACAAAAAACAATGGATGAAAATTAATCAAGAACAGAAGCAATCTGGAATTGAGGTGAAACTTCCTAACAGGGAAGTCAATTAACCAGTGGAACAGCTTCAGATGTTGCAGGTGCTTCATCCCTGGAGGTTTTTAAGAAGATTGGACAGGCACTTGTCTGAAATGGTATAGAATCTCCTGCTTGAGCAGGGGGCTGGACTAGAAGACCTCCAAGGTTCCTTCCAGCTCTATTCTGACTGACTGTTCGTAATAAACCAAGAATTGAAATTGAGGAAGTCCCCACTTAAATTATTTCGTCCTGCTATACTGCATCTCCTATCTATAAGGACTCACAGACTCAATTTGTAACATCTTACCTAATCAAATCTACAGAAAATACTGGTCTTTTTTTATGTGCAACTGTTCTTATTGGATGAGAACACGGTAATTTCTTTGAATCTGGCCAAATTTTGTTATGCTGTATGGTAGAGAATTCTAGATAGATTAGATAGATAGATAGATAGATAGATAGATAGATAGATAGATAGATAGATAGATAGATAGATAGAGTGACTGACTGACTGACTGACTGACAGAAAGGGATGGATAGATGCGTGGGTAGGTGGGTGAGTGAATGGATGGATGAATGGATGGATGGATTATAGATAGATGATAGATAGATAGATAGATAGATAGATAGATAGATAGATAGATAGATATAGATAGATAGATAGATAGATAGATAGATAGATAGATAGATAGATAGATAGATAGATAGATAGACAGAGTGACTGACTGACTGACTGACAGAAAGGGATGGATAGATGGATGGGTAGGTGGGTGAGTGAATGGATGGATGAATGGATGGATGGATTATAGATAGATGATAGATAGATAGATAGATAGATAGATAGATAGATAGATAGATAGATAGATAGATGATAGACATACAGACAGACAGAGAGACAGCAATGGGTACATGAATGGATGGATAAATGGATGGTAGATAGATGGATAGATAAATGGATGGATGGACTATAGATAGATAGATAGATAGATAGATAGATAGATAGATAGATAGACAGACAGACAGACAGCAATGGATACATGAATAGATGGATAAATGGATTGTAGATAGATGGATAGATGGATGGATGGATGGATAGATAGATAGATAGATAGATAGATAGATAGATAGATAGATAGATAGATGATAGACAGACAGACAGACAGACAGACGGACAGACAGCAATGGGTACATGAATGGATGGATAAATGGATGGTAGATAGATGGATAGATAGATGGATGGATGGACTATAGATAGATAGATAGATAGATAGATAGATAGATAGATAGATAGATAGATAGATAGATAGAATGAGATAGATAGATAGACAGACAGCAATGGATAAATGAATAGATGGATAAATGGATTGTAGATAGATGGATGGATGGATGGATGGATGGATGGATGGATGGATAGATAGATAGATAGATAGATAGACAGACAGACAGACAGCAATGGATACATGAATAGATGGATAAATGGATTGTAGATAGATGGATGGATGGATGGATGGATAGATAGATAGATAGATAGATAGATAGATAGATAGATAGATAGATAGATGATAGACAGACAGACAGACAGACAGCAATGGGTACATGAATGGATGGATAAATGGATGGTAGATAGATGGATAGATAGATGGATGGATGGACTATAGATAGATAGATAGATAGATAGATAGATAGATAGATAGATAGATAGAATGAGATAGATAGATAGATAGACAGCAATGGATACATGAATAGATGGATAAATGGACTGTAGATAGATGGATGGATGGATAGATAGATAGATAGATAGATAGATAGATAGATAGATAGATAGATAGATGATAGACAGACAGACAGACAGACAGAGAGACAGCAATGGGTACATGAATGGATGGATAAATGGATGGTAGATAGATGGATAGATAGATGGATGGATGGACTATAGATAGATAGATAGATAAATAGATAGATAGATAGACAGACAGCAATGGATACATGAATAGATGGATAAATGGATTGTAGATAGATGGATGGATGGATGGATGGATAGATAGATAGATAGATAGATAGATAGATAGATAGATAGATGATTGATGAGAGACAGAGATACAAACAGAGAGTCCTGGAGTCTCTTATAGCTGATGGCTACAAACTGGCCAGCCATCTTCTAGATCAAGGGTCTCCAAACTTAGAACTTGAAAAGCTTGCAAACGTTAGCTCCCGGAATTCCACAGCCAAGGCAAGTGAAGTGCTGGCCAATTCTGGAAGTCCACAAATCTTCAAGTGGCCAAGTTTGAAGACTCCCCGTTCTAGATCAGAGATTTCAAAGGGTTTCCCCACCCTCACAAACAGCCTTTGCAACTGGCAAAGCCAGAGATTTACCGAGAGCTGCGTAGACTTAACAAGAAAGAGATTGAGAAATCACCCACACAGAGACAAAAATGTGTTGTTTTTCTACTGTGGGCTCTTCAAACAGGAGCCAACAATAGCATCCAGATGATCTTCTATTTTGATCATCTTCTGAACCGAAAGAGCCCCTCCTGCCGGGGAAGATTTGGGAATGCTTGATCTGCCAAAGGCATATGCTTTGCTTCATATTTTCTTTTCCCAAACTTTAACTAACATTTGTTTTTTGAATTATTCATGACTCACCCAAACCTTCACTTTTGGCAAGTTCTTCTAAGCGAAGCATTTTTTTAAAAAAAATATTAGAAGTTCCCCCTGTTCTTTTCTTGTGTTGAAAAAGCCAGCTGGGCAAAAAA
This sequence comes from Hydrophis major, assembly GCA_033807585.1. Lineage (NCBI taxonomy): Eukaryota > Metazoa > Chordata > Lepidosauria > Squamata > Elapidae > Hydrophis > Hydrophis major. Next base: position 1,995,549 of record CM066330.1, on the reverse strand, counting down.
ATAATAATACTAAGAATATGTTAGACTGAAGATCACAAAATCAGAATAGAGCAAGAAGGGAGCTTGGAGGTCTTCTAGTCCACCCCCTTGCTCAAGCAGGAGATCCTATACGATTTCAGACAAGGGCATGTCCAGTCTTTCCTTAAAAGCCTCCAGTGATGGAGCACCCACAACTTCTGAAGGCAAGCTGGTTAATTATTCTTCCTGCTAGAAAGTTTCTCTTTAATTCCAGGTTGCTTCTCTCCTTGATTGGTTTCTATCCATTGTTTCTTGTCTTGCCTCCTAGTGTTTGGATATGAATTTGACCCCCTGCTCTTTGTGGCAACCCCACAAATAGAGGAGAGGGCAGAGAAGGGGAAGGGAAACAGAAGGGAAGGGAGGGGGAGAGAGAGGGGATGGAAAGGGGGAGGAAAGGGGGAGGAGAGAAGACAGAAAGAGAAGAGAGAGAGAAGAGAGGGAAGAGAAGAGAAAGAGAGAAGAGAGAGAAAAGGGAAGGGAGGGGAGAGGGAGAGAGGAGGGAGGAGATAGGAAGGGAGAGAGGAGAAAGGAGAGGAAAAAGGGGAGGAAAAGGGAAGGAAAGGGGAAGGAGAAGAGAAAAGAAGAGGGAGAAGAGAGAGGGAAGGGAAAGAAGGAGAGGGAGAGAGGAGGGAGGAGAGGAAGGGAGAGAGGAGAGGAAAAGGGGGAGGAAAAGTGGAGGAAAGGGGAAGGAGAGAAGAGAAAAGACAAGAGGGAGAAGAGAGAGGGAAGGGAAAGGGGAGGAGAGGGAGAGAGGAGGGAGGAGATAGGAAGGGGGAGAAGAGAGGAGAAGAAAAGGGCGAGGAAAAGGGAAGGAAAGGGGAAGGAGAGAAGAGAAAAGAGAAGAGAGAGAAGAGAGAGGGAAGGGAAGGGAGGAGAGGGAGAGAGGAGGGAGGAGAGGAAGGGAGAGAGGAGAGAGGAGAGGAAAAAGGGGAGGAAAAGGGAAGGAAAGGTGAAGGAGAGAAGAGAAAAGAGAAAGAGAAGAGAGAGGTAAGGGAAAGGGAAGGAGGGAGGAGAGAGGAAGGGAGAGAGGAGAGAGGAGAGGAAAAGGGGGAGGAAAAGTGGAGGAAAGGGGAAGGAGAGAAGAGAAAAGACAAGAGGGAGAAGAGAGAGGGAAGGAAAAGGGGAGGAGAGGGAGAGAGGAGGGAGGAGATAGGAAGGGAGAGAAGAGAGGAGAGGAAAAGAGCGAGGAAAAGTGAAGGAAAGGGGAAGGGGAGAAGAGAAGAGAGAAGAGGGAGAAGAGAGAGGGAAGGGAAAGGGGAGGAGAGGGAGAGAGGAGGGAGGAGAGGAAAAGGGGGAGGAAAAATGGAGGAAAGGGGAAGGAGAGAAGAGAATAGAATAGACAAGAGGGAGAAGAGAGAGGGAAGGGAAAGGGGAGGAGAGGAGAGGGAGAGAGGAGGGAGGAGATAGGAAGAGAGAGAGGAGAGAGGAGAGGAAAAGAGCGAGGAAAAGTGAAGGAAAGGGGAAGGAGAGAAGAGAAGAGAGAAGAGGGAGAAGAGAGAGGGAAGGGAAAGAAGGAGAGGGAGAGAGGAGGGAGGAGAGGAAGGGAGAGAGGAGAGGAAAAGGGGGAGGAAAAGTGGAGGAAAGGGGAAGGAGAGAAGAGAAAAGACAAGAGGGAGAAGAGAGAGGGAAGGGAAAGGGGAGGAGAGGGAGAGAGGAGGGAGGAGAGAGGAAGAGAGAGAGGAGAGAGGAGAGGAAAAGAGCGAGGAAAAGTGAAGGAAAGGGGAAGGAGAGAAGAGAAGAGAGAAGAGGGAGAAGAGAGAGGGAAGGGAAAGGGGAGGAGAGGGAGAGAGGAGGGAGGAGAGGAAAAGGGGGAGGAAAAGTGGAGGAAAGGGGAAGGAGAGAAGAGAAGAGAATAGACAAGACAGAAAAGAGAGAGGGAAGGGAAAGGGGAGGAGAGGGAGAGAGGAGGGAGGAGATAGGAAGAGAGAGAGGAGAGAGGAGAGGAAAAGGGGGAGGAAAAGGGAAGGAAAGGGGAAGGAGAGAAGAGAAAAGAGAAGAGAGAGAAGAGAGAGGGAAGGGAAAGGGGAGGAGAGGGAGAGAGGAGGGAAGAGAGGAAAAGGGGGAGGAAAAGAGAAGGAAAGGGGAAGGAGAGAAGAGAGAATGAGAAGAAAGAGAAGAGAAAGGGAAGGAAGGGAGAGGAGAGGAAAGGGGAGGGGAAGGAAGAGGAAGGAGAGGAGACAGAAGAGCGAGGAGAGAGAGAGGGAAGGGAAAGGACAGCACTGAAATGGAAGACCATCTCCAACAAGCCAATATTATGAAAACTGCTTTGCTTTGCTGGACCAACCTCAGCAACTTTTAAGATGTGTGGACTTCAACTCCTCAACTCCTCCTCCTGGGCTAGCTGCAAATTCCGGGAGTGGAACTATTGCTGTGGTTGCGAGAGAGCCCTTTGCTGGACCAAGAAGTTAATGGGCACTTTGAGCTTCTAAGAGAGATGGCAAGTCTGACACACTTGTGGTGGTTTGCCAATCCAGAGAAATCTTCTGGAAAGGTGCTGCTCAGACGGGGCAGAGAAACACAAACGGCTCGTGAGTTGTGCTTGGCACGAGCAGGCACACACTGTGTGGGTCAGCAATGAAAATTTTTTTTCCACCCTTGGAAAGTTCTGTTGAGGTTATTTGAGTGGTGTGGTGTGTGTGTATGGGGATATAAAGAGGTCAATTTGCAGCCCTTGGAGACACCTCGTGGCGGAATCCTGCCACTGCTAATCGATGCATAACCATAACCCATAACATAAGGATTTGATTTGTCTGCTCTGCTGATTGAATAGGCTTCGTTTAAATCCGGCTTTCCTTGAGCAGATCCGCATGAGCCTTTGGGCTAGAGATTGTCCCTTTTTATCCTCTCGGCCCATCAGAATAGAGCCTTGTACTTGGTAGGGATATAAAACTGAGGAACGGACCATTCCAAGCGCTGGGAAGATCATTCTTTCACCATAAATAGACGAGAACCGGAAGGCACCTCAGAGGTCTTCTAGTCCAACCCCCTGCTCAAGCAGGAGACCCCTATATCCCATTTCAGACAGGTGGCTGTCCAGGCTCTTCTTAAAAAACCTCCAGTAATGGAGGACCCACACCTTCTGAAGGCGAGCTGTTCCACTGGTTGGCTGTTGATTGACAACTGCTCCCTCTCCTGTCAAGATGTCATGATATAATAAGACCCCTTGAATCTACTAACAAAGAACCAGGATTGAGTTCCTGGCCTCTTCACAGTGATATCCCCACCACAATCAAAGCCCCCCCCGCCCTTGTAATCAGAATCAGAATAAAGTTGGAAGGAGCCTTGGAGGTCTTCTAGCCCAACCCCCTGCTTAAGCAGGAGACCCTATACCATTTCAGACAAGTGGATGTCCAGTTTATTCTTAAAAACCTCCAGTGATGGAGCACCCACAACTTCTGGTGGCCAGCTGTTCCACTGGTTAATTGTCCTCACTGTTAGGAAGTTTCTGCTTCGTTCCAGATTGCTTTTCTTCTTGATTAGTTTCCATCCTATGCTTTTTTTTTTTTTTTAAACAAATTTTATTAATTTTACAAAGAACACAAACAAAACTAAAAGATCTTTTCTGAAGGTTGTCTGATCCCGGGTTGAAACTCTTCGCACAGACACAAATTCAAACATCATATTCACTTTATATATCCTTCCATATCTTATTATCATTTTCTTTTTTATATTATATATATAAACCATTTTTATCAATTTTATATAAACAATGCACAAGGCATAATAGCTTATAAGTTCTTTTCTAAGAAAAAATAATAAAAGAAGAAAACCAATAGAACATAACAATCCCAAATTATAGTATCAATACTTTGTCTATTTAGCTTCATATCTTATCCCAACTTCTCCTTTTCATCCAAATTATTTCTTATTAATTAAAAAAAAATTTTTTTTATCTTTTTTCAATATACAACATCCCCCCCAAAAAAAGCATAACAAAACCTTTATATATCCTTTCATATCTTATTACCATTTTCAATAATATTCTTTGTCTGTTCTATTTCCAACTATCCATTCATCTTTTTTCTTTTATTATACTTCTATACACCAATTGGAGTAACGTCTATAACTCATTACCCTAACTTAAAAGTACTTCATATAACAATTTTTCTTGGGATTCTGTTTAAAAGATTCTAAAATTACACAATGAATTTTATACTCTAAATACACATATAAAAAACACAATCTTATGTACCCTCCAGAATCCCTCTTTTATCCTAAATTAAATTCACCCATTGTCTCTGAATAAACTTTTTTTCTTTAGATCTTGCTTCCCCCCATTGAGGCTTCTCCTCCCCCCCTTTCTCTCTTGCTTATTCTTCTCCTTGCCCTTTTTACCCCTTTGTCTTTCCTCCACCCTTTTATTACTCCTTTTCTTTTGCTTTCTAACCTTGCCTCCACCTTTCCGCTCACTTTTCTCTTCTTTGGTTGTTTTTATAATTCTTAAAATCCCCTTTTTCTTATCCTTTTTCTCCTCCTCCCCGGAAAGAACCCATTGTTCATCAAAGATGGCTTCTTCTTCCTCTTCTTCTTTGTCCCAGTCCTTCTGCTGCGTAGTCAACTTTTCATAAGTACATAACGCCATTTCTAAGAATTGAAACAAAGTGCCCAAAGTATCTTCCTTTTTATATTTTTGATATTCAGTCTTTAGTTCATCCACAAGCGATGCCATTATGAAAAGAGAAACTTTTCCCAAAACAACCACAAGTATTTTTAATCAAAAATAATTCAAAAAAAGTTCCAAAAATTAATACTTTTCTTCCTTCTTCTCTTTCTCTTTCTGGGGTTAATGTTTAATCAAAGAGGTCCAATTACCATATACCTTTCTTTGGGATTCTAGGCAATCTCCTCCTTTTTCAGCTTCTGCTCCAATTTTTTTTTCCTCTCCCTTCCCACTTGCAATATCAATTTTAAATAATCAGAAATCCATACCTCTAATAAGGGTTTTCCAATTTCTTAAGTTTTTCAATGTCCAAAAATCCTTTTGTCCCTTAGCTTCAACTCTCAAAACAATTCACTTTCAATGTCCAATATATCCAAACATTTCTGCTGTTTCCATGGGGTGGGAGAGTGAAGAAAAAAAAAAAGTTCCCTTTAACAGCTTCTCCGCCGCTTTTGCTCTTCTTAGGGATACAATGTATCCTCCAGCAATTCAAACAGCTCAGTTCCAACCAATTTGAAAGATGTTACTTGACCCGGCTCAGACAGCACTTTCACTCTTCTTACTTCCTCCAGCGCAATCTTACCCGGTTGCTGGCTTCTTCGTGGCGGCCATTGCTGACCGCCGCTCCACCGCCTTGGGAAAAAGGGGTTTTTCCGGAGAAGGGGGGGGGTCTGCGACACCCCCAACCCCCTGTCCGACTCCCCTCTCTCTTCAGCTGTCCCTACAGGGCAGCCATATCCCCCTGACCCATCTGGATCGGGGGTACCTCGGCGGCTAGCACAGCAGGAATCGCGAGCTGTCGCGAATTCCTGCTGCCCCGAAGCCACGCGGAACTGGAAACCTTGATTAGTTTCCATCCTATGCTTTTTGTCTTGTCCTTCAAGGGCTTTGAAAAATGGTTTGACACCTCTCCCTCCTCTTCTTTGTGGCAGCCTCTCAAATATTGGACATGTCTCATGTCTCCCCTACTCCTTCTTTTCTTTAAACTAGACATACCCAAATCCTGCAACCGTTCTTCATACATTTTAGTCTCCAGGCCTTTCATCATCCTGGTTGCTCTTCTCTGCACTTTTTCTTGTCTCTCAACATCTTTTTTTGTATTGTGGTGACCAAAACTGGATGCAGCCTTCCATATGTGTGGTTTGCTGTTTGTTGTTCTTTCTCCTGTCTCTTTTAGCGAGAAATGTGGTTTCTTCTGAGGGTCTCCATAATAGAAGCACCAGGGGAGACAGGATAGCATCTTCCAATATTTGAGGGGCTGTCAAGAGAGGAAGAGGTCAAAGCTGTTTTCCAAGGCACCCAAAGGCCAGACAAGGAATAATGGATGGAAACTGAATAAGGAGAGATTTAACCTGGAAATAAGGAGGAATTTTCTGACAGTGAGAACAATCAACCCATGGAACAGAAGTTGCTTTCGGAAGTTATGGGACCTTCATACCTGGAAGCTTTCAAGAAGAGGCTGTCAGAAATGGTGTAGGGTCTCCTGCTTGGATGGGAGGTTGGATTAGATGATCTACAAGGTCCCTTCCAACTCTGTTAATCTGTATCTCTCTCATTTCCTCCTTTTTTGGGAGGGGGGCAGTACTCTCCCTCTCTGCCCATCCAAACACCTTCCCCTTCACACCTGCCAAAGAAGGAGCCCTAGGCATGTTTCTGGGCACAAACTGTTTGCTTTTGGCTCAGCTCCAACCTCAGCACCAAAACACCACAGCAGGTGGGCAAGAGAAGGTTTTAGTCATTGTCCACATGGTGGGTTGAAATGAGAAGCTCCACATTTGCCAGCTCAAAATAGCAAATTAAAGGCAGAGGCAGGTTGTTTATGCTAACTGCACTGTTGCTAAGAAACCATGATTGCAAGAGTGGGAGCCCACAAATGAGTTGACTGTTGCCAACCATGATTAGCCGAGTTGAGCGGCTTAGAGTCAAACATGACTTGGGTGATCGAGTTGTACCTGTGTTAGATTTCAGAGAAGGACCTTCCAACCTTCTAATGAACTTTTTGCAGGTCTCAAGGGACAGATTGAGATGGAAAGAAATAAAGCCAGTTTGGATCCTTCAGAAAGTGGAAGAGTTAACTTCTGGGGGATTAGCTTCCCAGAACTGTTAGTAGTAACTGAAGGTTAGTAATCTCAGTTTGTAAGATCTTGGAACTGTCACTACTTGTGACAGATGTCAGACAGGGAACACGAGTCCCCATCAAATCCCATCTCATTCCAACACATCTTAACTTAATCTATTCCAACTCAATCATCCCAACTCAACTCAAGACATCTTAACTCCTCTTAACTCAACCCATCCCAATGCAACTCAACCCATCTTAACCTAACTCAACCCATCCCTACCCAACTCCTCCTAACCCAACTCCCCGTAACTCAACCCATTCCAACTCAACCCATCCCTACCCAACTCCTCCTAACCCAACTCCCCTTAACTCAACCCATTCCAACTCAACCCATTCCAACCCAATCCATTCTAACCCAACTCAACCATCCTAACCTATCTCAACTCATCCCAACTCATCCCAACCCATCCTAATCCAATTCAACCCACCTCAACTCATCTCAACCCATCCCAACACCACTCAACCCATCTCAACCAATCTAATTGGAATATCCTGTAAATTAAAACCTCTGTTTTGAATCCCACTATATGAGTTTGATTGGGATACAGTTGTTTGATTGGGGTACCATGAACCATTTCAACTCTAAGCATTGCTTCCAAACATGATATGCCAAAAAAGTTGGCATGTTTTCAAGTGACATTGTGCTCAAGTTGCCAAGGAAAATTATGGTGGGTAGCCTAATTTTATTGCAAGAGAGTAGACACTCTTGATTCATCCAGGGGATGAATAAGCAATACTTTCTGTAGTCTTTTGAAGCTGAGCCTGCTGGTTGGGTTGGTAGGAGCTGAAGCTTGAAATGCCTGGGAGATAATAAGCTGATCCTCAAGAAACTGTTGAAGAAAATATACTAACTTTCCTCGTTAAGGTGAATATAAGTGAAAAAGGCACTATAGAATGAAATACCTTCTGAGTCCAAAGCTTGCTTGCTTGCTCCCTCCCTCCCCCCTTTTCCCTCCCTCCCTCCCTCCTCCCTTCCACCTCCATCCTCCCCCCTTTTCCTCCATCCCTACCTCCTCCTTTTTTCCTTCCTTCCTTCCCCCCTCCTCCCTTTCCCTTTCCCTCCCTCTCTCCTCCCTTTTCCTTCCTTCCTTCCTTCCTTCCATCATCCTCCCTCTCCCCCTTTCCTTCCTCCTCCCCCTTTTCCTTCCTTCCTTCTATTCTCCTCCCTTTTCCTTCCTTCCTTCCCCCCTCCTCCCTTTTCCTTCCTTCCTTCCATCATCCTCCCTCTCCCCCTTTCCTTCCTCCTCCCCCTTTTCCTTCCTTCCTTCTATTCTCCCTCCCTCCCTCTTCCCCTTCCCCTTTCTCTCCTCTCCCTCTTCCCTCCTCCTCCCTTTTCCTTCCTTCCTTTGTTCCTTCCTTTGTTCCTTCCTTCCATCCATCCATCTCACACAATTGACTTTGGGTGGCTCATATGTCTACTCTAATGAAAATAAGGACTAGGGGTTACACAATAGCATTGTATCAATATATGAGGGGCTCCCAGAAAGACGAGGGGGTCAAACTATTTTCCTCCCTCCCTCCTTCCATTCTGCCTTCCTCCCTCCCTCCCTCCCTCTTTCCCTCCCTCGTTCCCTCTCTCATTCCCTCCCTTTCTTCCTCCCCCACTCCCTCCTTCCTTCCAATCATACACTTCCTTTCTGAGAGTTTCAGATTGCAGCAGAAGTACTATAGAGGAAAGACACAACCTTCTTTTTTACTAAAAGGGTCTTCTCGGGTGTTTTTTTTTTTATGAACCGGGTGTGAGAACTGAGCTGGTGGAAACATTTTTTATCTCCATTCAGCTACTGAGCCAAGAGCAGAGTGAATTTACTGCCAGCCATGCTGGAAATCCAGGTGTTTCACTGAGAACTTTTTCATTTTATGTGCTGGTGTCATTAAGCCTCTTTTTCTAACAAACACACACACACTCATACACATATTTGTACACCCTGGCAGGGTTCAGCTAGAGGGGAAAGTGAAGCTGCTTCCATTCCTTGCAGTAAAACCTTCCAGATGGGGCTTCATTTAAAGGAAATCAATCCTGGGGTCTAAGAGGCAAAAACCCAGCATCCTATTTGCAAGGATGTTTAGTTAACTTTTGTTGGCTACTTGGATGTGCAAATAGCAGGGTGTTGGAAGAAATATCCATCTGGTTCAGTTCCAAGTGGGAAGAAAGACACTAGAAACATGGATTGTTGATTGGAAAGATGGTTTATTGATGGACAGAACCACATGGGTTTGAGGTCCTGGGCAGCTGAACACATGGAGTGGAGAAAGAGGGTTATTTATATCCTCTCTTGGGCCTCGCCCTTGAGCTTCCTGTTTCTGTGGCAAGATCATATATTCTATTGCTTGTCAGAGTCCCAGGGGGCTATACAGGGCACACAGCTGAGGTTGTCTGAGATAAGTTTGGTTGAACCTTGCTGGGTGGTGCAATGAAGAGGCTTGCTTGTGCCATGTGTTGAGCTCTGCTGATAGATAATCCTATCATGTCCTGGAGGGCCATGTCTTAAATCCCACCACCTGGAGCTGAAGATCTTATTATCTTATAGATAGGTTGGTCCAGTCCTGCTGAGGCTATTAACAAAGGTGGGGTCTGCTTTCCAAGAGCATGCTTCTCCTTTAGGGAAATATAATATTCTGCCTTTTTAATATTTTCTAAAATATTTCGTTCTCCTAGGAGAGGGGTGGGTGCTAACTTTCTACAAGGGTGAGAAAGCTTCCGGAAACAAATGCATGCTCAGTCTTTCTGCCTGGCTTTGGATGCTGGATCCAACCAGCCTTGTTCTCCTAGGAAGTCAGCTGTTGACAGGTTTATAGGTCCATTTATGGGATAGCGGCTGGTTTGTTATGGGAAAGGATGGCACTCTGCAGGAAAAAAAATAAACACTTGTTTATTCTGGTCAATCCTAACCCTTATTCTGACCAAGGCTTCCTGAGACCATAATTAAGCACACACTTAGTCCAAACAACTCTTGTTTTATTTCAACACTGGGAATTATGTTCATTCCTAGCCTGTAATGAGTCCCAAAACAGTCCCTCGAGATAAGTACCTACCTTTCTCTCCTTTGAACTGCTGCCAACAATAAAGTGCCAAATTAACTGTAAAAAAAACCCACCGAAGTACAAAGTCCACACAGACCTTCAAGGTTTAATCTGAACAGAGCAAACAACTTTGCTTCCTGCAAAGATTTCTCTACCTGTGTACCTTCTTTATACCTTAGCGGAGGGGCAATCACCTCCAAGGCTTACTCCTGAGTCGCCCCTTTTGTCTCAGCTGCTCTCGCCTTCTAGCAGCTCTGCGCACATGCACACTGGGAAACAAGCTCCCCTTGTTCCTCTGCCTCTCTGTTGCCAGTCTCCAGAGACTCTGGTGTCAGCACCCCACTCCCAGATGGTCCTGGCCCCATCTCTGCATTGGATGCAGGACCCTCATCCGAGTCCTCCCCAGACTCCTGGATTGGTCCCCGTTCTTCCCCACTGTCTGATTCTGCTGCCATTTGCACAGGCTGCCGGTGAACCCACAACAACCCTAACTTTAACCCAATATATAAAAAGAGAGCAGCCTCCACTCTCGTATTGGGAGAAATATCCAGGTTCAGTTTCAAGCTGGGAGAAAGGCATTGGAGACAAAATGGAAGCTGGAGGCTGATTGGAAAGATGGTTTAATGATGAAGCAAAACCACAGGGGTGGTTCTGGGCAGCTGACTACATGGAGTTGAGAGTGATTTTTTTTTAAAAAAAATACCTTCTCTTGGGCGTTGCCTTGAGCTTTCTGTTCCTGTGCAAGAACATGTGTTCTATTGGCTGTGGTCAGACTCCCATCGGGCCATGTAGCGATCATAGCTGGCTCTATAGGTTGTCTGAGCTCCCAGGTTTGGTTGAAGTTTGCTGGGTGTGATGCAATGAAGGAAATACTCTTAGGAGATTGTGCAATGTAGTCAGCTCTATGTCTTCTGCTAAATGGTAGTGGGTTAATCCTATTATGTCCTGAAGAATGATCCCATCATCTTGGAACTGAAGGTCTTTTGTTTTGTAGATAGGCTGGCCCAGTCTTTCTTAATGGGCACAAAATATCTGCAAGGGGCAGGGAGCTGTAGCTGTTTCTGTCTTCCTTAAGATTTTTTAAATTCCTCTTTTAGGGAAAATATTTTATCCTGCGTTTTTAAAAATGAAGTTACTGATGAAGTTACCTAGATTGATAATGAACCGTCAGGAAATTTCTCCTTATTTCTATTGAATAATCTCCTTGATCAGAAGAGAATAAAGGGGCTGGAAGCAGGGGTGGGATTCTACCGGTTTGCACCTAGTCGCTAGAACTGGTTGTTAACCTTCTAAGCAGTTTGGAGAACCGGTTGTTAGAAGAAATTACTGGGCTAATTCTGTAAGGAAGTCAAGGAAGGAAACATTCTGGTGTTGCTTACAGAAACTGCCTCTCCATTAACCCTTATTACATTCTTGGTAGGACTAGACTTCCTGTCTCAGGAACTTCTCTGGAGTTTTTCCCCCTCCTTTCCTGGTACTTTGTGTGGAGTGACCATTCAAATTTACAATGACACTGAAAAAAGTGACTTATGATCCTTTTTCACACTTACGACTGTTGCAGCATCCCCACAGTCATGAGAGGCCAGGCGAGGAGATGCGTGCCTCGATGTGAGCGATATTGAGTTGGCCACGCCCAGCCAGTCACATGACCACCAAGCCATGCCCACCAACTAAGCCACCTCCCCCAGAACCGGTTGTTAAAAAATTTGAATCCCAACCCTGGTTGGAAGGGACCTTGTAGGTCATCTAGTCCAATCCCCCACCCAAGCAGGAGACCCTATAGCATTTAAGACAGGTGGAAGTCCAATTTCTTCTTGAAATCCTCCAGTGATAAAGCTGAACTTCTAAGGCAACTTCTGTTCTCTTGGTTGATAGTTCTCTCTGTGAGAAAATTTCTCCTTACTTCAAGGTTAAATCTCTCCTTGTTCAGTTTCCATCCATTGTTCCTTATCTGGCCTTCAGGTGATTTGGAAAATAGCTTGACCCTTTCCTCTCTGTGGCAGCCCCTCAAATATTGGAAGACTGCTATCCTGTCTCCCCTGGTCCTTCTCTTCCCTAGACTTGCTGTGCCCAGTTCCTGTAACCATACATCATACGTTTCATCCTCCAATCCCCTAATCATCCTGTTTGCTCTTCTCTGCACTCTTTCTAGAGTCTCAAGATCTATTTTTTTATAGTGTGGTGACCAAAACTGGATGCAGTACTCTAAGTGTGGTCTTACTATGGCTTTATAGGGTAGTATTAGTACCTCACGTGATCTTGATTGTAACCCTCTGTTAATGCAATTTAGGATTGCATTGGCTTTTTTTCTTGTCTTGCCTTCTAATGCTTTAGAAAATAGTTTGACTCCCTCCTCTGTGGCAGCCCCTCAAATATTGGAAGATGCTATCTTGTTTCCCCTGATCCTTCTCTTCACTAAACAAGCCGTGCCCAGTTCCTGAAACCATTCATTGTATATTTGAGCCTCCAGTTCGCTCATCATCCTGGTTGCTCTTCTCTGCACTTTTTCCAGAGTCTCAACATCTTTTTTTATAGTGTGGTGAGCAAAACTGGATGCAGTACTCTAGGTGTGGTCTTACTAAGGCTTTATGGAGTGGTATCAGTACCTTTGTTGTGAATCTGTGCTTCCTCATTCTAGTCAACTCAAGCTTACATTAGACTCTCCTGCAGGTCTTTTAACGTTAAGAATGATGTATCTGTGTTCCAGGTCGTGTGTAATGCAAATCTCATTGTAAGTGGTATGATGTGCATGGCAGCGCGGGTGGTACCAAAGAGAGATTGTCCAACCGTTCTGCTTATCGCAGCTTTTCATCTACAAGCAAGGTCAGAAATGCATCTGTGCTGGTATTTAGTGAAAGTGTATTTGTGGAGGTAGAGTTGGCTTGTAGGACCAAAAACACCTTCTAAAGGAAGAAGATGTCCTAGGAAGAAGTTGCTCTTAGCAAAGACGGGAGGGGAATGTATTAAAGCAGGTGTGACTTTGCACTATCAGCAGGTGTTTCAATATGGCCCTAGTATCTATACAGGTAGTCCTCAACTTATGACCACAATTGTGCTGCAAATGGATGTTGCTAAGTGAGACCTTTGTTAAGTGAGCTTTGCCCCATTTTATGGCCATTCTTGCCACAGTTGTTAAGTGAATCATGGCAATTGATATTTGAGTAATGAAATTGGGAAGCGAATCCAGCTTCCCCCTTGACTTCGCTTGTCTGAAGGTCACAAAACAGGATCACATAGACACTGCAACCGTTCTAAATGTGAGTCAGTGGCCAAGCATCTGAAACTTTAAATCATGGGACCAACTATGGGGATGCTGCAATGATTGTAAGGGGGAAAAAACGGTCATAATTCACATTTTTCAATGCCATCGTCACTTTGAACAGTCATTAAATGAACCATTGCAAGTCGAGGCTCACCTGCAGTGGGGGGGGGGGAAGCTTGATAAAGGGAGATCCAACCCAAAAATAAGGATGCATTTCCTGGCGATGAGAACAATTAATCAATGGAATAGCTTGCCTCCTGGAATTGTGGGTGCTCCATCATTGGTGGTTTTCAAAAATAGACTGGACAACATTTTGACCGGGATGCTTTAAGGTCTATTGTCTTGGACAGGGAGTTAGACTACTTCCAAGGGTCCCTTCTAGCCTAGTAAACAATATCCCACAACTGGCGTCCTTCCCATGGATAGGATTGCAAATTCTTAGCACCCTGGAAGGCTGCCTCTTCTTTAGGTAAATCTGAGCTCTAAAACATTCACCAAAGATGATTAGGAGGCTGGAGGCTAAAACATACGAAGAACGGTTGCAGGAACTGGGTATGTCTAGTCTAATGAAAAGAAGGTCTAGGGGTGACATGATAGCAGTCTTCCAATCTCTCAGGGAGCTGCCCCAAAGAAGAGGGAGTCAAGCTATTCTCCAAAGCACCTGAAGGCAGGACAAGAAACAATGGATGGAAACTCATCAAGGAGGGAACCAACTTAGAACTAAGGAGAGATTTCCCGACAGTGAGAACAATTAGCCTGTGGAATAATTTGCCTTCCAATTCTAAGAGGTTACCACAAAGAAGAGAGGGGGGGGGGTTTAAGAAGAGATTAGACAACTATTTGTCTGAAATGGTGTAGGGTCTCCTGATTGAGCAAGGGGTTGGACTAGAAGACCTCCAAGGTCCCTTCCAACTCTATTATTCTGTTATTCTGAATAGCAGATGCCATACAGAGCTGCCAGGAACTTCTGCCATGACTTCCAAGTTTCCTCATAATTTATAATTTACCACCATTCCTCTCTAGAAATGCAAGGTAGATGATCCCTATGTCCAAGGGTTGGATGAGAAGACCGATGTCCCTTCCAACCCCCTAATTCTATGTTCCAGTGAACACCTTTGAGATGTTCTTACAAGGCAGCTCTGGATCTTGCTGCCTTTCACCATTCTGCCTTCTGAAATTCATGAAATGCATGGTTTCTCTTCTTCTTTTCTGCAGGTTGCTTTGTCCGAGCCCCGAGGAAGAGCCTCAATCCAGATGTGAGAAGGCTGGATTAATCTGCCGCTGAACTGGGGGCCAGTTCTCTCTCTCTCTCTCTCTTTCTCCTGTTATGTCCATGATCTGCACTTTGCCTGGCAATTGCTTTGAGTTCCAGAGGACCAGGGGACTAGGATGAGGAGGAGCAATAGATATTCCTTGAACCTGCTTTGGTTGTTGCCACCGTTCTTGGCGTGGACCGTGGTGGCCTTTGACTTTGGAGCCTCACCGTGCACCACTTTGGTAAAGGGCAAGTTTTTTGGATACTTCTCCTCTTTGGCCGTCTTCCCTTTGAACGCTTCCCATTGCAATTGGATTATCCAAAACCCCGATCCTCGGAGATACACCTTGTACATGAAGGCTTCGAAGCCCCTGGGTTTTTGTGACCACCAGCAGATACACACCTACCAATTTGACTCCTTCTTGGAGTCGACGCGGACGTACCTGGGCATGGAGAGCTTCGATGATGTGCTGAACCTTTGCGACAGCTCCACCCACTACGCTTTCCTCCAGTCCAACAAACAGTTCCTCCAGATAAAGCAGACTCTTTCCAAAGTGGACAGCGGGTGGATCAGGTGGAAATCGGCCAAGGTTCAGGAAAGAGATTTCTCGGTAGAATATCTTGTGGTGGGCAACAGAAGTCCCAGCAAGGCTGCTTGCCAGATGTTGTGCAAATGGCTGGATACTTGCTTGGCCACCAGCAGCAGCTCACATCCTTGTGGAATCATGCAGACACCATGTTCTTGTTTCAGTGGTGAAGTGTTGGACCAACCCAGTGAGATCCTTGGCTTAACCAAAAAGCAGGACAATTGTTTCAAGGATGGGATTTACTTGGAGAATTGCTTGAGCTCTACCAAGGACACCAGCGGGCTGGATTTCTTGGGTAAGTAAGTGGTGGGTGCTTTGATTGAAGGTTCCCCCCTGGAATGTTTGCCTAACTGCCTGATTGGATATGATTTATTTTCTTTTAAACTGTGATGGGGGCCATCACAAATACGCTTATCATCTGAGTTAATTTGCTTTGATTTAAACCAGTTATGACCAACAACATCGATATTATCTCGACTGGATGAGTTGAATTTATATTTACTGATAAAGAAGTCAGGGGATACTAGTATAGATCGAAAAGGGGCTCAGAGGCTAAGATGCTGAGCTTGTTGATCAGAAAGATTGGCAGTTCAGCGGTTCGAATCCCTAGTGCCGCGTAATGGAGTGAGCTCCCGTTCCTTGTCCCAGCTTCTGCCAACCTAGCAGTTCGAAAGCATGTAAAAAATGCAAGTAGAAAATTAGGGACCACCTTGGTGGGAAGGGAACAGCGTTCTGTGCACCTTCAGCACCTAATCATGCCGGCCACATGACCACAGAGATGTCTTCAGACAGCACTGGCTCTTCGGCTTTGTAACAGAGATGTAACGCCCCTTAGAGTTGGAAATGACTAGCATGTAGGTACAAGGGGAACCTTTACTTTTACCTTAGTATAAATCTATTTCAAGTTATTTAGCTCTCATCAACGAGCCATACCCTTCCGGGATTCAAACCCGGTCCGCTTGCATATTAGGTAGTTGTATTAACCTCTAGGCCATGGGCTTTCCTCATTTTGTCGGCTATACCAGGGGAGAGATTGTTTTTCCGGTGAGACAGGCCTATCAGGGCAACCTGGTCTACCCAATTATGGGACAGACATACTATCTCAACTTGAGTTTGAAAAGGAACGGGTGAATATGCAGGGTGTGCTCAACTTGCAAATGTTCATTTAGCGATTGTTTGAAGTTACAATGGCACTGAAAAAGGTGATTTGCAACTGCTCCTTGCATTAATGTCCATCACAGAATCCCTGTGATTATGGAGTCAAAATTGGGGTGCTTGGCATTTATTGATGACTGTTGTAGTGTCCTGAGGTCATGCAACTGTCCCAGAGGGCTTCCAACAAGCGAAGTCAGTGGAGGGAAGCCAAATTCATTTCACCACCGCATGATTCACTTACTAATTGCAGCAATTTACTTAATGATCAGGGCAAAAGAGGTCATAAATTTAGACGTGATTTGCCTTGCTTAGCAACTACACTTCTGGTCCCAATTGTGGTTGTAAGTCAAAGACTACTTATATTTAGCCTTCTTCTCAGGAAGAGCCATGGTGGAGCAGTGGTAAAAATATGGTATTGCAGGCTGACTCTGCCCACTGCCAGGAGTTCGATCCTGACCAGCTCAAGTTTTATTCAGCCTTCTATCCTTCAGAGATCTGGAAAATGAGGACCCAGATTGCTGGGAGGCGACAGGCTGATTGGAGAGGGCTGGAAAAGAACTGTGAAGCAGTATATATGTCGAATATACAGTATTTGAGGGGCTGCCACAGAGAGGAAGGGGTCAAGCTATTTTCTAAAGCGCCTGTAGCCCAGACAAGGAATAATGGATGGAAATTGGACAAGGAGAGATTCAACCTGGAAATAAGGAGAAACTTTCTGACAGTGGGAACAATCAACCAATGGAATAGAAGTTGGCCTCGGAAGTTGTGGGAGCTTCAACACTGAAAGCTTTCAAGAAGAGATTGGACTGCCATTTGTCAGAAATGGTGTAGGGTCTCCTGCTTGGGCAGGGGGTTGGACTAGATGACCCACAAGGTCCCTTCCAACTCTGATTAAATCTGTTAAATCTGTTAGGAAGGAGAGAAGGAGGGAAGAAGATGGGAAGGAAGGAGAGAGGGAAGGAAGGAATGAAGGAGGAAGATGGAAAGGAATGAAGATAAACAAGAAGAAGGAAGCCATGGTGGTGCATAGGTTAGAATGCAATATTGCAGACTAATTCTGCCAACTGCCAGGAGTTCAATCCTGACCAGTTCAAGGTTGATTCAGCCTTCCATTCTTCCCAGGTCAGTAAAATGAGGACCCAGATTGTTGAGAGGCAAGAGGCTGACTCTGTAAACTGCTTAGAGAGAGTCGTAAAGCACTGTGAAGTGGCATATAAGTCTAAGTGCTATTGCTGTTGCTTCTCCTAAGAATCCTGGGTGTTTGCATGTCTGTTCTGAATTCTCGGGAAGCAACAGTAACTCTTAGAATCATATTTTCTACTAAAGTTTCAGAGTGGTTGATCATTGCCCATTGACCAGTCACTGCAGCTATTGCTTAGTTGTTGAGGAACAAAAGTCCCTAAGTTATGGATACCTTTACTGTTATGACATTGTCTTCAAGACAGAAAAATGGAAAATGATAGAAGGCAAAACAAGAAGCAATGGATGGAAACTAATCCTGAAGAGAAGCAACCTAGAACTCAGGAGAAATTTCCTGATAGAACAATTAATCAGTGGAACAGCTTGCCTCCAGAAGTTGTACAGGCTCCAATGTTGGAGGTTTTAATGAAGAGATTGGACCACTATTGGTCTGAAATGGTGTAGGACTTCCTGCTGGACCATGGGGCTGGACTGGAAGAAAGAGAGCAGAGAAGAGTAACAAAGATGATTAGGGGATTGGAGGCTAAAACACACGATGAACGGTTGCAGGAACTGGGCATGGCCAGTCTAGTGAAGAGAAGGACCAGGGGGAGACAGGATTTATTTAATTTATTTATCTGATTTATCGATCCCTTACAAGATATTAGGTATAAGTATAAACATGAGTAAGAATACAGGAAATAGGTACAAATAAATGGGGACAATAGGACGGGGATGGTAGGCACGATGGTGCACTTATGCAGGCCCCTTACAGACCTCTTAGGAATGGGGTGAGGTCAATGGGGTGAGGATAGCACTGGAGGGCCAAGCAAGGAATAAGGGATGGAAACTGATCAAGGAGAGGTTCAACCTGGAAATAAGGAGAAATTTTCTGACAGTGAGAGCAATAATCAACCAGTGGAATAGCTTGCCTTCATTCCTGGAGGCGTTCAAGAAGAGACTGGATAGCCAGTTGTCTGAAATGGTAAAGGACTTCTTGCCTAAGCAGGAGGCTGGACTAGATTTCTAAGGTCCTAAACAAATATTCCTATTCTATTCTATTCTATTCTATTCTATTCTATTCTATTCTATTCTATTCTATTCTATTCTATTCCATTCCATTCCATTCCATTCCATTCCATTCCACTCTACTCTATCCTACTCCTACTCCTACTCCTACTCCTACTCCTACTCCTACTCCTACTCCTACTCCTATTCCCACTCCCACTCCCACTCCCACTCCCACTCCCACTCCACTCCTCTCCACTCCATTCCAACTGATTCCACTCCATCTCTTCTCTTCTCTTCTCTTCTCTTCTCTTCTCTTCTCTTCTCTTCTCTTCTCTTCTCTTCTCTTCTCTTCTCTTCTCTTCTCTTCTCTTCTCTTCTCTTCTCTTCCCTTCCCTCCCCTCCCCTCCCCTCCCCTTCTCTTCTCTTCCAAACTATTATTCTATTCTATTCTATTCTATTCTATTCTATTCTATTCTATTCTATTCTATTCTATTTCTTCATTCCAATATTTCTTCATTCCAATATTTCTTCTCTTCTCTTCTCTTCTCTTCTCTTCTCTTCTCTTCTCTTCTCTTCTCTTCTCTTCTCTTCTCCTCTCCTCTCCTCTCCTCTCCTCTCCTCTCCTCTCCTCCTCCACTCCATTCTATTCCATTCCATTCTAATTGATTCCACTCCACTCCATTCCACTCTCCACATTCCACACTCCACACTCCACACTCCACTCCTACCTTAACATTTTATTCTGGTCAACTCAAGCTTCATTGAATGTCCACAAACCTTAAATGACACAACCTGAGTCATATTCAGATTTGCAATTGGTAGGTGGACAAGACTTGGCTTCTACACCCCTCTTTTCATATTTGCTTCATATTTCCTACCCAAAAGGAAATTCTCCTTCCAAAAAGAAAGTTGGAATCTTTCCCTCCTACCCCCACACGTATAAAGTTATGGGTAGACTTGCCAGCCTGATGTTGCTTCAAGAGTTGTTTTTATGCCTATTCCTTTGGAACAGAATCGTACAATTTCTCGGCAATTTTAAGCTGCTGTGACATTTATCTTAATTTGAAATGCAAATGAAAAATCAAGAGAATTGGAAAAGGGAAGAGGAAAAAAGAGAGAAGGAGAAGAGAAAGCTCTTCCCCAGGGCTCCTAAGAGAAGGACAAGAAATAAGATGGAAACTTCATCAAGGTGAGATCCAACCTAAATTAAGGGGGGCTTTCCTAACAATCAGTAGAACAACTTGCCTCCAGAAGTTATGGGTGCACCATTATTGGAGGCTTTCAAGAACAGATTGGACAACCATTTGTCTTAAACAGGATAAGGTCTCCTGCTTGAGCAAGGAGGGGTTGGACTGGAAGACCTCCATCCTCCAAGAGAGATTCAACCTGGAAATAAGGATAAATTTTCTTGCAGTGAGAACAGTCAACCAATGGAATAGAAGTTGCCTTCAGAGGTTGTGGGAGCTTCATCACTGGAGGCTTTCAAGAAGAGATTGGACCTACAGAATCCCTTCCAACTCTGTTAATCTGTTAATCCCTTCTAACTCTCTTCTGAATTGAATTGAATTAATCAAGGAGACAAACACCCTAGAACTAAGGAGAATTTTTATTCCATTAAAAGAGAAGAGAAACAGTGATGTTCAACTTTTTCCAGTGCAGTGCCATAATTTTACAAAGGAAACTTACAGTCTTAGCTTTTTGCTTTTATAGAATTAATAACTACCTGACATTTCCATGTCAACAAGTGAATCAATCAGTCAACAAAACCCAAAGTTAAACTTCTATTTCCTCCCTGTTTCAAGCACAAAAGTCTATTTGTATCGCCAAGCACTGACAATCTTCAATTTGCAACAGTTCACTCAGTTCAAAGTTACAACGGCACTGAAAAAAAGTGACCCGTGACCATTTTTCACACTTATGACCATTGCAGCATCCCCATGATGGATCACGTGATGTACATTCAGCTGGTTGACAACTGACTCATATTTATGACGGTCGCAGTATCCAAGAGATCATGTGATCCCATTTTGTGTCCTTCCGATGAGCAAAGTCAATGGAAAAGCCAGATTCACTTAACAAACATATTACGAAGCAACTGCAGTGATTCCACTTCACAACCAGTTGTAAAATGGGGCAAAACTCACATCACAAATTTCTCACTTAGTGACGTAAAGGTAGGGCTCAGTTCTGTTCATCAGTCAAGGACTAACCTGTAGGAGCAAAACTAAATTCTGTTGTTTTCCTCGATGAAGACAGTTGTCAGCATTCCAGGGAAACAATCTCCAACACCAAAACTCTGAGACAGGCATTTTCTAAAAGTTCCTGTCAACTCATAAATATTTCTATGGTCTTTTAAAGTTGCCAACAGAAAGGGAGGAGGGGGAGCAGTGGGCAGCTTGCATTCCATAAATGTTTTCAAAGATAGTAACTAGGTGACTGAAGTTTCTGCCATGCAAAATTCTAACTGGAGAGCATGATTGATGACTCTTGGCTCTGGATGTGTCCCATTGGAGAATATGAATTATGATATACCCAGGGGGTGGGGGGGAAGACCAGGGTTAAGGGTGACAATGAATGATGTGCCTCAGAGTTGGCTACACCCAGGCAGCACCAGCATGTTTACTCCTAATAAATCTTCTTTAAGCTTTGGAAGTTGGCTTGAGACTCATGATTTAAATGGGGGTTAATGCCGGAGTCCTGACAATTTCATTTTATTAGAGCTGTCATATTGACACATCTGTGAAAACCCAAATCTGAGCGTTCCAGGTTTTCCTTCAATAATTAAAAATACAAGTCCATCCCCTGCACCCATCATTCCATCACATGCCCCAATCACCATCCAACTTGAGACATCCCTTAAACCACTTCTCATCCAGGTGCAGGAATAACATGACCTTTGTAAGAATAAGAATGCTGTTGTGTCTAACTACATTCGATCCATGAAATTCCCCCCTCCCTATTTCCCAAGCACAAAAATGTGGCAGCATGGAAGCTTCTGGTGCTAATATGGCTTCTAAAACTGACAATGGTTATACAACTTCTAAGTGATCTTACAAAGTGTAAAAGTAACAGATTTTCCTTGGCCTTGAGAAGTTCAAGGAAATGAATTAGGAACGAAGTTCACTTGGGCCTGTAACAGTGATTAAAGGAATTTGAGATATTTAATTACCTGGATGTCAGCCAATGCAAGGTAACAGCTCCATTAGGATGTACAAAGAGACATAGCTATGGATAATACAAATATAGATATCATCTGATGACCTCACAAGGACATCCTGCTGAGTTTTAGGGAAGCAAACACCCAACTTCGCTAATGAACAATAACCTTTGATCAGCCCAGAGATATGGAACGTTACAGGTAGAGGGGTCAATTTATTTTCCAAAGCACTAGAAGTCAGAACAAGAAACAATGGATAGAAACAAATCAAGGAGAGAAGCAATCTGGAATTAAGGAGAAATTTAATTGACGGATGACATTTAACCAGTGGAACTGCTTGCCTCCAAAAGTTGTGGGGGCTCCATCACTCGAGGTTTTCAAGAAGAGACTGGCAAGTCATTTGTCTGGAATGGCATGGGCAAGGGTCCCAAAAGTGCTTTTTCAAGATGCAACAGGACTTTCTGGTTTTTCTTGGAAGACATTTCACTTCTCATCGAAGAAGCATCTTCAGTTCTCTTCAGAGCTTCTTGGATGAGAAGCAAAATGTATTACAAGAAAAACCAGAAAGTCCAGTTGCCTCTTGTAAAAAGCACCTTTGGGACAACCATGACCTGGATGACTGAGAATCTCCATAGACACTTGAGCAGGGGGTTGGACTAGAATAATGGTCACCAACCAGTGGACCAGGGACCACTGGTGGTCCACGAGAAAATTTTGGTGGTTCGCAGAGAAATGCCATTCCCAAAGCACCCCCCAAAGCAATTAATCCAGGCTATGCAGGAACACAAGGTTGCACCACCCACATGGCCCATGGGAACACAAGGCTGGGGTTGCTTGCATTGCGAACAACACGAGGTAGTAAGGGGAGGAGGGAAAGGGTGGACAGGGAGAACTTGCCCCACTCACCTCATGTACCTTGCCAGGCCACTGGGCTGCTTCTTTCCATTTCTTTCTTCTTTTGCTTTTGGCTGCCTGCAGGGAAAGCAGCCAAAGTCTTTCTTTCTCTCCCCCAAACTCCACCCGAAATGAATCTTTGGGACCCTGCAATGCAACCTGCTCCAAGAAGCTGCACCGGTGCGACAAGTCTCACAAAGACTCATTTCTGGTGGTATTTGGGGGAGAGAAAGAAAAACTTCTGCTGCTTCTGCTGCTTTCCTTGCATGAAGCCAAAAGTCTCTCTCTTTCTCTCTCTTCCTGAGAATGGAGCTGGAGCTGATATCCGGCGATCCCAAATGAAGAATAGTCGATCGGTAGGAAAATGGGGTGGGGAATTTTCCAGCAGACTTTTGGGGGGGTTTTCCCAGGGTCTCTGGTCCGCAGGATTTAAAATTATGAGTTTGGTGGTCCCTGAGGTCCAAAAGTTTGGCAATCCCTGGACTAGAAGACCTGCCAAAGCTCCTTCCAGCTCTATTCCAATTGACTGATCTTTCATATTTCTTTTGGATCTCGGTTGGGGTTTGGATTCAACACCGACTCAAACAGCTGCAGGTGTCTCCAAATATGGAGGCCCACCACATTTTTTTTTCTTTCCGCATGACCTTGCCTCTTCCTTCTCTTGGCTGTCTTCTCTGAGTCTGAAAGCAGGCATTGAGATCTCTGCAGAGCATCAATAAAACAAGCTATTATCCTAACCTGGTGCACCCACAGCAGGAACCCTGGAAGCCAACGACATTGTCTTGGCAGATGCCACTGTCGCTCTCATCAATTTTGCATGCGATTTGCATGACTCACACTGAGCATCAAGAGGGAAAGATAAATCCCTTTCACCATGAAAGCTGAGAAGCCACAACAGTCATTGCAAAGTTGGAGGAAATAACTGTTTGCTGGATGTAAGCGATCCCATTTTTGATCTCCTGGAACTATTCTGGAACAACTGAATGGAGGACATTGTCTCCTTCCATTTTTGGTTGTCATGATGTAAAAAAGGATATGGAGACTCTGGAAAGAGTGCAGAGAAGAGCAACAGAGAGGATTAGGGGACTGGAGTCTAAGATGTATGAAGAATGGTTGCAGGAACTGGGTATGTCTAGTTTGATGAAAAGAAAAACTAGGGGTGACATGATAGCAGTCTTCCAATATGTATGAGCCACAGTGGCACAGTGGTTAGATTGCAGTACTGCAGGCTACTTCTACTGACTTCTGGCTGCCTGCAATTTGGCAGTTCAAATCTCACCAGGCTCAAGATTGACTCAGTCTTCCATCCTTCTGAGATGGGTAAAATGAGGACCCAGATTGTTGGGGGAAATACGTTGATTCTGTAAACTGCTTAGAGCAATTTACAG
This sequence comes from Hydrophis major, assembly GCA_033807585.1. NCBI lineage: Eukaryota > Metazoa > Chordata > Lepidosauria > Squamata > Elapidae > Hydrophis > Hydrophis major. The sequence continues at coordinate 1,971,837 of CM066330.1, read as the reverse complement.
CACTTAAAGCACAGTAAAGTGGTGTATAAGTCTAAGTGCTATTGCTAATGCTAATGCTATCTAAGGCTGCCACAAAGAGGGGAAGAATCTATTCTCCAAAGTATCTGAAGGCAAAACCAGAAGCAATGGATGGAGACTAATCAAGGAGAGCTCCAACTTAGAACTTAGGAGAAATTTTCTGACAGTGAGAACAATTAATCAGTGGAATGGCTTGCTTTCAGAAGTTGTGGGTGCTCCATCACAGGAGGTTTTTAAGGTTTGGCAACCATTTGTCTGAAATGGTATAGGGCCTCCTACTTGAGCAGGGAGTTAGACTAGAAGACCTCCAAAGTCCCTTCCAACTCTGTTATCCTGGTATCCTCCTCTTCCTCCTCCTCCTCCTCCTCCTCCTCCTCCTCCTCCTCCTCCTCCTCCTCCTCCTCCTCCTCCTCCTCATCGTTATCATAAACTTCCTCCATTCCCCAAACTTCCCTCTTCTAGTACTGATGTTGTTACTTCATTGAGTAATGAAATGTCTGCAGGTAAATAATCATGCTCAGAGAGCACAATGGATTCCTCCTCCTGTTTTTGTTCTTCTTTCATTCTGCAAACTGCACTCTTCTAGCAGTGATGATGTTACCTAGTTGGGTCATGAAATGTTTCAAGGAGACATGTAAGCTCAGAGAGTTTGTCATCATTGTTGTCATCGTCCTCTTTCTCCTGCTCCCTTAGTGTAGGGTTTCCTGCCTAAGCAAGAGGTTGGACTAGAAGACCTTCAAGGTCCCTTCCAACTCTGTTATTCTATTCTATACCTCAGGGGTCTTCAAACTTGACAGCTTTAAGACCTCAACTCCCAGAATTCTTCCTCTAGTCATGTTAGCTCAGGAATTCTGGGAGTGAAGTCCACAACTCTTAAACTTGCCAAGTTTGAAGACCCTTGCTATACCTTCTCTATTCTGCAAACTGCCCTTTTCTAGCACAGATGTGTTACTTCATTGAGTAATGAAAGGTTGAGTCTGCAGATAAATAGCCATGCTTAGAGATCACCAATGTCTCTACACTTCTACCCTAAGCTGCAAATATTCTCCTCCATTAGTCTTTTAGGTTTAGTTTACTTTATTGTTGTTAGGAATGTAAGTCACCTAACAGCTATTTGGGTTGGAAATATATAAACCAGGTTAGACATTTTAAAACTGTTTCTTTAAGAAAATGCAAAATTTGTAATTGGGTGTAGTTTCTCAAATGGCCATAAGATGGAGCCAGAAACCTGGGTTGTTTAGTCTTAGTCTTAGTCTCAGAAGAAGTCTCAGTGAGTCTCTGTTTTCCTTCTGTTGGAGAGTTTTGCCGTTCCTCCATTCTCCTAATTGACTGATATTCTTGGATTTGATGTAAGTCTGATACTGAACTGTTTTTGATACTGGTCTTTGTTATTGGATTATCCCTGGACTGAAACCTGACTGATTTCACCTGTGAATGACTTTGGACTGCTTGTTTAAACTTTGTTTTGGAAGTAAAAACCTACATGTAACTGTGTGCTGTGTGTGTACTATTCAAACACTTCTCTCACTACGTCTCCCTGTATGCGCTCTTCTCCTAATGGGGAATTACCTCAACAATTGTCATTGCACCTCATACAATGAAATCAAACACCATCTTCAGTGCACATCATGAAAATAAACACAAACATACATCCTTCACCCTTCACACATTGAACCGATATTGCATTATATAGCAGAATTCAAAAGAGCTACTGCCCTGGGATAGAAGCTGTTTTTCAGCCTATTTGTCCTTGTTTTTAATTATCCTGTACCATCTGCCAGATGGTAATAGTTCAAAAAAAGGGTGCCCAGGATGAGATGGATCTTTGAGAATGTTTTGAACTTCCTTAAGGCAGAGGGAGCTATAAAGCTCTTCCAAAGAGGGGAGAGAGCAACCAATGAACCTCTGGGCAATGACATTAACCCTCTGGAGTGCCATCCTATCTGCCACTGTGCAATTGGCAAACCATACAGAGGTGCAGGAAGTTAAAATACTCTCTATGGTGCAATGGTCAAAGTTCACCAGCAGTTTTTCATTCAGTTGTTGTTTTCTGAGAAGTCTCAGGTAGTATAATCTCTGCTGGGCCCTTTTGACCAGTGCTGCAATGTGAGCATCCCAGGTCAGGTCCTTTTTTTTTATGGTAGGACCCAGAAACTTAAAACTGGCCACTTGCTGCACTTGGCCTCCATTGATACGCAAGGGCTGGATGTCTGATCTATTCCCTCTATAGTCCACTATCAGTTCCTTGGTCTTATTGGTGTTGAGCACCACGTTATTGTCTCCACACCACGAAAGCAACCATTGGTCCACCTCATCTCGATAAGCAGACTCATCCCCAGCCCTGATTTTACCCTAACCTTACATTATGGGGGTTACTAATATGATCATGGGAAACAGAAAGCAATGAGGAAGATCATGTCTATAGGAAGTAAAGTATGGTTGACACTTCCCACTCCACATATGTGCTTGCCTTCTCTCACGCATACATACACCAAGCACACACTTCCTTTGCAACTCTTTTACCCACTCTGGGAGAGGAAATCCAACATTGCTACAATATTTCTTTCAAAGGGTAGAAAATCCCAATGGACACCAAGTACATTCTCCTCTCTTTCACGGACCTCTCCGCTCATCAGCTCCTGAAGGGAGACGATGGTCCAACTAAAACAACTGGTGTCTTCATTTCACATTCATTGCCATGGCAGTCTCCTTTTCATGCTCAGAAGTCAACGTCACACCATAACAATTTTGCATGGTGGCACACCTCATTAATTCAAGGCTCATCGCCATCCCACATGGCTTATCAAATTGAGTGAATGGTTATTAGCTTGGGTGATATAAATGACTACTAAGCCATGGTAAAACTGTTTGCCAGGTCTGGTGGTTGGAAATTCTGAAAAGTACCAGAATTAACAAAATACAGAGTTGGAAGGGACCTTGGAGGTCTTCTAGTCCAACCCCCTGCTTAGGCAGGAAACCCTACACCATTTCATACAAATGGTTGTCCAGTCTCTTCTTTAAAAACTTCCTAAGTTGGAGCATTTACAACTTCTGGAGGCAAGTCGTCCCACCAGTTAATTGTTCTCACTGTCAGGAAATTCCTACGTTGATTCTCTCCTTGGTCAGTTTCCATCCATTGCTTCTAGTCCTGCTCTCAGGTGCTTTGGAGAACAAGTTGATCCCCACTCTTCTTTGTGGCCGTCCCTTAAATATTGGAACACTGCTATCACATGGGCTCCTCCATTAGAAACTCTTTCCACACTCATTAACCGATCCTTTCCTTTTTCTCCCCAAACCGCCCATGTTGTCCAAATAACAGAATAACAGCATTGGAAGGGAACTTGGAGGTCTTCTAGTCCAACCCCTGCTCAATCAGGAGACTATACCCCATTTCAGACAAATGGTCCATTCTCTACTTAAAAACTCCCAGGGTTGGACCATTCACAACTTCTGAAGGCAAAGCATTCCACTGATTAATTGCTCTAACTCTCAGGAAATTTCTCCTTAGTTCTAGGTTGCTTCTCTCCTTGATTAGTTTCCATCCGTTGCTTCTTCATCTGCCTTCTGGTGCTTTGGAGAATAGCTTGATCCCATCTTCTTTGGGGCTGCCCCTCAAATATTACAAGACAGCTATCACATTGCTCCTACTCCTTTATTGCTCCAAAGAAGTGAGTGGATAATTTTGTAGAAGATAATTTTCCTAAACACCTCAAAATTACAGTATGATTTACAGCCTGGGCATCAAAAGAGGAAAGTGTTGTGAGAAAGAATGTGGCAGGATGTAACTTCTGAATGGTGGAAGACTTGCTAAGTGCCCTCTTGCTACAGCAAAAACAAAACTATTTACTTTTGGTCTGTGCCTAGCATGCATTGAATGATAACCCCATTCCACTAAATTTCCACATTAGCTTGCAAATTAAGGCAGAGGAAGGAATTGGCTTTTAGTTTGCATGCAATATTTGATAGGGGAAAAATTTGGTCACAGCTGTCCTGAATGCAAGTCTTGCTGCATGCTTTGCTATTCAGCAAGTGTTGCTATTCCTGGACGAGAACGGAAAAATTTAGGGTAGCTTTTGCAGTGATCTGTATGGTTTGGAAAATGTTAATTAGAATAGAAATAGGAATAGGAGTTAGAATAGGAATAGGAATAGGAATAGGAGTAGGAGTAGGAGTAGGAGTAGGAGTAGGAGTAGGAGTAGGAGTAGGAGTAGGAGTAGGAATAGAATAGAATAGAATAGAATAGAATAGAATAGAATAGAATAAAATAAAATAGAGTAGAATAGAATAGAATAGAATAGAATAGAATAGAATAGAATAGAATAGAATAGAATAGAATAGATGAAGGGAAGGGAAGGGAAGGGAAGGGAAGGGAAGAGGAGAGGAGAGGAGAGGAGAAGAGAAGAGAAGAGAAGAGAAGAGAAGAGAAGAGAAGAGAAGAGAAGAGAAGAGAAGAGAAGAGAAGAGAAAAGAGAAGAGAAGAGAAGAGAATACCGGTAGAAGAACAGAATAGAACAAAATGGGAAACTATGATCTATAGAACTGATCTTGGTTTGAGGGGGAAAAGCATCTAAGTTAGCATAAGAGAGGTTTTGGGAAAGAAAAGAAATATATTTTGGGAAATTCATGTACAATGATGATTATGAGGTCATTTTCATGCTATCTGATGAGATTTGTGGACTAAAGCATACTTTCTGATTTACCAGACAATTGGAAATAATGGACATCTCTTCTCCCATTGCTTCTGTGCCTCTGAAATGCTCACCAATCACTAACTGACAACTCACAGACCTCTGGGAATCAAGAGGCCATCTGAAGGATATTTATCTCTCCTCAAGAAATGTTCTTCTAATGTATCTATTAAAAGGTTTCCGTACCTTGTTGTGTCCAGTGTTCATCTCTGTTTCTTGTTTGGGGGAGCCAATGTTGTCTGAAGACATTTCCCTTGGTCATGTGGCCAGCTTCATGCCAAGGCGCTTGGAATGCTCTTACCTTCTCACCCAAGTGGTACCTATTTATCTACTTGCATTTGCATGCTTTGCAACTGCTCGATGAGCAGGAGCTGGAGCAAGAAATGGGAGCTCACCCCCCATCATGCAGCACTTGGGTCTTGAACACAGGCTGGCAGCTCTTCAGCTCACAAGCTTAGCATCTTTAACTGCTGAGCCATCACAGCCCTAATACATGTATAGTTACTTCCAATTTTTTTCCAATTCCCAACCATCATGCTCTCTGGATATTAGTGACTGCTATGAAAACTATGACATTCTTATTAAGTAAATGTTTTTACTGGAGATATTGATGTGAAAATAAATCCTGGGTTTTTTGCAAATGTTTCTATGTATGAAGCGGATTCCTCCAGATAATGATTGTTCTTTGTTGTCTTTTTGTTCTTTTCATCTTAATGAAGTTTTCTTTCTTTCTTTGTTTATTCTTGGTCTGGAGATGTTCTGGGTATTTAGCAGGCAAAGATAGATAGATGTGTTGATATTGCAAGGATCTGTTAAAGTCTCTGTCACACACACAATTGAGGGAGATAGCATCGAGGAGAAGACCATTATGTCTCTGTGATATGTAGGATTATACCTGTGAAAATATAAAGCAATGGTAATGCCATTTTTAACCTCTGTGTTAACCTAAGATAATTTACTGGAATATTATGTAAGAATTCTCTATTGTTTTGTATAAAGGTAATATATTTGGCAGGTTATGCTGTCCAGTGTTATGTTAATGATGGAGATTACTGGAGATGGAAATGGGTAAACAGGACTAGGAAATAGATGTTATGTGACAATAACAATAGGGGTGTTGCATAGGGAGATATGTAGTTGGATAGATTGTGAATCCAGAGAGGGGCAGAGATTGTATATTTGAGCCTGTATATAAACCCCAGCTCTTCTAGGAAACATTGATGGGTTTCAAAGACCAGTCATTATGCAAGGTGCCAAGATGTCTGACTACATATGTAGTGTTTATTACATTTTATAGGGTTTTTACAAGTAGCAAAAGGCAACATAGATACAGCATCAGGACTGGAGAATAGATACCACATGGGTGCAATCTCCCAACCACATTGGTAAAACCACCCAACCAATCCTTAGGAATAGTGGTGATGCTAGTAAAATGAGATCACCTATAAGTCCAGAAAGTCAGGGACTTTCCCACCCAAGATAGAGAATGGGATCATGTAAAGAGGCCCTGTATTAGACACTGCAGCATGCTGCAAGTGCCATCCACAGGATCTCAATTGCTACTACAAAACATGTCTTCTGCCCATGAGCAGGATTCCCTTTTGCAAAAGCTTTATAATAACACTCTTATTTATTGTTCACATCTCCAGGGTCTACCTGAGAGGTTGATTTTTATCACAGTCTCAAAAGAGGACAAAGTGGCTGTCCAGTCTCTTCTTAAAGACCTCCAGTGATGGTGCATCCACAACTTCTGGAGGCAAGCTGTTCCACTGGTTAATTGTCCTCACTGTTAGGAAGTTTCTTCTTAGTTCCAGGTTGCTTCTCTCTTTCATAAGTTTCCATCCATTGGTTTTTGTCCTGCCCTCTGGTGCTTTGGAAAATAAGTTGACCCCCTCTTCTTTGTGATAGCCCCTCAAATGGTGGAATACTGATATCATGTCACCCCTAGTCCTTCTTTTCCCTAGACCAGACATAGCCAATTCCTCCAATTGTTCTTCATATGTCCCAATGATGCTTTTTGAAGAGACAACTGGACTTTCTGCTTTTTCTTTGAAGATGTTTCACTTTTTATCCAAGAAGCTTCTCATTCAAAGAAAAACCAGAAGTCCAGTTGCCTCTTGAAAAAGTACCTTTGGGACAATCCTGCCTTGGATGATTGAGACTCTCCTTAGATATTCTTCATATGTTTTAGCCTCCAGTCCCCTAATCATCCTGGTTGCTGTTCTCTGCACTCTTTCTAGAGTCTCAACATCTTTTTTACATCATGGTGACAAAAACTGGACACAATATTCAAGTGTGGCCTTACCAAGAAATTATAAAGTGGTACTAACAATTCCTGTCAACTTGATTCTATCCCTCTGTTAATGTCCTTTCTCTCTCTCTCTCTCTCTCTCTCTCTGTCTTTCTATCTATCTATCTATCTATCTATCTATCTATCTATCTATCTATCTATCTATCTATCTGTCTGTCTGTCTGTCTGTCTGTCTGTCTGTCTGTCTGTCTGTCTATCTATATGTTTCTATTGAACGGTGGATCAATCGATCGATCTATATGTCTTTCTATCTGTCTGTCTGTCTGTTTGTCGATCTGTCAGTCTATCGATCTATCGATCTATCTATCCATCCCCATCCCCATCTCACAATTAAAATTGTGCGCACTTTCATCAGGAGTATCTCTTCTTCTCTTCTGACACTTCCTCACTCCTTCTCAAGTGGCTGATTGCATGCCATTTGGAAAACAAAGCAAACATATTCGTTCCGCAATTAAATAATTGGATGATCTTTTGGCAAAATGAAATAGCATGACCTCCCCTCCCCACATGTACCCCTCTGTTCTCTCCTTCCCCCTCATCTCTATTTTTTAACACCACTGCTGCTTCCCACATCCTTTCCAGAGAGATAATAACACCACTCGGGGGGGGGGGGGAAACCCTTTGAAATATGTCATATTTTAATTAATGGACTTCCTTGTATCAACTTTATACTATGCAATAACAATAAAAATCAAGGAGAGAAGCAACCTAGAATTAAGGAGAAATTTCCTGAGTGTTAGTGGAACTGCTACCTAATCAGTGGAACTACTTGTCTCCAGAAGTTGGGAATTCTCCAACACTGGAAGTTTTAAAAAAGAGATTGGATGACCATTAGTCTGAAATGGTATAGGCAGGGGTGAGATTCAAAAATCCCAGCAACTGGTTGCTGGGTGGGCGTGGCCTACCAGAACTTCCAGGGGGGTCATTTTTCACCTTCCCCAGAGTCCAGAGGCTTCCCTCAGGCCTCCGGGAGGGCAAAAATGGCCTCCCCAGTCCTCTGGAAGCCCCCTAGAAGGCCTCCAGGAGCTAAAAGGCCCATTCCTGAACTTCCAGAACTTCTAGTTCAGACTATTTTTCACCCTTCCAGAGCCTCCCTGCATTTATCTGCGTCCAAAACAGGCTTTGTGGAAACTCCTGGGAGGGATGGACGGGGCCAGCCTGTTGGTTCAACTAATGTAAATTTAACATCCAGTTCTCCCGAACCGGGCCAAACCGGCTGAATGCACCCCTGGGTTTCCTGCCTGAGTAGGGGGTTGGGCTAGAAGACCTCCAAGGTCCCTTCCAACTATTCTATTCTATTCTATTCTATTCTATTCTATTCTATTCTATTCCCATTCTATTCTATTCTATTCATATTCTTTCCTATTCCTATTCCTATTCCTATTCCTATTCCTATTCCTATTCCTATTCCTATTCCTATTCCTATTCCTGTTCTACTCTACTCTACTTTACTCTATTCTGAAGACCAACCTGTTTTGTGTTTGTGTTTGTATTTGTATTTTGTCTTTCTACACTTGGAAGTAGAAAGGATAACTAGATTTTTCCTAGCCACCATATGGCCTGCCCCTATCCTGGTTTCTTGATTCTGGTTTCTCCATCCAATGCTGGAATTAGAAAGCTCTCAGCCACCAATTGAAACGCCAGCTTTATTTCTAGTTAATTAAAAAAAAAAAAGATGTATTTATCAATTTGTAGGCCATCTCAATCATCAGAGTAACATTTTGGTTTGGTTTTGGACCTGTGGTTCAATTTTGATTACCCTCAACATTTCTCTTATTTATTTATTTTTTAAAAAAACTTGTTTAGGAGTACTTAGAATAACAGAGTTGGAAGGGACCTTGGAGGTCTTCTAGCCCAACCCCCTGCCCAAGCAGGAGACCCTATACCATTTCTGACAAATGGCAATCCATTGTTGGCTGTTGCTTGTATCCTAAGGCTGAGGGAAGGGGACCGGCCTAAAGTCCTCCAGGCTAACCATGAGTCTAAGGCAAGACTACAACTCACAGTCACCAGGTTTGGTTTCACCACCTTTAATCACTATGCTGAACTGGCTCTCAGACTTTGTCTTGGTTGATTCATGAAAAATATTCAGCAACGGGAGAGGAGTGAAGGCAAGATGAATGTGGTTTAAATAAAGGAAGAGAGGGATAGAAATGCAGATCTTACATCTCTTTCTGCCTTTGGGCAGAAGTCTTTTCTTTTTGGAGCAGGTGAAACTTTTAATGCCTGTGCACTTCAGCAATCAAACCAAACATGTCTGGTCTCAAGCATAGATTATTATTCTTCCTTCCTCCTTCTTCCTTCTTCCTTCTTCCTTCTTCCTTCCTCCTCCTCCTCCCTCTCCTTCTCCTTCCCTTGCCCTCTCCAACACCCCTTCAACTTCTCCTTTCTCTTTTTTACCCTCTTCCTCCTCCCTCTCCTGTTCACCTTATTTTCCTTCCTTCACCCTCCTTCTCCTTTCCCTCCCCCTCTCTCTGCTTGTTCCCTTCCCCATCTTCCCCTTCTCCTTCCCCTCTCTTCACATTCTCCTCCCTTCCCTCCTTCGCCCTCTTCCTCCTCCTCCTCCTCCCTTTCTTTTCTTTTCCTGCTCTTTCTTTCCTTCGCCTTTCCCCTCCCTTCCTCCCCTCCCTCCCTCCCTCTCCTCCTCCTCCTCCTTTTCCTCCTCCACCAAAAGGTATTAGATTCCAACATATGTGCATTTGAATGATCACTCTCTCCCTTAGGGGTTAAAAATGGAAAGCTGTGGAAATCCTTGCACATATTTGACCTTCCAACCTCATGTAATCCCCAATCAAATTGAAATTTCTTTCCTCTTTAAAAAAGATAGGTTTCTATCCTATTTTTTTTACTAAATATCTGGAAGCCGCTTTCTCACATCTCATTACCTGGACAGAATTTAATCTCACCTCCATCACGATCAAACATTTTTTGACATGCCTACAGAAAGGACTCTGCTCTTCACAGCTGACCTTCCCTGCAAGAGCTGAACCTGGATAGCTTTTGTGTGGGGTCCTACTTACCCTACAGGTGTGCCCTCTCACACCTGCAGGATATATGCATCCCCACATAAAAGCTATACAGGTTTTTAATGTACTCTATATTCACAAGAAAAGGGGACATGGTGGCTCAGGGACTAAGACGCTGAACTTGTTGATCGGAAAGGTCAGCAGTTTGGCGATTCGAATCCCTAGCACCACGTCATGGAGTGAGCTCCTGTTCCTTGTCCCAGCTTCTGCCAACCTAGCAGTTTGAAAGCATATAAAAAATGCAAGTAGAAAAACAGGGACCCCTTTGGTGGGAAGGTCACAGCGTTCTGTGCGCCTTCAGCACTTAATCATGCTGGCTACATGACCACAGAGATGTCTTTGGACAGCGCTGGCTCTTCATCTTTGTAACGGAGATGAGCACCACCTTCAATGACTCGCGCATATGCGCGAGAGGAACCTTTACCTTTTTATACTCACAAGAACATCGAGTCTGGAGGAGAACATCCCACACCCGAAGAAGTACAAATGTCATTTTTCTTGGAACTTGCTGCGAGCCAGGAATAACTCTTGAATAAATTTTGAGCGGGTGAGAAAAACAGCCTTCCTGATTGCTTGCAGTTTTTTTTTTTTCTTTTTCTTTTGTTAATCTGATGTGCCAGCATGCTACATGCACCCGAGAGGATTGCCCAGGTGAGCCGATCATGCAATCTGCATCGCAGCAGCCATGCACATTCCACTCTTGGGAGGGCTCTGGGCTAAACGTCGCATCGCAGGGCGATGTTTCCAAGGCATGCTCTGTTATTTTCAGAAGAAGAAAAAAAAAATATCTTCATTTTGCAGCCGCCTCTCAGGTTATGTTGGCTGGTTGTTGGAATGGGGACAATTTAAACTGGGCTTAATTGGAATAGAGCTGGAAGGGACCTTGGAGGTCTTCTAGCCCAGCCCCCACCTCAAGCAGGAGACCCTATACCATTCCAGACAAATGGCTGTCCAATTTCTTCTTAAAAGCCTCCAGTGATAGAGCATCACAACTTCTCAAGGCAAGCTATTCCACTGGTTAATTATTCTCACTGTCAGGAAGTCTCTCCTTCATTCCAGATTGCTTCTCTACATGATTAGTTTCCGGCCATTGTTTCTTTTCCTGCCTTCTGGGGCTTTGAAAAATAAGTTGATCCCCTCTTCTTTGTGGCAGCCCCTCAAATACTGGAATGCTGCTATCAGATCCCCCTTAGTCCTTCTTTTCTCTAGACTAGCCAAACCCAAATCCTGCAACCATTCTTCATATGTTTTAGTCTCCAGGCTTTTAATTATTTTAGTTGTTCTGCTCTGCACTTTTTTTGCCCCCAAAGGTTCAACATCTTTTTTGGTAAGGTGGTGACCAAAACTGGATGCGGTATTCCAGGTGTAGCCTTACTAAGGCTTGGTAAAGTGGTACTAATACTTCATGTGATTTTGATTCTGCACAGTGTCCCCTCATAACCATCTTGTCAGCAATGGAAATTCTGCTCCAGAAGTCATAAGTCAAGAACTACCTGTAGTAGATCACATTCTACTTCTTTTGTAAAAGATGGATTTATTGTGTTTTCCACCAATACAACTCAAATCATAATCATATTTTCAAATAGTATTTCGACTACAAATATTATTAGCGTATCAGTCTTAATACATTCAATAATACATCTATTAATAGCTATTATTTCTGTCAATAATTGGTTTCATCTTATATTTTTATGTATTTTACATATTTACAAAGGATTTTCTTAAGGTCTCTTACAGTTAATCTTCAAGTCTTATTTCTTATATCTGTTCACTATGGATTCATACCATTTCTGCCAGATTGAATAACACTCGGAGTCCTCCTTCTCTTTCATTTTTAATGTGAGCATGTTCATTTCAGCACATTCCATTATTTTTTGTTGGACTAATTCCTCACTGGGGTATTAGGGGGTTTCCACATTTGTGCAAAAGCTATTCTGATCACTGTTAAGATGTGTAAAATTATATATTTTAATTTTTTTGGAGGGAGGGTAGGATCACATTCTACTTCTAAGACACAAGTAGGAAAAGCAATCACACGTGTTTCATTTTCAAGCTGAACTTTTGCTGTAACCAGGCTAGGCTCTTTTCAAAGATCTAGACTTTTGTCTTTCTGTGCTCCTTGCTGTTTGACCTGAATTCAAACTCATAACCAACTGAGCACCTCCCCAAAGGAAGACCTCGCTTTTCTCATTCTGTGCTTCCCACTGCTTGACCTGAATTCTGAACTGATCTTGGAAGAAGAAGGATACATGTTGATTGCTCTTCTCGGTTTGAACAGGAAGGATTGGAGGAAAAAGTGCATCAAACCTACAGCAAATCAGATTTCAAACCATGATGGTCATTTTTATTTACCACGGTGATTTGTTTCCCTGAAATCTGGATGTTCTGACTTTATTTATCAGATATTGATCCAAGGAATGTTCAGTGAAATGCTAAAAGTGAATAAACAGACTTGTTGTTTAAAAAAAAATGTGGAAGAATAACACTGCAAAAATTCTCCGGAGTTTCAAAAATAATGCTTTAACCCAACAGATAAAATATGTCTGTGCAGATTCTCAGCCTTCCAGGTCATGGTTTGTCCTTGAAGACGTTTCGCTTCTCATCCAAGAAGCTTCTTTAGCTCTGACTGGATGGTGGGGAAATGGAGGGATTTATATTCCTTGCAGACAATTGGTTATTTGCATCCTTTTAGAGGGTCATTGAAGCACTTTGAGGTTTATCAGCATCCTCAGGTTCATCTGAGTGATGCAAATGGATGTTGAGCTTTCTTGGAACTGTTCAAAGGACTGTGTTGTAGATTGGAGATAGATATCTGCAACAGTGTCCTTTCAGCAGTTCCAAGAAGGCTCCACACCCATTTGCACTATTCAAGTGACTCTGAGGACTCAGATAAACCTCTAAGTGGCCTCAATGACTCTCTAGAAGAATGCAAATGACCGGCTGTCTGCAAGGAATATAAATCCTTCCATTTCCCACCATTCCTGTCAGAGCCGAAGAAGCTTCTTGGATAAGAAGCTTCAAAGAAAGACAAGAAAGTCCAGTTGCCTCTTGAAAAAGCACTTTTAGGACAACATATCAAACAGGAAAAAGTGAGGACTTCAGCACAAAATGCAGAGTGAAAACCAGAATAGAAGTAGATACATGCATCTATCAGAAAGGGATGCTAAGCGCCACACTGTCTGAAACTGGAATTAGAAATCTTGCAGGCAGTGATTTAAGGACACTGTTCATTGTTAAGCTCCTTTTATTGCAAGACCTGGAAAAGCCATTAACGAACAAACCAATGACTCCAACATATAAAGTGCAAGCTATATCTCTTTATTAAACTGAATCATACTTTAAAGAACATCTTGCCCTTGAAGTATGAATGGTTAACAACCTCAGGTTTTGGGATTCAGAAAGGATTAACATTGTCTGTCCTTATTTTAATGACCCATCTGGTCTCAGGATTTGTTTCAGACTAAGTTGTGGTGATGGGATGTGAATCTGGAGAAGGAATGTGTATGTGTGTAGATGTAGGAAAAGAGCAGACAGAGCTGGATGAAGAGGAGTTAAACGAGTTAATAGAGTCTTTATGTCCCCACAAATGGTTCAAGTCCAATCCCTGTAGGATAGATTTATGGAAGGATAGATGCAAGATCACATGAAGTATTGGTACTGCTTGACAATGCCTTGGTAAAACCACACTTAGAATGCTGCATCCAGTTTTGGTTTCCACCATATAAAAAAAAGATATTGAGACACTGGAAAGAGTGCAGAGAAGAGCAACAAAGATCATTAGGAGGCTGGAGGCTAAAACATGTGAAGAACAATTAAAGAAATTGGGTATGTCTAGTCTTATGAAAGAAAAGACTAGGAGAGACATGATAGCAGTGTTCCAATATTTGAGGGGTTCCTGCGAAGATGAAGGGTTCAAACTATTTTCCAAAGGACCAAAAAGCAAGACAAGAAACAATCACTGGAAACTAATCAAGGAGAGAAGCAACCTAGAACTAAGGGAAATTTCTTAATGGTGACAGCAACCAACCAATGGAAGAACTTGCCTTCAGAAGTTGTGTGTGCTCCATCACTGGAAGCTTTCAACAATAGAATGGACACCCATTTGTCTGAAATGGCATGAGCCAGGGTCTCCTGCCTGAGCAGGGGATTGGACTAGAAGACCTCCAAGGTCCCTTCCAACTCTGTTATTCTTAAGTTTGACACTTTTAGTCCTCCACATGCATTTACCTATGTTTTTTTTTTAAAGCTTCCTTCTTTTGTGTGTCTCCCTGTCTCTGCTTTATCCTTATGGCTGCAGCTGGAATTTGTCAGAAATAGTGCAGGGTCTCCTGCTTCGGTGGGGGTTGGGCTGGACTAGAAAATACACAAGGTCCCTTCCAACTCTGTTAATCTGTTAAAATTGTGATCTCTTGAATTCTTCAGGATAAAGTGGAATGGAATAGATTAGAATAAGTTGGAATTGAGTAGAGTAGAGTAGAGTAGAGTAGAGTAGAGTAGAGTAGAGTAGAGTAGAGTAGAGTAGAGTAGAGTAGAGTAGAGTAGAGTAGAGTAGAGTAGAGTAGAATAGAACAGAACAGAACAGAACAGAACAGAACAGAACAGAACAGAACAGAATAGGGAATAGAATGGAATGGAATGGAATGGAATAGAATAGAATAGAATAGAATAGAATAGAATAGAATAGAATAGAATAGAATAGAATAAGGAATAGAATAGAATGGAATGGAATGGAATGGAATAGAAATCCCCAAAACTTGGCAACTTTCAGACTTGTGGACTTCAACTCCCAGAATTCTCTAGCCAGCTATGCTAATTCTGGGAGTTGAAGTCCACAAGACTTAAAATTGCCAAGTTTGAAGACCTCTGAAATAGAAGAATTGGGATGGGTTGGAATCAAGGGTGGGATGCTACTGGTTCTTCCTGGCTCTATAGAACCGGTAGCTCTGAAGAGCAGAAGACACCAAACCGATTCTGTGTCTGCTGCTGTTTGGCCCACCCAACCGCCCGGGCTCTTACCTGATCTTTATTTCCTGTTTTTTCAACCTCAGCTGCTTCGCACAGCACAGCTGAGGTTGAAAAAGCAGTTTAAAAAAAGTGCTTTTTCAAATGCTGCGCACCTGTGCGCAGTGCTTATCAGCTGTCTGGGCAGCACAACTTTCAGTGTATTACATGCACACACAGCAAAACACAATCACCAAACAGGTAGTAACACTGATTGAATCCCACCCCTGGTTGGAATGGAATGGAATGGAATGGAATGAAATGGAGTGGAGTGGAGTGGAGTGGAGTGGAGTAGGGTAGAGTAGAGTAGAGTAGAGTAGAGTAGAGTAGAGTAGAGTAGAGTAGAGTAGAGTAGAGTAGAGTAGAGTAGAGTAGAGTAGAGCAGAACTGAACTGAACTGAACTGAACTGAACTGAACTGAATTCAATCAGAGTTGGAAGAGACCTTGGAGGTCTTCTAGTCCAACCCATAGCTTAGGCAGGAAACCCTACACCACTTCAGACAAACGGTTGTGCAATCTCTTCTTAAAACTTTCCAGTGTTGGAGCATTCACAACCTCCCCAGGCAAACTGTTCCACTAATTAGCTGTTCTAACTGTCAGGAAATTCCTCCTTAGTTCTAAGTCTCCCGTTTCATGTCAACACTGCTGCAATTAACTCTCTTTTGTGAATCGGTCTGCCTCACTTCCCAGTCTGTGGCCTTCGGAGAGGATTGCCAGTGAGGGTTTTTCCAGAATTGTGTTCTGGCTGGGCTGTTAAAAAGTGTGGAAGGGAAATGAGTGATGGCCTTAATCTCAGATTGCCGTGAAAGTCCCTGGGAGCTAGGGATGACTTTTGACTGCTTGATCACTCAGATTTCTCATTTGTCAGGGAGTACAAACATCCCATTAAAATGTCAACCGATCCTGGAGATATCAGCTCCAGGTGATGGGCAAATAATAATAATAATCAGTGGAGAGGCCAGACATTGTTTGAGGAAAGATAGAGGAAGGAGAAGAGGGAGTGAAATATTAAAGGCATAGCCACAAACGTAGAGTTGTTTTTTTTCCTGCAAATGATTCAGGACTGGAAAGCAGGGAAGACAAGAAAGAATAGAAAGACAGAGAAATCATACTGCGATATAGGAAGTCCTCAACTTACAACAGTTCACTTCGTGATTGTTCAGTTACTGTACTGACCTAGGCTTCACAAAATCAGGAAGCAGACTCCTGATCCTTACAAAACTCCTTTTATTTAGGCTAATGTGAATTCTTCTCATTCACATCAAAGTCCCGGCAAACAGTCTTTCAAGGGTGATTTACAATCACCGACCTTATCAGGCTTAGAGAGTTGCCAGGCTGATAGCTTCCAAGCGCAATGCTGCAGCAGAAAATACTTGGCAAGGAGTCAGGAACAAATCTTCACCCTAATGAAATGAACTAATTGTCTCCTGCAGACGCCATGCCATGCTCCTCTTTATTCCCTATGGGATGAACCATTCACATCCACCTGTGCCTTTACTCCCGAGTCGATCCTTAACTGTTCCCTTTTCCTGGCAGCTCTGTGCATGCACACGTTGGGAACAGGCTCCAGCTGTTCTTCTGCCTCACTGATCTCTGACTCTGAAGGCAGCTGATAACTGCCAGGCAGCCCTGGCCCCATCTCTGCCTCCGACGCAGAGCCCTCATCAGAGCCTTCCCCAGATGCCAGGACTGGCCCATGTTCCTCCGCAACCTCCTCACTGTCCAAGTCTGCCGCCAGCTCCACTGGCCACTTGTGGGCCACAACAGTTGCAACGGCACCAAAAGACTGACTTATGACCATTTTTCACACTTACGACCATTGCGGCATCCCCATGGTCATGTGATTTACATTCAGATCCTTGACAACTCACATTTATGATGGGGTCCCGGGGTCATGTGAGCCCCTTTTGCAACCTTCCGACGAGCGGAGTCCACGGGGAAACCAGATTCGCTTAACAACCATGTGTCTAATTTAACACTTGTATTGATTCACTTCGCAAATGTGGCAAGGAAAGTCGTAAAATGGGGCAAAACTCATTTAACAAATGTCTCACTTAGCAACATAAATTGGTAGCTCAGCTATGGTCGTTAAGTTTGTTGCAACTTGGGATGTAGCATTTGAACATCCTGGAAGTGATTAAAAAAGTAGAAAGCAGGAGAAAGAGAGGCGAAACTGGGGAGGAATTAAGAAGATTAATGTCAGGCATGAAAGACCAGATTCAGGGGTGAAGATCCAATTAAACTGATTTATTGCTAAAAAGCCTACACAGAGGAATCTTCTCAACTACTGGTTAGACCTGCTTGGAATGAGATAAAGTCAACAGAATTTGGGGAGGTGAACTTAGTTCACTTGTGGCTACATAAGGATTCTAGGCTGATTCCGCTTTTGACTCCACTCCCAGATTCTGCCACTCCTTCTCCATAGATATGTGAAATTCCACAAGGCATTTGGAACTGTCCTGCTATTTCTGACACATTTCTGTTGTTAAGTGAGTTTTGCCCCATTTTATGACCTTTCTTGCCTCTGCTGTTAAGTGAATCACTGCCGTTCACAAGTTAGTAACCCGGTTGTTCAGTGTAAATGTGGAAAAAAATGACTCCTTTTTCAGCAGTGTTGTACCTTTGATTGGTCACTAAATGAACTGTTGTAAGTCTAGGACTAACTGTATATGAAGCTTAAGGTTGAACTTCTCCCAAAGGTGCTCTTTTTCAAGAGACAATTGGACTTTCTGTTTTTTCTTTGAAGACATTTCACTTCTCATCCAAAGAAGCTTCTCCAGCTCTGACTTAATGGAGGAGAATGGAAGGTTTGATACTCCTTGCAGACAGCTGGTCATTTGCATCTTTTTAATGGGCTGTTAAGGTCAGCTGGAGATTTTATCTGTGTCCTCAGAGTCACGAGCCTTCTTGGAACTGCTGAATGGACTGTGTTGTAGGTGATGTTGTATTCCTTCCCTTTTGTTGAGAAAGGGCTGTTCACAGGGGTGGGCTGCTGGGGGTTTGCAGGGGTTCAAGAGAACCCCTAGCTAAGATTCTGTGCAGTTGGGAGAACCCCTGCCATGCCCCTGTTGGAATCTGATTCCAAGGGAGAGGTGAAACAATTGACAGTGGGAGTGTGCTTCCGGTGGCTGTGAAGGACACTTGGAAAGGTCACAGTCCAGCTGGGCATTCAGAGGAAGACACAGGCCCACCCATTCTTCATCCTAGGGCATTCAGGTAGGAACAGATAAGGAAGCAATGTGAGTTGCATGGTTTACAGGGAAGGAAAGGGCCCTGATCCCCTTCATTGTCTGCAGCTTGGAAGACTGTTTAAAAGGGCGGACTACGCACAACAAACTTGCTGGAAGCAAAGCGTGAAATTATTCTGGTTTGTCGAGTCTTATCTGAGTCCTGGCATCCTCCCAAATGTGTATGTTTCATTATCTTTTGACGCCTTCGGTCCCTTATCCTGCCCTGTCTCGTTAATTGCTGCAGTGTGATATGTGTTTGTTTTTATTTATAATTTATATGTACTTTGACTTTGGGACAATTTCCCTTTGAAAATTGTTTTTGGGAGAGTTTTTTTTTTTCTCCAGTCGATGATAGCTGGACATTGGGGGCCAAGTTGGAGGTATTAAGGGACTTTACCTATTTTTTTTATTTTGTTGCTTTTGTGCCATGACCCGGGACATCACAAACCCCAAATCCCATGCCTAGCGGCCCTGCCCACCTCACCCCACCCCTCCAAAGAGTCCCCATGAGGCCCGTTTTGGATTCAGGTAAGTGCAGGACCTGCATGGAGGCTCAAGGAGGTTGAAAAATGGGCTTCAGGAAGGCCAGAAGTGGGCCCGTTTCTGACTTCCAGAGAGCCTTCGGAGTCCGGGGAGGCCATTCTCGCCCAGAGGCTCAAAGAAAACCTTTGCTGCCATGGTGTAGGAGGCCGACTAGGCAACGCCCACCCAGCAACCAGGCAGAAAACTTATTGCTCAAATTTTTGAAGTCCTCCCCTGGCTGTTCAGTTTTGACATAGATGGCCTCTTAGTCCAAATGGTTGTCTTCAAAGGAGTGGCCTCTTTTAAATTCTCAGTTCTTGATGTTCTTCAGACTTGGTTGTTTTTCTGCAGATGTTTAGTTAGCAGGCTAGCTAACCCCATCACTGCATGAGGCTGAAAGTAACTCTACTGTACTAATGGGATTACCTAGCCTGCTATAATAGGATGACTTTGGGGCTAAGATCAACCTGGAATTATATATTTGGAAACCTACCCTCATGAACATTTGGAAACTCGCCCTCATGAACAGACGAGTACCTAACATGAAGAAGGACACCAGACCCACACCCCTGAGAGCCACACAAGATGCCACCACCACACTTCCACGTAGAAAGCAGACTCACACCCACACAGAAGATGAGACACGACCACGGACCAGAAGCCGCACTACAGCTGCATCACTACCTACTTCAAACCCCTCTGAGCCATACATGAAGCAAACTGACTCCCACCATGAAGATGCAGCACGACCACGAACTCGAAGCCAAACAGCAAGATCACCACTCACCAGCTCAAATCCCCCAGCCACTAACCTGAGCACAACCAAGCCCCCACCTGAACAGAACACGCCTCCAGCCAATCAGAACACAGCCAAACCCCCAACCAATGAGAACACACCCCCACCCAATCAGAACACAGCCAAGCCCCCCACCCAATCAAGTCACACCCCCACTAGCAGTTAAAAGGAAGAAGCAGCTGCAAGCTCACATCACTCTGAGAAGCATAGAGCTGAAGACCAAGCCTGAAGATGATGAATGATAAAGTTGTACCAACGTTTCAGCAGAATCTCATCTGCCATCATCAGGCTTCTGTATAGTGTACAGCAATAGGCTGCCCCAAATTTAAATCTGAAACCACTGTAAAAGTCTGACTCATCGACAAACACCATACAGAAGCCTGATGATGGCAGATGAGATTCTGCTGAAACGTTGCTACAACTTTAAAAGCACCACTACTATGACGTGGGAAAATACCCGAACAAAGCTGAATGCCATACATGTAAGTACCCGCAAAAACTTAAGAATATATATATATATATATATATATATATATATATATATATATATATATGTGTGTGTGTGTGTGTGTGTGTGTGTGTGTGTGTGTGTGTGTGTATATATATATATATATATATATATATATATATATATATATATATATATATATATATATATATATATGGGTCGTGGCAACCAAGTAGAGCTGAGCATGAGCATTTATTGGCCG
Source organism: Hydrophis major (assembly GCA_033807585.1). Taxonomy (NCBI): domain Eukaryota; kingdom Metazoa; phylum Chordata; class Lepidosauria; order Squamata; family Elapidae; genus Hydrophis; species Hydrophis major. The sequence goes on along the minus strand of CM066330.1, from coordinate 1,951,534 downwards.
GATGCCCTTCCTGACACCTACATGGAGTTCACAGCAAATATTTTCTCTTGGTGCCCTGACATATGTCACTTCCCAAGATTGAACTCTCAACCTTCCGAATGGGAGGTGAGCGTCTTCATCTCTAAGCCACCATGCTGCTCGCCAATCTTTCCCATCTTTACTCCTACTAAAATAGGAAATGACTTTTCCAAGAGTGCAATTTTTCAGAGATTCCCTAACTCAGGATAATGGAAGTTGTAATCCAAAATAGCTGGAAGGCACCAAATTGGGGAAAGTATAAGGATAACAGAAGATAAGTGAAATGTTCAATTGATATTCTGTTTGGCTGTTCTAATCCTTTTGGTGATTTTATTCCTGGGTTGCTTGGCTTGGTTTCGTTTGCTTTACCACGTACCCCGTTTCAAAGTCTATTTTAATTGATGGGAAGTTGGCTTCAATGATTTATAAATAAAAGATTCCCTCCCAAACATGAAGCTCTGCTGTCTTTTGTAAACTATGAGTGATGAAGTGAAGATTCTGTTTTTGGGAGCAGAAATCTGGCAGGAAGTGGATTGCCAATAGTTAGATTGGATGGCTGTGTGGGCCCAGGGAATTGATTGTTGTTGTTTTTTAAAGAAGTTATTTTATAAATGTCTATAAGTTCTGCCTTTGGGGGAAAAATCATTGACTCCATGGTAACCAAAAATGAAGATTAAAACATGCAGGGGGTCGGTTTAAAACTAACAAAGGGAAGCTGGGAAAAAAATCAAGGGAGAGATATATTAGCCTCCTGAGATGAAAGCAATGGTAAAACAAAATCATCATCATCACCTTTTAACAACCCCATAATCCCTTGCGGAGTGGAGTCTGGGCAACTGAACAGGGCTGTGTGTTTCCTGGCTGGATGCCCTTCCTGTCACCAGTGTGGAGTTATATTCAGCAGATATATTCTCAATGTGCCCAGAGCGAGAAATAGCTGCCTCTACTAGGATTAAACACACAGCCTCCTGATTGTGAGGTGAGAGCTTCCCTGCTAGGCCACCGCACCACCAGTTACCACAGCTGAGCCCAAAATTTCTGTTGCTCAGTAAAAACTCACTCAACAGTTGTTAAATGAGTTTTGTCCCATTTAATGACCTTTCTCACGCAGTTCTTAAGTGAACTGCTGCAGTGGGTCAACTACTCGCAAGGTTGTGAAGTCAATCTGGCTTCCCCCGTTGACTTCACTTGTCAGAATCTTGCAAACGTCTGAAGAACGATCATAAGTCACTTTTCTCAGCGCCACTGTAACTTTGAACGGTCCGTCAATGAACTGTTGTAAGTCGGGGACTACCCATGGCATTCTTCCTAAATACATCATTCTCAAAAGCCTTAAAAGAAGTATTTCCCTTTGTGGGGGACAAAAGTCTTTCTCTTTATGGGGTTGGTTGAATTTCCGTCTGTAGTAGACCGGGGGAATGCTTTTTGGATAGAGTATATCTTGATTCAGCAAAGGTAACTGTGCACAGTTTCTTAAGATATTCTTGTGACAAGATCAGTGGTGGGATTCAGGTTTTTTTACTACCTGTTCTGTAGGCGTGGCTTGGTGGGCATGGTAGGGGAAGGTTACTGGAAAATCTCCATTCCCTCCCCAGCCCACTAACCTGCTTTCCAGCTCCATTCTCCTGTGTATTTAGTAGATTCTGACCGGTTCTGGAGAACAAGTAGCAGAAATTTTGAGTAGTTCGGAGAACCGGCAAATGCCACTTCTGACTGGCCCTGTTCCCATCTCCTCTCTGCCTCCCATTGAGTCCCAGCTGATCGGCTGGCTCTTCTTTGGTTGCCCTGCACAGGAGAATGGAGCTGGAAAGCAGGTTAGTGGGGGTGGAGAGGGAAATGGGATTGTGCAGTAATCTTCCCCTGCCATGCCCACCAAGCCATGCCTCGGCCACAGAGCCATGCCCACAGAATGCGTAGTAAAAAAATTTGAATCCCACCACTGGGGTGAAGGTTCTTTCTTTGAGCTTGTGGGTTGGTTTCTGAATGTATCATTACTAAGCTAAGCAACATCTTCAACAGAGTTTAGGGGATATCAGTGTCCGTGTTGTTGTGTTTATAAGGCCTTCAGGCATGGGTGTGTCAAGTGAGGGTCTTTTGATTGGTCAGCTGTGAGTCATCAGGGAGTCTTTTGATGGATCTTGTGATAAGGAGACTATAAGAGCTGCAATGGTGCAGTAGTTAGAATGCAGTACTGCAGGCTACTTCTGCTGACTCCTGGCTGCCTGCAGTTTGGCAGTTCAGGTCTCACCAGCTCAAGGTTGACTCAGCCTTCCATCCTTCTGAAGTGAGTAAAATGAAGAGCCAGATTGTTGGGAGCAAAATGCTGACTGTAAGCCCCTTGGAGAGGGCTATAAAACACTGTGAAGCTGTATACCAGTCTAAGGGCTATTGCTAATGCTACATCAGGTGACATTCATTTGGAGGTGAACTGCTGATTGGGGGATTTGCATGGGTTGGTTGAGGGTCAGTGCTGTCTCTGGTTGGCTGTGCAGTTGATTTGGATTTGGAGGGGTTCATAGGCTGGTTGTAGGTCAATCGGATTCGATTAGATTAACAGAGTTGGAAGGACCTTGGAAGTCATCTAGTCCAATCCCGCATCCAAGCAGGAGACCCTACACAATTTCTGACCTATGCAGTATAGTCTCTTCTTGAAAGCCTCCAGGGATGAAGCTCCCACAATTTCCAAAGGCAACTCCTGTTCCATCAGTTGATTGTTCTCACTGTCAGAAAATGTCTCCTTATTCCCAGGTTGAATCTCTCCTTATTCAGTTTCATCCACTATTCCTTGTCTGGCCTTCAGGTGCCTTGGAAAACAGCTTGTCCCTCTCCTCTCTGGGGCAGCCCCTCAAAGATTGGAGCACTGCTATCCTGTCTCCCCTGGTCCTTCTCTTCACCAGACTAACCAGGCCCAGTTCCTTCAACCATTCATTGTATGTTTTAGTCTCCAGTCCCCTCATCATCCCGGTTGCTCTTCTCTGTACTTTTTCTAGAACATCAATATCTTTTTATAGTGTGGTGACCAAAACTGGATGTAGTATTCTAGGTTTGGTCATTCTGTTGATGGAATCACTTGTGGAGTGCCAGGCTTCGATGAATTCTCCAGCATGGGAAGTGGTAGCATGGCCGATGAACTTCAAGTCCCAGAATTCCACAGCCAGCATACATCCGTCATAAAATTGCTAAGTTAGAAAGATAGGAGATCTTCGTGTTTGTCTAGGATGCAACCTTAGCTGGAACATTTTTTTTTATTCTGTAACAACTTTGTTCCCTAGACCATCTGTCTTGTAAACTCACATTTCTTTTTCTCATGATGTATATATATATATGGAGGACATGGTGGCTCAGTAGCTAAGATGCTGAGCTTGTTGATCAGAAAGGTCAGCAGTCTGGCAGTTCGAATCTCTAGCGCCACTAATAGAGTGAGCTCCCGTTCCTTGTCCCAGCTTCTGCCAACCTAGCAGTTCAAAAGCATGTGAAAAAATGCATGAAGAAAAATAGGGACAACTTTGGTGGGAAGGTAACAGCGTTCTGTGCACCTTCGGCATTGAGTCATGCCAGCCAGATGACCACGGAGACATTTTCAGACAGTGCTGGCTCTTCAGCTTTGTAACGGAGATGAGCACTGCTCCCTAGAGGCAGAAATGACTAGCACATATGTGCGAGGGGAACCTTTACTTTTACCTCACATGTATATAATTGAACTAGACTGTGTTGTTTCTCTATGTCATAGGATAATAATATGTGGATCTGTGGGTGTATGCATATTTTATATTTTTAAAATTATTTGTCATATTTATGTAGTGTATATTTGAGGTTTATTGAAGGTGGTGATACTTTGAGAGCTGCATGCAATGAAATTTCATTTTAATGTAGCCCAATTAGCGTACTGTGATGACCCATAGTCTCTCAAAATAACCCAAAACACATATTAAAGTCCGGTAAGGCTTTCAACTTAACTTCACTGTTTTATTAGGCACAGTTTAACATCACAAAGTAAATAATGAGGCAAAAAGAAAACCAAAACAAACCGCATTGATGAGAGTTCCGAAGCAAGCCAAGATAACTAATCATAAACTCCAGGAAAATAACCGAGGAGAGTCCATGGGAAAAACGCCAGCAAAGATAAACCTTTTTCAAGGTGAACACTAAATTGACTCCTGCAAATTCTAACTGCGCAGTTGCAAACTTATATACATAGCTCCCACCTGCAAGCCATGAGGAGGATCATGGTAATCTCCTCTTGAGTAGACCTCACTTTTCCCTGATCCTCTCCTCTCTGCGTGACCTAGGATGGAGAGGTGATGGGTCTGGATCCTCCTTTAACTGCTCAGCTGGCCTCTGCCCTTCCCCAGCCTCCTCCATCACCTCTCACTCCCTGTTGGCTGTTTCTCCTCTTCCTCAGGGTCAGTCTCCATCAGGGGCATGACACGTACATTCAAAGTGACAATAAAGTTATTCTAAGTTTTAACTTGTTCTAGTTGTTTTGCCCTCATGTACTTTGGAGGATAGCAAAGTACAATGCCCTTTTGGTAAAAAATTAAATTCGGAGTCTAACTTTTTTAGATTCTTTCTGGGCAGCCTCTTCTTCCTTGGCTTCAGATTTGTTTTGGTGTTTTATCCAATTAAATTATAGCCTGCCCGTGTGGGAAGCTGAAGAAAGCTTCCCACCTAACGTGCTCCGAGCCCATTAAAATTAAAAAATCACCAGCCAGCATCTTCCCTCCTGAGTCAGACAAAAAGTCAACATTTGCATTTAAATGGATCTTCTGCCAGGAAGGAAGAACATCTTCTGCAGAGTCAGGGCATCGGAGATAAAAGTTCCTTTTGGATGCAGTAAATATATCTTATCTTTTTATTTTATTTATTTATTTTTTCCTTTTGAGAAAAGGCCATTCGCTTCTTTTGACGGAGGGGTGCAGGATTACGGCACGCAGAGTCGGCGCAGTGCCATCTCACTGGTCTGCGGAGTCTGCACACCCAGTTGGGATGTACTCAGGGGTGGGCTTCAAAAAAATTAGCAACTGGTTCTCTTCCCGGTTGCTGGGTGGGCGCAGCCATGGTGGTCGTGGCCTAGTTGGCCTCCTGCACCATGGTGGAAGGGCCATTTTTGCCCTCCCCAGACTCCAGAGGCCCTCTGGAGGCCAGAAATGGGCCCTTTTCTGGCTTTCTGGAGCCTCTGGGAGGCCCATTTTTGGCCCACCCCAAGCCGCCACACAGGCCCCGCACTTACCTGGAATCCAAAGCAAGCTGCGTAGAGACTCCTGAGAAGGGAGGGTCAGGGTGGGCAGGGCCAGCTAGTCGTTGCCACTACTGGTTCAGTGAACTGGATGTAAAATTAGCATCCAGTTCGCCCAAACCAGTGCAAACCAGTAGCAGCCCACCCCTGGATGTATTCAAGATTTAAATACGAGGGCTATCCACAAAATAGATTACGTTTTTGTCTGTAGCAAGAAGGGGAGGAGCTAGCGCAGCCATCTTTGGTTTGTGCATCCGCCGCTCAGTCTGCATCTAGTCATGCTAGTGGAGGTTCGTAGCGTTGCCCGTTATTTCACAGCAAATGTTTGAAATGTGTGCTGCAATTGAAAATCCCACGAGATACAGCCCTGGTCTTGCTGTAGGGTGGATGAGGGAAAAATCTCCCACTTGAAAGCATTCAGGACTTCTTGAGTGCGATTTGCTCTATGTGGTCAGGCATTGTCATGCAAAAACAAAATTTTTGAGCTTAGCTTTCCTCTACGCTTGTTCTGAATTGCTTTTCTTTGTTTTTGCAATGTTTCACAATAATTTCAATCGGTTTATGTTTTTTTTGCAAACAAAAACCTTATCACGGATCGCACCTCACATCTCGCGGGGTTTTCAATTGCAGCACACATTTCAAACGTTTGCTGTGAAATAACGGGCAACACTACGAACCTCCCACTAGCACGACTAGATGCAGACTGAGCGGCGGACACACAGACCAAAGATGGCCACGCTAACTCCTCCCCTTCTTGCTACAGACGAAAACGTAATCTATTTTGTGGATAGCCCTCATAGCAGGTACATACCTCAACACACCTCAGGTCACCCAACTGGGAGCTATTTGTCATCTTGTGCTGCAATGCAACCTGTACTTTCCATCATGAATGAGCTTGGCCCTTTCAGGGCAGGAAAATTTGTCTGTTAGGGAAATGGATGAATGAGGAGAGCAAGCATTTGGAACTCCAAAAAGGAGCATCGTTCCAAAATGGAGTCAGGCTCAGAGGAACCTGCAGCTGATTCTTAAAGAATGCAATATAGAGTGTATTTTCATTTTGTATCTGCTCCCTCAAATAGCCTCCTTCTCACTTGGTCCTATCAATGAAGAGAGGTGGCTGAAATGTGGTTTGTAGATTAATTGGTCTAGGGTTATTAGTGTAAACCAGGCTTCTCCTTCCTTCCTTTCTTCCCTCCTTCATTCCTTCCTCTCTTTTCCTCCCTCCCTTCATTTTCTTCCTTCCTTCCCTCATTATTTGCTTCCTCTTTTTTCCTTCCTTCCCCCTTCCTTCCTTCCTTCCTTCCTTCCTTCCTTCCTTCCTTCCTTCCTCTCTTTTCTGTCCTTCCTTCCTCCTTTCCTCCCTCCCTTCTTTTTCTTCCTTCCTTTCCTCATTCCTTCTTCCTCTTTTCCTTCCTTCCCTCATTCCTTCCTTCCTCTCTAATTTCTTTCCTTCCTTCCTTCCTTCCTTCGCTCTCTCCTTCCTTCCTTCCTTCCTTCCTTCCTTCCTTCCTTCCTTCCTTCCTTCCTTCCTTTCTTTCTTTCTTTCTTTCTTTCTTTCTTTCTTTCTTTCTTTCAATTTGATCCTGCCTTTATAAGTAGCCAACATACCTTATATTCCTTCCTCCTATTTTACCCACAATAACAACCCTTGGGCTGGGGTGGGTTAAGACTGACCTGAACTCACCTGGCTTGCTTTCATGCCTAAAGTAGGACAAAGTCACCATCTCTTTGGTGATTTGCCCAAAGTCAGCCAGCCAGCTTTCATGCCTACAGCAAATGCCAGAATTACTATTCTGGAGTGGATGAAGAATTAGAAGTACACCAATTAGCAAAGAAAAGAAATAAGAGCTGTTATCGATCTCACCCAGCTGGCTCTTGGTGTAAAGTGACTTCTTCTGGGCCCCAATCACCTCCATCATCCATCAACTCAACTCAACAAACATGCCTGAAAAGTTAGACACCCTTTCAGGAAATGATACAATTATGGTGCCAACACCACATTGGTTGGATGAGCCTTGAGTCCTTTGTGCAGAATTGAGTAGTTGAGAGACATCTGTTCTGACCACTTACTCGTAACTAAACAAACCCTTTTTCAAATCGGGGCAGGAACAGTCCTATTCATGTGGATAAGCAAAAGAATCAAATGTAATTAGTCCCGACAAACTTGGTTCTGGTCAAGGAATCCAAATTGCTTGCTGTATACTAGGAACAAACAAGTTGTCTGTGACAATTGGCCACTCCCAAACCCCTCCTATTTATTTCCCAGTCAGGGTGGTGCTGGCTAGCATCTACGTCTGCTTTTCCATGAGAGCCAGATTATTGATTTCCGTTGCTCCCCTCTCCTCTCTGTGCCTACGTGCATTTGGGATCGGCCCCATCTGTTCCTCCCCCTCACTCAGCTCAGGCCCTGAAGAGAGTTGCCTCTCCACCTGGGGGAGGATGGAAGGTGCCTACCTCTACCTCTGTCTCTAATTATGTTTCCTTATCGGAGTCTTCCAAAGGCTCCAAATCTGGCCCAATCTCTCGCTCCACCTCCGCCTCATTGCACTCTGCAGCTAGTTCTGCTGGCAGCCGACGGGCCAGAACATTCTCACTGCAGTGTCGGTGAAGTATTAACCAGTGCCTTTCATGGCTTGCAAGATATCTCATGGACAGGACTAAGTTACACGGCAAGAGTCTGCTACATCCGCAGAAAGATCCAAGAATGAAACGTTGATTTGGTGGGGTTGTTTTTTTTTTAAAGCAATGATGACAGCTTCAACTTCTTAAAAGTTTTCTTTGCCTCTGAAAGGGGCTTGTATTTGGCTTGGTTGAATGTGGGAAGAACTTCATTTTACATCCTGAATAACACCTGGAAGAGTAAAGGTATCAGCCTCCCAACCGAATGGAGATTAGACAACTTGATCAGAGGTGGTCTTCAGCAGGTTCTGACCAGTTCTGGAGAACCGGTAGTGCAAATTTTGAGTAGTTTGGAGAACCATCAAATACCATCTCTGACTGGCCCCGCCAACCCCATCTGTTCTCTGTCTCCCATTGAGTCCCAGCTGATTGGCTGGGTCTTTTTTTGTTGCCCTGTACAGGAGAAAGGAGCTGGAAAGCAGGTTCGTGGGGTGGGGAGGGAATGGAGATTTTATAGTATCCTTCCTCTGCCATGCCCATCAAGCCACGCCCACTGAAATGGAAGTAAAAACTTTTGAATCCCACCACTGATCCTATCCTATTCATTATTCTATTCTATTCTTCTATTCTACCCCAAGGCTGCAGGAAAAGCAGTGGTCCATGAGGATTTAACTTATTGCCTGTCTTCATTTTGTCTTTTCATGTCTTTGTCCCTAAGGAGAAAAGGTGATGGAAAGGAGATGATGGATGGGAATTGGTAGGATTCTATTTCTGAGAATATCTAAGGTGAAGAGAAAATAGGGAGATTTCATTTGCTGGCTTTCAAACACAAGGCCAGATCTAAGATCAATAATCACTAAGCTCCTATTGTGTTTCGGTGAATGGCAGAGCTTAAGGAATCCATTGCTAAACAGGATATTGCGATAGTCAGGAGTGTTTTTAGGTATATAAGAGGATGCACAAATTCACAATTAATTGCTTTGAATGAGGGTTGTTATGGCTATTATGCTTTTAAAATGGAAGTGGCTCGATCCAGTGACCTAAACAAAGGCTGTGTGGTACAAGTGGCCTTGGATTTTTATTTCCAGTCTTCGCCACTGAATTGTCACTTCATGCCGTACCGAAAACAATACTGAGCATATTTCCTCTGCCATGTTACAATGCATCTAATGAAAAAGCTTTCAAAATTGCTTTTGTGGAACTGAAGATTGCTTAGATGAGGGAAGCTGCAACCCTCATTCTGGGTAGGGTTTGAAAAAAAGTGCATTCTTTTGCAAAAAGGAGAAGCTGAGTATTTGCAGCTCAGGGTTGAAATGAGGGGTCCTTGATGCTCCCTGAGTTTGGTTGTTTTCTTGGAGATCTTACATTGCCCAACTGGGTAACACTGCCAGTTGCGAGAAGGGACTGGGTTTTGCAAATATGAGAAGGATAAAGAGGAGGGGGAACGGGAGGAGGAAAAGGAGGAAGAGGAGGGGACTGTGGGGTTCTTGGTGAACTCTGAGCTTGGTTGTTTTCTTGCAGACATTTCATTAGCCAACTAGATAACTGTTATGAACTAATAAAGGCGTTTAATAAAGTTTTAACAACCTTAAGTAAAAAGCAGGGTTCTAATCCTGCACTTCTGATTGGCCGATAATAGCGACATCGGATTGGTCCTTTCTGGGAAATCTAATTGGCTGTTAACAGGCCAACTCTCATTGGTTCAAGGGTTTAACACTTCCATGTTTTCATTGGCTAATAGGACAGCAGCCAACCCTATAAAAGGGCTGCTCCAGCCCTAGGTGGTTGCTCTGTTCAGTATGCTTAATAAAGAGTTGAAGTTCACTGTTCACTGCCTCGTCTCTGTTCCTTGCACCCATGCGCAGAACTTAACACTGGCAACGAGGATGGGATGCGGAGACATCTGAGCTGATGGAACACTCACAGAGCACCAAACAGAGCACGTGGCTGAAGGCACATCGACAATGGAAAACATGTCCAGTGGCGCCATACCACCCGCTCCATTTGACCCGGCACAAGAAGACTGGGACTCGTACAAGGACCGGTTCCAGATGTTTCTGGAGACCAACAACTTGAAAGACACAACTACGGGGAAAAAGCGAGCAGTGTTCCTGACCCATTGTGGGCCAGCCGTCTTTAAGATGGCCAAGGCACTAGCGAAACCGGCTGAGGTGAAATCCATGGACTGGGACATCCTCAGGCCCCTTCTACGGGCTCACTATGCACCCACCGTACCAACGCTTGTCCGAAGACATGAATTTTATCAGAGAGACCAGCGGAGAGAGCGTTGCAGATTTCATCGCGGACCTCCGGAACCTGGGAGGCCTCTGTGGGTTTGCAGACCTCGAAGAAGTTCTGAGAGACCGAATAATTCTGGGATTAGATGATCACACAGCGCAGAGCAAGATCATGGCCAAAGGGGACATCGATCTTGCCGATGTCATCAAAGACGCTACTGCAGCAGAAGCAACCAGGAAGTCGGCCGCCCGAATGCGCCACACCAACACACCGCTCCGTCAACTCGCCAACAATACCTCACCTTGCCAAGAGAGGCACACAACAGCGGCCCACCACAAGGACCTCGAATCGCCATCAGAAAGTGATGAGGAGGAGGTCAACTGGCTCCAGTCTGAACGCGACCAACGCAACCCGCGGAATCGAAGACTACTGCACCAATGCACAGGTTGTGGGGCAAACCACCCACAATCAGATTGCAAATTCCTCAACACGCTCTGCCATTCATGTGGGAAAAAGAGGCCACATCGGGAAGGTCTGTAGAAGCAAGCGAGGATCCAGCCCAATTCGGAGAGAAAACAACTACTGCCAGACCACAGGGAATTGTCCTGTGAGTCGGGAACACTTGAACCACCAATGGAACAACCACTCCTACAGAAATAAAACACTTTCCACTTCAACGAGACGGGAAGAGGCACACCAAACCATTACCATCGGTCACGCTTCATCGTTAGATGCAAAGAAGATCCGAGTGAGGGTCACCATCGAGAACGCCAACCTTGCATGATGGAAGTCGACTCAGGTTTGTCCCTCTCGATGGTTTCCTGGAAGACCCTTAAACAGTTAATCCCTGCTGTCCAGCGTCAAGACCTCAGAGCCCAAAGAATTATACTCAAAGATTACCAGGGGAACCGAATTCCGGTCGTCGGCTCCAGCCAAGTCCAAGTATCATTCAAAAATCGTACTGCGTCGTTACCGCTGACCGTCGTTGATCGGGACCGGCCTAGTTTATTAGGCCTTCAATGGTTCACCCCATTCAGGATCGAGGTAGCCTGGCATTCACCAAACCAGAAGCGACAACTGGGAGTAGGCCCTCGTCCAGGAATTCCAGGATGTCTTTGCAGACAAACTAGGCGAGTACAAGGGGACCCCGGTATCATTTAACCTTAATCCTGAAGTAGCCCCCATCCGCCTTAAGCCTCATCGGGTACCTTTTGCCCTAAAACCAAAGATCGACGAGCAGCTCGATAAATTAATAGCCCAGGGTGTTTTAGAACCAACTGACCACGCCCGTTGGGAAACCCCAATCATAACACCCATCAAACCGGATGGATCATTAAGGATTTGTGGGGACTACCGGGCCACCCTCAATCACGCCCTTCAACAGAACACTTACCCGGTGCCGGTGGTTCAACACCTTCTCCATTCCCTGGTGGGTGGAAAAGTCTTCACTAAATTGGATTTAGCGCAGGCGTACCAACAACTGCCTGTAGATAAAAAAACCGCGGAAGCACAGACGATCGTTACACACCAAGGCACTTTTAATTGCAACCGACTCTAATTCGGAGTGAGCGTGGCCAAGGGATTTTTCAAAGTCTGATGGAGAGACTTTTGCAAGGGATCAAGAGGGTCATGCCATATTTTGACAATGTTTTAATTGCAGCTCCGAATAGAGAAATACTAGAGAGGTGTCTTAGAATGGTTCTCAGAAACTTAAAGACTCCGGCCTAAAGGTTAAAAAAAAAAATGTCAACTGTGTACAGATAAAGTAGAGTTCCTGGGGTACCTAATCAATAAACAAGGCATTCACCCCACCAATAGCAAACTAAGAGCAATCAAAAATGCCCCAAGACCCAAGAATAGGACAGACCTCCAAGCTTTCCTGGGGCTCATTAACTTTTACATCTTCTTGCCCCCAGAAAGCAACCGTAGCTAAGCCCCTACATAGACTTCTCGACAAAAAAGCCACCTGGGTCTGGGGACACCGCGAGGAGCACGCATTCCGACAAGTGAAAAACTTACTAACCTCAGATGGTGTTTTAATGCAGTATAACGAGACTTTGCCTTTAACCGTTACGTGTGATGCATCACCGTTTGGAGTAGGAGCCATTTTAAATCATGTGTTACCAAATGGTAGAGAGGCCCCTATTGCCTATTTTTCAAGGACCTTATCGAGAGCTGAACGCAACTATAGCCATTTGACAAAGAGGCTCTTGCTGTTGTATCTGCTGTGAAACAGTTTCATGAATATGTGTATGGATGAGCTTTTACTATTATTACCGATCACAAGCCTTTGCTGGGGATTATAGAGGGAGACAAGCCAACCCCCTATATATTGTCACCTAGAATGACTCGTTGGTCAGAGTTCTTAGCTGCGTACAATTATAAATTGCAACACTGCCCGGGGAAAGCCATTCTCCACGCTGATGCATTGAGCCGTGCCCCACTTCTGGAAACCGTTGACGACTCAGCTCCAACCCTCACGACACTCCAGATTGAAACCCTACATTCACTGCTGCTAACAGCCAGAGACATCGCTATCAAAATGAAATGAGATCCTGTCCTGGCGCGAGTTCTCAGCTGTGTCGAACGAGGATGGCCAGTAGAACAAACCCCTGACGACTTCACCCCTTTCAGAAACTGGCAAACAGAACTTTTCTCGCAAAAAGGCTGCATCCTATGGGGAGACAGAGTCATCGTCCCAGAGCGGTTATAACAAGCAGTTTTGAAAGCATTGCATAACGGTCACCCCGGCATCGTGCGTATGAAAGCGCTCGCAAGTAACTACACATGGTGGCCGGGCATCGATAAGCAGATCGAAGCCTGGGTAAAGACTTGTCTAAAGTGCCAAGAAGTCAGCAGTGCCCCATCTAGAGCAACTCCAACAGAGTGGGAAACCCCCCGGGGCCTGTGGTCCCGCATCCACATTGACTTTGCGGGACCTACTAAGGGACATATGTTCCTCCTAACAGTGGATGCCTATTCCAACTGGCTTGAAATCCACAAGATGAAGACTACTACAAATGATTCAGTCATCCGTAAATTAAATAAACTATTCGCAACACATGGACTGCCAGACTTTTTAGTCTCCAATAATGGACCCCAGTTCACGGCCCTGGCGTTCGAACAATACTTAGTGGACCGGGGCATCCGCCATGCGCTAACCTCGCCAGCGCACCCTGCGGCCAATGGAAGGGCTGAGCACATGGTCCAATTTCTTAAAAAAAACTCTCCACAAGATGGACCATGGGGACATTGACGACAAACTGAACAGAATACTCCTACTCCAACACATCACCCTGCACAGTGTAACGAACAAAATGCCAGCTGAACTGTTGATGGGACGCAGGCTTCGCTCCCACCTCGACCATCTCCACCCGGCCTATGCGCCAGAGAAATCCTATGGATCTAGCGGAAAGTGCCACGAATTCAAGGAAGGCAACTTAGTCTTCGCTAAAAATCTTTCCGCCGAACCGTTGTGGGTCGAAGCAACCGTAACCCAAGCCACCGGGCCCAGATCGTACCGCATACAAACAAGAGACGGGAAAATATGGAAACGCCATATAGATCAGCTTCGCTCTAGGTTGCAACCCAGTTCCCATGACTCCTGTGACCCTCAAACTGAGGGGGGAGGGGATGTCGAGGGAATCGAATTCGAGATGCTGGATGACAAAATCGAAGGAAGTCAACAGCCCGGCACGTCACCTGAAGAAGAATCAGGAATGGGGGTTGCCTCGCCACAGAGAAATACCTCAACGGAGGCGAGCCCGCAGAGACCGGAGGACAACAATGACAGAATCAGCAGCGCCGAGTCGTCGTGTGAGGATGCGGAACCGCCTGTACCAGATAAATCAAAAAACATTCCACTGAAACCGGACTACAGACAGGAACCGGTGAAACAGCGCAAATCTAATAGACAGTTGAAACAACCTGCATATCTACGGGATTACGTCACCGCGCCCCTCAAACGGAACCTAGGGGGAAGGGGTGTTATGAACTAATAAAGGCGTTTAATAAAGTTTTAACAACCTTAAGTAAAAAGCAGGGTTCAAATCCTGCACTTCTTTTTTTTTTTAAACAAATTTTATTGATTTTAAAGACAAACAAACCATCATTAACCATTAAATACATAAAACCTCTTTCCATTATTAATTTTACAAGTCAAGTAAAATATTATTTTATGCAACATAATTCTGTTTTACACCATTTCAATATAAACATATAGATATCTCTTAACAAATTTCTCATTATTTCTCTTTTCGTATTCAATTTCTTTGTTGTTATTATTATTATTTTCTATATTTATCCAGTTTATAATCATCATCTTCCTTCCTCTCTGACTTGATTACCATTATTCTCATCCAACATTCCTCCAAGGTTTTATTAATTCTCAAACAAAACATAGACACACAAAACTCAAAAATATAAAACTTCTTTTAAGAAAGTAGTTTGGCCCCAGATTACCTCTCTTTGTATGGACTTCAATTAAATTCATGCTCATCTTGTATACCGTTACCTATCTTATTTCTCCCCGCTTTTCGTTCTTCTTATTTCTATTTTATTTAATTTATGTTAATTTAAATCATTATATTTGTATTTTTTGTCCATTCTTTCCAGATTATCCATTTATCTCATTCCCTATAGTAAAAAAAAAAAAAAGAATTTCTCCTGAAATCACTGATCAGAGCATGATGCCTTTCTATCCTCCCCCTAAGTTAATATTTAAAATAACACCCAATCTGATTCTGCTTAGTACATTCTACCTACTAACCTTTAAAGAGAAAAAATAATAAGTTCATAATAATTAATATAATCAGATAATAAATCTAAATATTAAATCTTATAACGTTCCAATTGTCTATTTCAAAAAACAAGTGCTACAATTTCATTAAATTTTAAAATCTATCATTACTAAACATTTCAATATTTTAATCTTTTATTAATTCTTATAATATTCTAGTTTTCTATTTCTAATACATAATACCATCTTATTTACCTTGCAGAATCTTATTTTTTAAAGAAATCATACCTTACCCTTTGTCCCTAAAAAAAAATCCTTTTTTCCCATCTTGTTTCATACCTTTGTGGCTTTTCCCTCCCTTTTCCCTTCCTTTCTTATCCCCCCTGGCCTTTTTACCCCCCCCCCTTTTACTAACCTCCGCCTTTTTAGCTTTCCCTCTCTGTTGTAATCCTTTCTCCTTTTGCTTAATAACATTGAATTGGTTTTGCATCTTATTTTTTCCTTTCTTAAGTGTTTTTTTTAAGTCTTAAGTCCTTCATTTTCCTTCCTTTCTTTCTCCTTTCTCTCTTAGTTAATTTTTTAGATTCACTGAAGATGGCGTCTTCTTCTTCTTTTTCTTCTTCTCCTTCTATTTCCTCCATCTGTTGCTATGTTTGCTGATAAATAGCAAGCACCATTTCTAAAGAAAGGAAAGCTTCTTTCACAGTGTCCTTACTTTCTTGATATTCCTTTCTAAGTTCATCATCAGATAAAGCCATTCTTTGTTCTTCTTAGAGCAATAAAACAATTCCTCAAAGTCCCAGAGACATCAATCAGTCCAACCAACGCACAAAATTCTCACTTTCTCTTCCTGGGGTGGCATCAGTAAAAGGGAAAAGAAAAAAAGCCCAGTCTGTATTTTACAGCCTTGTTGCAATCAATTTCTAGTCTCAAGATCTTCAAGGCATCTCCTCCAGCAAAATCTCAATATATATATATATTTTTTGTCCTCTCCCTTCCCACTTATAACAAGAAGCCAAGTTTTTACCTTTTATAAAGAACAACAGGTTTCTCAATGGCCATTTGTTGATTCCATAGGGAAGGAGGGTAAACTTTCCTTTCAGCACCTCAATTTTGCCGCTTAAAATCCTCCTCTGGAAACCAAGTATTTTTCAAAAAGTCATAGTTCTCAGGATTAAACGCCTCTTAAAGTCCTGGATCAGCCAAAAAACTTTGTCTTGAAAACTTTCTCCCCTCTTCCTCCTGCTCAGTCTTACCCAGCTGCCGGCTTCTTTGTGGCGGCCATTACAGACCGCTGCTTGACCGCCTTGAGAAAAGGGGGTTTTGCCGGCTGGGGAGGGGGTCTGCAGCACCCCCAAACCCCTCACCAGCTCCCCCTATCTTCATCTGCCTCTGCGGGGCAGCCTTAGCTTCCAAACCCATCCGGATCGGAGGCACCAAAACAGCTAGCGCGGTAGGGATCACGCAGGATCGTGGAACCCTGCCACTGGCAAAGCCGACAAATCTTCTGATTGGCCGATAATAGCGACATCGGATTGGTCCTTTCTGGGAAATCTGATTGGCTGTTAACGGGCCAACTCTCATTGGTTAAAGGGTTTAACACTCCATGTTTCTCATTGGTTACTGGATCAGCAGCCTGCCCTATAAAAAGGGTTGCTGCTGCCCTAGGGTTTTGCTCTGTTCAGAATGATTAATAAAGAGTTGAAGTTCACTGTTCACTGCCTCATCTCCGCTCCTTGCACCCATGTGCAGAACATAACAATAACATCATCAGTGCTAGAAAGGAGTGGGATTTTCAGGGAGGAGGAGATGGAGGAGGAGGAGGAGGAGATGGGGGAGACTGTGGGGTCCTTGGTGCTCTCTAAGCTTGGTTGCTTTCTTGCAGACATTTCATTACCCAACTAGATAACATCATCAGTGCTAGAAAGGAGTGGGATTTTCAGGGAGGAGGAGGAGGAGAGAAGAGGAAGAAGAAGAGGAGAAGGAGGAAGAAGACCAGAATAACAATCATAAGTCACTTTTTCAGTGCCATTATAACTTTCAATGGTCATTAAATGAAAGCTTGTAAGCTGAAAACTACCTGTATTGGCAAGCTTTCTGCAAATAGAATCCTAAATGTGGAAATAAGTGATTTGAATCTTTTTTTCTCAGGAGGAAAACTCCCCATTCTAAAATGTTGTACCGTTTGGTATGGAAATGCTTTTCTACTGCAAAAACTGACAGAGGCCTTCAAGGATTGGACACATTTAAGAGTTGTGATGTCAGGACTGTCTGAACTGGAGCTTAGAGGGAGAGAGAGAGAGAGAGAGAGAGAGAGAGAGACTATACCACAAAATAATATTTGTAATTCTCCCAAAGCCTCAGCCAAGATTTGGATTAAGCTGCCACCTGATAACAAAATGGTGAGCTGACATATTCCCAGTCCTTTAATTATAGTTGCACATTTGCATGTGCATAATGGGCCTGTTTGGTGGGGAGGCTGAAAGGCTCTGCAGTAGCGCATAGCAATATACAACACCATCCCGCCAGCCTTGAGACTCCTAAGTACCAAAGGCAGGTGGGAAGAGAGGGAGGGAGGAAGATAACAGATGAAGGAAGGAAGGAAGGAAGGAAGGAAGGAAGGAAGGAAGGAAGGAAGGAAGGAAGGAAGGAAGGAAGGAAGGAAGGAAGGAAGGAAGGAAGGAAGGAAATAGATGAAATAATGGGAGGGAGGGAGGGAGGGAGGGAGGAGATGGAAGTAAGATAATGGATGAAAGAATGGAAGGAAGGAAGAAAAGATGAAATAATGAGAGAGGGAGGAGATGGAAGTAAGATAATGGATGAAAGAGTGGAAGGAAGGAAGAAAAGATGAAATAATGAGAGAGGGAGGGAGGAGATGGAAGTAAGATAATGGATGAAAGAATGGAAGGAAGGAAGGAAAGATGAAATGATGGGAGAGAGGAAGAACAGATGAAAGAATGGGACAAAGGAAGGAAGGAAGAACAGATGAAAGAATGGAAGGAAGGAAGAACAGATGAAAGAATGCGAGGGAGGGAGGAGAAGGAAGGAAGGTGGAAGATAATAGGTGAAAGAATGGGAGGGAGGGAGGGAGAAGGAAGGAAGGCTGAGATCATAAATAAATAGAAATTAAATATTTCCCTCTTCTTCATCTTACTTTTTCCATTGTCTTGAACTGGGTTCCATGGTGGCTTTTAGTGGACTACAAGCAGTGGAACAACTTATCTTGAGAAATTGTAGGTGTTCCAACATTGGAGGTTTTTAAGAAAAGACTGGACAGCCACTTATCTGAAATGGTGCTTGAGCAGAGAGTTGGACTAGAAGACCTCCAAGGTCCCTTCCAACTCTTTTATTCTGTAATTGTGTACCCTCCGTTCTCAATCACTCTTTCCCACTAACTAGCCAGATGACCTAAAATTCTCCTCTGTGTCATGGGGCTAATAATATTAAAATCACTTTACAGGTTTTTTCTTTTTTTTACACGGCTGTAATAGGCACCCCAGGCAATGCAAGCTCCAAAACTCACACATTCGATTGATTTGTAACCCAATTCCCTCTATGTAGTGAGAAGCACAGGAGGGATATTTAGCTAATTCCCTGAGCAAACTCAGCTCCCCTTGATTTGAGATTAAATAGCCAGGGAGGAGTTTGCTTAAGGCTTCCTCTTTTGAATCTTATAGGAGAAAAAAAAAAAAAAGCAATGTGCCTCTTGGGAGGGGAATGAAAATTAAGACAACTGCACGTTATCAGAGAATGGAAGCCTTCCAGGATTCAAGAAAGAAAAACCAGCATAAAACATGTAGAATCACAGTTGTGTGATTCCCCAAGATCCCCAAGAAAATAAAATGGCTTTTGTTTAACTAGATTTCAATGCAAGAGTCATTTTATTTTCTTGAGGATTAGTCTCCATTTGGGTTGACCAGGTGTGTATGTCCTGATGGCATGATTGAATCATAGAATCATAGGGAGGGAAGGGAACTTGGAGGTTTTCTAGTCCATCCCCTGCTCAAGAATGAGTCCTCAAAGCATCCTGGACAAATGTTTCTTCTCTTTAAAATCTACAGTGATAGAGCATCCACAACTTCTCGAGGCAAGTCATTCCACTGATTAATTGTTCTCACTGTCAGGAAATTTATCCTGAATTCTAGGTTGGTTCTCTCCTTAGAATATAGAATAAGAGAGTTGGAAAGGATCTGGGAGAGCTTCTAATCCAACCTCCCCTCAAGAAAGCTATACCATTTGGTTGTTCAATCTCTGTTGGAAAGCCTCCAATGACCCATAACTTCTCAAGGCAAGCTGTTCAACCGATTGATTGCTCTCACTGCTAGGAAATTTCTCTGTAGTTCTTAGTTCTAAGTTTCTTCTCTCCTGGATTAGTTTCCAACCATTGCTTCTTGTCTTGCCTTTTAGTGCTTTGGAAAATAGTTTGACCTCCTTATCTCCATAAAATGGTAAAGGTTCCCCTCCCACATACACTCTATTATTTCTAGCTCTAGGGGGCAGTGCTCATCTCCATTACAAAGCCAAAGAGACAGCACTGTCTGAAGATGTCTCCATGGTCATTTGGCTGGCATGACTAAATGCCGAAAGTGCATGGAACATAGTCCCTATTTTTCTATTTGCATTGTTACATGCTTTTAAACTACTAGGTTGTGATGACCTGGGGCATGGCGCAAAGGCAACGCAGGCCTTACATAAGTAAGAAAAGTCACTTTAATACCTCCAACTTTGCCTCCAATGTCCAGTTACCTTCAGCTGGACAAAAAACTATCCCAAGAACAGTCTTTAAGTGGAGGAAATTCAGTCCAAAAACAAATTACGTATAAATTGTAAACTGTAAATAACACAAATCATGCTGCAGCAATTAATTGGACAGGGCAGGATAAGGAATTGCAGACTTCAAAGGCCAACAAAACACACACAGTTGGGAAGGCACCAGGAACCCAGATAAGCCTTGACAAAACAAGATAATACATGGTTTGTTTCCAACAAGTTCCTGTGTGCAAACTCCCCTTTTAAACACTGTGTTCCCAGCTGCAGCTATTGAAGGGAATCAGGGCAGGGCTGGGATTCAAAATTTTTAACAACCGGTTCTGTGGGCGTGGCTTAGGTGGTGGGCATGGCTTGATGGTCATGTGACTAGCTGGGCATGGCCAACTCAATATCACTCATCTTGAGGTGTGCATCTCCTCGCCTGGCCTCTCATGCCTGTGGGGATGCTGCAACAATCGGAAGTGTGAAAAACGGTCATAAGTCACTTTTTTCAGTGCCATTGTAACTTTGAATGGTCACTCCACACAAGCAAAGTACCAGCAAAGGAGGGGGGAAAACGTCCAGAGACGTTCCTGAGACAGGAACTCTAGTCCTGCCAAGAATGTAATAAGGGTTAACAGAGAGGCAATGTTTCTTAATGTTAACAGAGAGGCAATGGTAAGCAACACCAGAATGTTTCCTTCCTGCCTTCCTTACAGGATTAGCCCAGTAATGACTTCTAACAACCGGTTCTCCAAACTGCTTAGAATGTTAACAACCGGTTCTAGTGAATAGGTGTGAACTGGTAGAATCCCACCCCTGAATCAGGGCCCTTTCCTCCCCTGTAAACCATGCAACTCATGTTACCCCCTTCTCCATTCTTCCCTAGGATGAAGAGGGGGTGGGCCTGGGTCTTCCTCTAAATTCTCTTTGCCTTGCTCTACCTTTCCCGTGCTCTGCCCAGCCAGACTATGCCCTTCTCCAGTTTCTTCCACAGCGAATGGAGCCACACTCCCACTCCCTGTCAGCTGGTTGGCCTCTGAATCAGATTCCAACAGGGGCATGACACAGGTTGGCAGTAGCTGGGACAAGTAACTGGAGCTCACACCATTATGCGCTGCTAGGGATTTAAACCATCGAATTGCTGACCTTTCAAATTGACAAGCTCAGCATCAACCACTGAGCCACCACATCCACATATCTCCATAGGAGCCCCTCAAATATTGGAAAAGTGCTATCAAGTCTCCCCTTCTTTTCAATTAAATTTTCACCCATTATCTCAAAACAGGCTTATACTTTCAATCCTTATACCTTTTCCCTGTCTCTCTATATCTTGTTTCTGTCTTTTATAACTTCTTTTCCTTTCCTTCTTCCCCCTCTTCTTCCCCCTCCCCTTTTTATCCCCTTGTCTCTCTACTTCTAATTCTCCCTTCTGTAATCCCTTCTTCTGTTACCTTCTAATATTGTAATTATTTTTCAAACTATTCTTTTTTTTGGTTGTTTTTTTCAAATCTTAAACTTTTCACTCTCTTTCCCCCCTTTCCCTTTCCCCCCACATAAAATTACTTGATAATTAAAAATGGCTTCTTCTTTATCCAGATCTTCTTGTTCTACAAGTGTTTCTTGTTGTTTCTCGTAGTTCCAGATCTCCATTTCTAAGAATTGAAATACGAAGCCAAAAGAACCTCTCCCTCCTTGTGCACCTTCTTTCTGTTTTTTAAGTTCCATTTTCAGTTCTTTTAAAAGTGATGCCATTTTAAACACTTTTAAACAACCACCCAATTGATTTTAGTCGTTTAAATGCAATAGCCAAAAATCCAAAAATCACCAAGTAATCCAAATAATCCAAAGCTGTTTCTTCTTGCTTCTTTTTCTCTACTTTCTGTTCCTGGGGTCCTTAGTCTCCCCTTCTTTTCATTCCATAACCTCCAGACTTCTAATAAATATTGTTGGTCTTCTCTTCACTCTTTCGTGATTCTCAACATCTTTTTTGTATTGTGACTGAAACTGGATGCAGTATTCCAAGGGTGATCATACTAAGGCTTTGTAAAGTGGTACTAAAACTTCAAGGGATCTTCATTCTATCCCTCTGTTAATGCAGACTACGATTGCATTGGCTGTTTTGGCTGTTGCCTCACACTGCTGGCTCATATATAACTGATCGTCCACCAGGGCTCCAAGATCCTTGATTTGTTTCCATCCATTGCTTCTTGTTTTGCTAAAAGGAAAGAGGTGAAGGCTATGGTGGACTGGTGTAATAAAAGTAACCTGGTTCTAAATGAATGGAATGGAAAACAGTCAGAAGGATCATCTAGTCCAACCCCTGCTTAGGCAGGAAAACCTATACCACTTCAGACAAATGGTTATCCAATCTCTTCTTAAAAACTTCCAGTGTTGGAGCATTTACAACTTCCAGAGACAAGTCATTCTACTCATTAATTGTTCTAACTGTCAGGAAATAAAATAAAATAAAATAATAAAATAAAGATCACTGTAGAGTTTAGAAAGAGCTGGCATAGTCATACTCCACTTAGTATCAAGGCTGCAACTGTAGAGATGATCAAAGGTATTAAGTATCTGGGGGGTTTGCAGATAACTAACAATCTGAACTGGTCTCGCCACATGTCCTCTTTAGCAAAGCGTGCAAATCACCATCTGCACTTCCTGCATCGGATGAGGAGACCACATCTTTTTTCCTCCTGTCCTGGCCACTTTTTACAGAGGGTCCATTGAGAGTGTTTTAACAAACTGCATCCCTGATTCGTTTGGTGGCAGCAGCACCAAAGCAGTCCCTACAGAGTGTGGTGAGGACAGTGGAGAAGATTGTAGGAAGCTCACTTCCTATTATTCAGAATGCTGCTTGTAAGTACTATGGGCTTAGAGCTCAAAACATTGTTAGAGACCCCACACACCCACTTTAAGGTCTGTTTCTGTTGCTCCCCTCTTGGAGGAGGTTTCCAAGTATTTGTAGCAGGATTTTCTGATTCTGTAACTGCTTTGTTCCCTAGGCCATCTGTCTGGTAAAATCACAAGATTGGTTTTTCTTGCCATGTGCATGTATACATCCAAACTAGACTGTGATGTTTCTCCGTGTCACATAACATATGTGGGTATATGCATAATTTTGTATGTATTTATTTACTGTATTTTGTCATGTTTATGTAGTGTCTATTGGAGGGGTGACTCTTTGAGAGTCATATGCAGCAAAATTTCATTTTAATGTATGCTGATTAGTGTACATTTAAAGTGACAACAATTGTAAATTCTAAGTTGTTTTGCCCTCAAGCGCTTTGGAGAATAGCAAAGTACTTTGCCCTTTTGGTGAAAATTAATTGTTCTCACTATCTTGAAATTCCTTATTTCCAAATTGGATTTCCCTCTGACTCACTCACAATTGTCAAGTTTCACTTTAATCAAAACCCAGTGTCATACCGGACTTCTGGTTTGCCAGGCTTCGGCGGAGGCAGGGATTCACGATCCTGTGTGATCCCTGCTGCGCTAGCCGTCTTGGTGCCTCCAATCCCGACGGGTCTGGAGGCTAAGGCTGCCTGGTAGAAGCAGCCGAAGATAGGGGGGATCGAGAAAGGGGTTTGGGGGTGTCGCAGACCCCCTCCCCAGCTGGCAAAAACCCCTTCTCTCAAGGCGGTGGAGCAGTGGTCTGTAATGGCCGCCACAAAGAAGCCGGCAACTGGGTAAGACTGTGCAGGAGGAAGAAGGAGAAAGTCTTGAAGATAAAGTTTTTTTGGCTGACCCAGGACTTTAAGATACATTTAACATTCTGAAAACTATGACTTTGTTTGAATGATACTTTGTTTCCAGAGGAGATTTTCAAGCGGCGAATTTGAGGTGCTGAAAAGGAAAGTTTACTCTCCTTCCCTATGGAATCAACAAATGGACATTGAGAAACCTGTCTTTTTATAGAAGGTAAAAATTTGGCTCTTTGTTATAAGTGGGAAGGGAGAAGACCAAAAAAAATATTAAAATCTTGCTGGAGGAGATGCCTTGAAGATTCTGAGACTAGAAACTAATTGCAACAAAGCTTTAAAATACAGATTGGGCTTTTTTTTTTCTTTTTATGGATATTACCCCAGGAAGAGAAAGTGAGAACTTTGTGCTCTGTTTGAACTGATTGATGACTCTGGGACTTTGGGGAACTGTTTTAACTTTTGAAACATCTTGGTTGTTTTAAGAAGAAGAAAGGTTTATAATGGCTTTACCTGTTGATGAATTTGGAAAAATAAAGAAAGAAGGAAAGGATGCTGTGAAAGAAGCCTTTCACTTTTTAGAAATGGCGCTTGCTATTTACCAGCAAACACAACCACAGATGGAGGAAGCAGAAGAAGAAGAAGAAGAAGAAGAAGAAGAAGAAGAAGAAGAAGAAGAAGAAGAAGAAGAAGAAGAAGAAGAAGAAGAAGAAGAAGAAGAAGAAGAAGAAGATGATGATGCCATCTTTAATGAATCCAAAAGGCTAATTAAGAAAGAAAGAAGAAAGAGAGAAAGGAAAATGAAGGACTTAAGATCTAAAAAAACACCCAAGAAAGAGAAAAATAAGATGCAAAATCAGCACAATGTTAGAAAGCAAAAGAAAAAAGGAATACAACAGAGAGGGGAAGCTAAAAAGGCGGAGGTTGGGGGGGGGGGTAAAAAGGCCAGGTGGGATAAGAAAGGAAGGGAAAAGGGGAAAAAAAGCCACAAAGGTATAAAACAAGATGGGAAAAAATGAATTTTTTTTAGGGATAAAGGGTAATGTATATATATATATATTTAAAGAAGATCTGCAAGGTACATAAGATGGTATTGTAGTATTTGTATTATAAATAGAAAATTAGAATGTTATAAGAATTAATAAAAGATTAAAATACTGAAATGTTTAGTAATGATAGACTTTAAAATTTAATAAAATATTAAAGGAAATATCTAAAATATCGAGTTCAGTTAAAGAGTTTAATTGACTATTGTATTGATGTTGTTATAAACTTATTACTGTAACATTTGTTTTTGAAATAGATAATTGGAATGTTACAAGATTTAATATTTAGATTTATTATTTAATTATGTATTTAATCATTTTGGATTTATTATTTTTTTCTTTTTTTAAAAAAAAAGTTAGTAGGTAGAATGTACTAGGCAGAATCAAATTGGGTACTAGGCGTTATTTTAAATGTTAATTTAGGGGGACGATAGAAAGGCATCATACTTTGATTAGTGATTTCAGGAGAAATCCTTTTTTTTTTTTTTTTTACTATGGGAATGAGATAAATGGATAAGTTGGAAAGAATGGACAAAAGATACAAGTATAATGATTTAAATTAAAATGAAATAAATAAAATAGAATTAAGAAGAGTGTAAAGCGGGGAGAAGCTATATAGAAGATATAGAATGGTAAATAAGATAGGTAATGGTATATAAGATGAGCATGAATTTAATTGAAGTCCATATAAAGAGAGGTAATCTGGGGCCAAGGTACTTTCTAAAAAGAAGTTTTATGTTTTTGTGTTTTGTGTGTTTATGTTTGTTTAAGAATTAATAAAACCTTGGAGGAATGTTGGATGAGAATAACGGTAAACAAGTCAGAGAGAAATGAAGATGATGACTATAAAATGGATAAATATAGAAAAAATAATAATAATAATGAAATTGAATAAGAGTAAAGAGAAATAATGAGAAATTTGTTAAAAGATATTTATATGTCCATATGGAAGCGGGGTAAAATAGAATTATGTTGCATAAAATAATGTTTTATTTGACTTGTAAAAATTTATAATGGAAAGAGGTTTTATGTACTCAATGGTTAATGATGGTTTGTTTGTCTTTAAAAATTAATAAAAAAATTGTTTAAAAAAAAAACCAAAAACCCAGTGTCATACCAACCACACTGTGGCTCCACAAGATACCAAAATCCAGTCCAATTGTTGCTTTGTAGAAGGAGCCACAATAGATTTAGATAGCCTGCAACGCTGAGCCATCATCCTAATTTATGAATCATAATGGTTGGTTTTATCATCACATGAAGCCAAACATTGTTGGTCAGTGGAGTAGGAACTGGATGTTGGATTGCAGGCCGATGTCAATCAATAACCACAGTTGAGCCCTAAATTTAACTGAGACATTTGTTAAGTGAGTTTTGCTCTGTTTTACAACCTTTCTTGTCACCGTTGTCAAGGGAATCCCTGCCGTTATTAAGTTAGTAATATGGTTGTTAAATGAATCTGGCTTCCCCGTTGACTTTGCTTGCCAGAAGGGTCTCAAAAGAAGATCCCATGACCCCGAGGACACTGCAACCATCCTAAATATGAGTCAGTTGTCAAGCGTCCGAATGCTGATCACATAACCACAGGGATGGTGCAACGGTCATAAGTGTGAAAAAGTGTCATAAGTCACTTTTTTCTGTGCCATTGTAATTTGTAATCTGAATTTTAAAAGTAGCTATACCTGTGGTGTGATTCAAATAATTGAACCATCAGTTTGCCCACGGTCAGGTTGATTGCTGTAGAAGATTTGGTCCATCCCCATCCTGCAGCTCTGCCACACATGCAGGACAAGCCTCCCATGGTGGCCAAACTGACCCTGGGTGAACCAGTTGTTAAATTAAGCCCCCACCCCTGCTATCCAAGTGGATCCTGGGTGCTGCACTGAAATGGAGAAATGGGCAACATAGTGGCCGGCACGAGGGAAGGAGGAGGATCAGGGAGAAGAAGGAGGGAAAACAGCCTCTTCCTTCCCTCATGCCGGCTGCTCCATTGCGCATTTCTCCATTGCAACGCAGCACCCAGGATCCACTTTGATGGCGGGGTGTGTGTAATTTAACAACCAGTTTGCCTGAACCAGTGTAAACCGGCTGAATCCCACTCCTGAGCTATACCAGGAAACATAATTTAATCCTATAAGACTATGGATAGCTGACGAGAGCTAAATAGTTTGAAATAAATCCATACTAGTCTCCCTTTCTTTCTTTCTCGGTAAAATATAAATTCAACACAGACAATAGTTTGTCACGGAAGCGACTGCCTGCAAAGAGGCTCCTGGATTGGGGCTGAAAGGAGTATGTTCCATCCCATATTTGGGTAGATCAGGTTGCCCTGATGGACTGGTCTCATGGGAAAAACACATAATTTAGAAAGCTTCAGAGGCTGAATCTTCTCTTGGAAATTTCCCTTTGAAAACAGGGAAGTAATTAGGGATCATCTAACTTTAAAGCCACTTCCAGCCTCAAGACAGATGAAACATAATCCGTACAGCATTCAGACTAGGTTTCTCAGCAGGGGTGGGATTCAAAAATTTTTAACAACCAGATCTGTGGGCGTGGCTTAGTTGTGGGCATGGTTTGGTGGTCATGTGACTGGCTGGGCATGGCCAACTCAACATCACTCACGTCGAGGCATGCATCTCCTCACCTGGCCTCTCGTGACTGTGGGGATGCTGCAACAGTTGTAAATGTGAAAAATGGTCATAAGTCACTTTTTTTCAGTCCTGTTGTAACTTTGAATGGTCACTCCATACAAGCAAAGTACCAGCAAAGGAGGGGGGAAAACCTCCAGAGAAGTTCCTGAGACAGGAAGTCTAGTCCTGCCAAGAATGTAATAAGGGTTAATGGAGAGGCAGTTTCTGTAAGTGTTAAGTCTGGAGCATGGGTGCGAATAATGGAGATGAGCTGGTAGAAACAGTGAACTTCAAACTCTTTATTTACATGGTGTGACAGCTCAAACTGGATGGCTGCTATAGCCTTCCTTATATAGGCAACTTATTAACTATGCAACCAATAGCAATCCGGGAGCGCTAGCTCCATTAACCAATGAGAATGGCCTGTTAATGGCCAATCAGATGCTCCTGAATGGACCAATCCGATCCTGCCATTTACAGCCAATCAGAAGTGCAGGGCCAGAACCCTGCACTTGACTTCAAGGTCAAGATAATTTTATTTGACATTATTCATTCACAACAGTAAGCAACACCAGAATGTTTCCTCCCTGCCTTCCTTACAGGATTAGCCCAGTAATTTCTTCTAACAACCGGTTCTCCGAACTGCTTAGAATGTTAACAACCGGTTCTAGAGAATAGGTGCGAATTGGTAGAATCCCACCCCTGCTACCACCACCTCACAGGGTGAGCTCTAGTTGCTTGCCTCAGCTCCTGCCAACCCAGCAGTTTGAAAGCATGTAAATGCAAATTGATCAATAGGTAGCACATTGGTGGGAAGGCAACAAGATTCTGTGTTTTGCTGTATATTTTGTGCTGTGGCATGATGTCATGCTGGCCCCGGCAACATGACCCTGGCAACATCTTCACGCAGTGCTGCCTCAATGGCTTAAAGAGATGAGCACTGTCCCTAAAGTCATCTACAACGAGTGGAGTGAAACCTACAGGGGCATCTTTACACATATGGGTGGACATTGACTTATGACAATTCATTCAGCGACAGTTTGAAATTATGGGCCTCATAGTTATGGCTGTTGTGAAGCCCCTTGCAGTGATTTTTATTTTATTTTATTTTATTTTATTTTATTTTATTTTATTTTATTTTATTTTATTTTATTTTATTTTATTTTATTTTATTTTATTTTATTTTATTTTATTTTATTTTATTTTATTTTATTTTATTTTATTTTATTTTATTTTATTTTATTTTATTTTATTTTATTTTATTTTATTTTATTTTATTTTATTTTATTTTGTCAAGCGATTATAAGATGTCAGGTATAAGTATAAACATAGTTATGAATACATGAAATGGATACGTATAAGAAAAATAAAAAGAAACAATAGGACAGGGATAGTAGGCACGTTGGTGCAGTTATGCACACCCCTTACAGACCTCTTAGGAAAGGGGTGAGGTCAATAGTAGACAGTTTAAGGTTAAAGTTTTGGGGTTTGGGGAAAAAAACCACAGAGTCAGGTAGAGTATTCCAGACATTGACCACTCTGTTGCTGAAGTCGTATTTCCTGCAGTCAAGTTTGGTGCGATGAACCTTGAGTTTGTATCTATTGTTTGCTCTTGTGTTGTTATGGTTGAAGCTGAAGTATTCATTGACAGGTAGGACATTGCAATGTATGATTTTATATACTATACTTAGATCAGACCGAAGGCGGCGTAGTTGTAGGTTTTCTAGGTCTAGAATTTCAAGTCTGGTGGCATAAGGTATTCTGCAACAAGTAGATAGGATCACTCTCCATAACCTCAGATTGGGTGGGGGAGGCAATTGCTCCTCATCAGAGGGGATCTGTTGGCTCTCATCACCACTGCCCAACTGCAGCCAATCCTTCCCTGCATTTGTGAAGGCAGGCAGCTCCCTGTCCGGTCAACCACTTCTCCCCAATGCTGAAGAGGGCTGGGTCAGCATTACCCTCAGTTCCTGGTTTCTCCAGATGTTCCAAGGGAGGCATGTCATCTCCAACAGATGTTCCCAGTTCCAACTCCTCCTCTTCTAAACTGGGATCTGATGGGGCCATGGCAAAAATATTTGTACAGGTTTCACTAGTGCGATCAGTACAAATTGTGCATTAAGGGCAACCAAGCTCACACGCAGTGTCATTTTGCAAATCCTGCACATGGTGATGCCACAGTTTATCAGAGCGTTTTCTGCTGGTTATTTATGGCTAGGCCACCGCAAGAACAAATGCCAATGTGTCAGAGAAGCAGATTCATCGTTTTCAGTTAAAAACAGATCTCTGTTTCTTGCATCATTCTATGATTCACAATATTGGACTTGTGTTCTTCCTGGTGGGAGTTGCTGAAAAGTAATTAGATTTGCCTTATGTCTGCATCAGTTTGATTAGAACATTCATTCATGGCCCAATACAGAGATAAAAACAGAACTACTTGTTTTCAGTAAAAGATTCTCGGCTCTGAAATTAACAGGTTTCATCTTGGAGACAGACCAAGATCTGGCATTCGTGTACCAAGGGAGGTCAGAGAGTAAGTGGTTCTTATAAGGTGCTCTTTGAAAAGAAATCTTTCCAGCTGTAATTACACCGGCCCTCATTTCAATTTGGAGGTGTATTCAACATATACCGAAGGCACACGCAGGACCTGAAATGGCAACAGCGTGAACTTTTTATAATAAGAAAGGGATATACTTGTATCTTGTATTAGTGGATAATCAAGAGAGAATTATATGTAGTTCCCAACCCCAGTTTTCTGAGGGAAATGTTTTAAGAGTAGGGATGAAAAATTGGACGTCCAGGAAAGGAATGGTGGACTACAAACAGCCTTGCCAGCTGTATCCTTAATGCTTGCTTGTCATCTCCTTTTTATGACCCCATAATCCCTTGTGGGATGGAGTCTGGCCAACTGAATGGGGCAGAGTGTTTACTGGCCAGTTGCCTTTCCTATTGCCAGGGTGCAATTTTTATTTTTATTTTAGAAAAACTTTATTAGCGATTAAAAAGAAAACCACTATGTACAGTACATCTTAACATTGTAGACAAAATCTATATATACAAATACAAAATAAATAAACATATAAAACATGTAAGACATATGTTTCTAATCAACTAAGACGGTGTGCTTTTTTTCTTGGTAATGATTTTACTGCTATTCATGTCTTATTTGGTAAACATTTTTAATTTAACTACTCCATTTGTTGTGAATGCATAAGGTTTAATAAAGTTATTTTGAGCTTGGAGTCAAGTGCAGGGTTCTGGCCCTGCACTTCTGATTGGCTGTTAAATGGCAGAATCTGATTGGCCATTAACGGAGCCTTCGTATTGGTTAATGGAGCTAGCGCTCCTGGGTTATTATTGGTTAAATAGTTATTGGGTTGCCTATATAAAGAGGGCCTTAGCTGCCCTTGTTTTTTTAGCAGTCACCATGTAAATAAAGAGTTGAAGTTGACTGTTCCAGAGGCTCGTCTCCATTCTTTCTTGCCCATTCTCCAAACGTAACACTGGTGACGAGGATGGGATTTGGAGACGTCAGAGCTGACTGAACTAGGAATAAACATCGAGCACGTGGCTGACAATGCTACATGACGGAACCATGTCCGGCATCGTCATACCACCTGCTCTGTTCAATCCAGTGCAAGAGGACTGGCAGTCCTACATGGATCATTTCCAAATGTTTTTGGAGACTAACAATTTGAAGGATGCCACAGCCGGGAAGAAACGGGCGGTATTCCTAACTCATTGTGGTCCAACCATATTTAAGATGGCTAAAGCACTAGCCAAACCTGCAGAAGTGAAGACGATGGACTGGGACGTCCTCGAACCCCTACTGAGAGCTCATTATGCACCGACCGTGCCCACGCTTGTGAGACGGCATGAGTTCTATCAAAGAAACCAGCAAAAAGGCGAAAGCGTCGCCGACTTCATAGCCGATCTCCAGAATCTGGGAGGCCTCTGCGGATTCGCCGATTTAGAAGAGGCACTGAGAGATCGAATAGTTCTGGGATTAGATGCCCCAGGCGTGCAGAGCAAGCTGATGGTGAAAGGCAACATCAGCCTTGCCGATGCCATCGCCAATGCTACTGCAGCAGAAGCAACCAGGAAGTCGGCTGCACAACTTCAACGCAACCGTGCTCCGGTCCACCAACCGACAGGCGAAATTTTATCCAAGTCAGAAGGGCAGCTTTCAACGGCCCACCACGAGGACCTATCGCCATGAGGACCTATCGCCAATCGACAGGAAACCGTCCTGTAAGGCGAGAACCAGTAAACCACTCCTACAGAAACCGAGTTTCAAATCGCCCCACGAAGTGAGAAGAGGCTCGCCATACTATCACTATCGGTCACGCCTCTGCCTTAGACGCCAAGAAAATCTGAATTACTGTGGTCATTGAGAACTGGCCCTGCCAAATGGAAGTCGACTCGGGATCGTCCCTCTCGATGGGGTCCTGGAAGACCCTCAAGCAACTCATTCCCACTATCCAGCGCCAAGACCTCCGTTATCAAAGACTTATCCTTAAGGACTATCAAGGGAAACGAATCCCTGTCGTCGGTTCCAGTCGAGTCAGGGTCTCATTCAAGAATCGCACAGTGTACTTACCGCTAACTGTGATCAACAAAGACTAGGCTAGGCCTTCAATGGTTTGTGCCACTTGGCATTGAAGTGGCAGGCGTAAACCGGGTCAGCGGAAGTGACTGGGAGGAGGACCTCGTGCACGAATTCAGGAACGTCTTCGCAGAAAAATTAGGTGAGTACAAGGGGACCCCAATATCGTTCAGCCTAAATCCAAAGATAGCTCCCATCTGCCTTAAGCCCCGTCGAGTTCCATTTGCCTTAAAGCCGAAAATCGACGAACAGCTCGATAAATTGATAGCTCAGGGGGTGCTAGAACCTACCGATCACTCTCCCTGGGAAACCCCAATCGTAACGCCAATTAAGCCAGATGGGTCAATTCGAATTTGTGGGGACTACCGGGCCACCCTGAACCACGCCCTACAGCAAAATGCTTATCCGGTGCTAGTGGTGCAGCATCTCCTTCATTCCCTGGGGGGCGGAAAAGTCTTCGCTAAATTAGACTTAGCTCAGGCATATCAGCAACTACCTGTTGATGAAAAGACGGCACAGGCACAAACGATAGTGACACACCGAGGTGCCTTTAAATGTACCCGGCTCCAATTTGGAGTCAGTGTAGCCCCAGGAATTTTTCAAAGCCTTATGGAGAGGTTACTACAAGAGATTAAAGGCGTGGTCCCATACTTTGACAATGTATTAATTTCTGCACCAACAAAGAAAATATTACGAGAACGTTTAAAATTAGTCCGACAAAAATTTCAAAACACCGGTCTTAAAGTGAAAAAGAACAAGTGTAAATTGTGTACTGATCATGTCGAGTTTTTAGGGTACCTAATTGACAGTCAAGGTATTCACCCTACTGACAGTAAATTGAGAGCAATAAGAAACGCTCCTAGGCCTCGAAACAAGGCCGATCTCCAGGCGTTCCTAGGCCTTATCAACTTCTATAATGTATTTCTACTGCACAAAGCAACTGCCGCTGAGCCGTTACATCATTTGCTAGATAAAAAAGCAATTTGATTATGGGGTCATAAAGAAGAACAGGCATTTCGTAATGTTAAAAAACTACTGACTTCTGATGCTGTACTCATGCAATACAATGAGACTTTGCTGTTAAATATCACATGTGATGCTTCGCCTTTTGGAGTAGGCGCAATTTTGAGCCATGTACTGCCTAATGGTAACGAAGCCCCTGTTGCATATTTTTCCAAGACACTTTCAAAAACTGAGCGTAATTATAGCCAGATTGATAAAGAAGCCCTCGCAATTGTATCGGCGGCTAAAAGATTTCACGAGTATGTGTATGGCCAGGCTTTTACTATCGTGACTGACCACAAACCGTTATTGGGGATAATAGCTGGAGATAAGCTGACGCCTTACATATTATCCCCCAGGATGACTCGCTGGTCAGAATTCTTGGCTGCTTATAATTATCGGCTGCAATACCGCCCGGGAAAAGCCATTCCCCACACCGATGCATTGAGCTGAGCACCACTGCCAGAGACTCTTGATGATCCCACTCCAATGGTAACCACGTTACAGATTGAAACACTACACACGCTGCTATTAACCGCCCGAGATATCGTGAGAGAAACCAGACGTGACCCCACCTTAGCGCGAGTCCTGAGCGGGGTAGAACGTGGATGGCCATTGGACCAGCTATCAGATGACTTCACACCATTCAAGACGCGACAAACAGAGTTGTTTTCTCAAAAGGGCTGTGTCATCTGGGGTGATAGATTCATTAGACTCCAAAAAGCAGTACTCAGGACCTTGCACAATGGCCATCCCGGTATCGTGCGAATGAAAGCCCTCGCGCGAAGCTACGCATGGTGGCCTGGCATCGACAAGCAAATCGAGAATTGGGTTAAAGCTTGTCATATATGCCAGGAAGTGAGCAATGCCCCACCAAAAGTCATTCCGACTGAGTGGGAAACGCCACGGGGACCCTGGTCCTGTATTCACCTGGACTTTGCAGGGCCGACCAAAGGCCACACCTTTCTTCTAACCATCGACGCCTACTCGAATTGGCTCAAGATTCACCGCATTACGAACATGACCACCGAAGCAGTCATCAAAAGATTGGAAAGCAACCCACGGACTGCCAGACGTCCTGGTATCTGACAACGGGCTCCAATTTACTGCGCTGTCCTTCGAGCAGTACCTTAATGACCGCGGCATCCAACATGCGCTCACCTTGCCTGTGCATCCTGCCACCAATGGAAGGGCTGAGCGCATGGTTCAATTCATCAAAAAGACTTTGCAGAAATTAGACTACGATAACATCGACGACAAAATCAATCGAATCCTCTTTCTACAACACCTCACACCTCACAGCGTCACCAACAAAACTCCCGCTGAATTGCTAATGGGACGCAGGCTCCGCTCCCACCTCGACCGGTTACACCCAGCTTACGAACCGGAAAAACCACTCGGATCCAGCGGTCGATGCCGTACCTTCCAGGTAGGCGATTGGGTATACGCTAAAAACCTATCAGGTGATCCGCTGTGGGTAGAAGCAACAGTAATACGTGTAACTGGCCCGAGATCCTACGTTGTAAAATGCCTTGACGATAGAATTTGGAAACGCCATATCGATCAATTACGATCACGGCTCCGGTCAGGCATTTCTGAACTCCCTTATGACCAAACTGAGGGGGGGGGGGGGAGATACAGAAGAAGACAAATTTCAACTAGAAGAAAACCCATTCGAAGGGAATGATAGCGGAATAGAGACACAGGAACTGGAACCAGAGACAGGAGTAGGTTCACCTCAGGGAGTTACCAAAAATATTGGTGAGGACGAAAACGTGAACCCTGAACCAGAGGAAACCCCTTCGCTAAACAACGATCTACCTCAGCAAGATTGCAGCCAAATGCAAAACGCACAGCGAAAATCAAACAGACTAATAAAGCAACCGTCCTACCTCAAGGACTCTGTAACTGCGCCCTGTAAAAAGAAGCCAGGGGGAAGGGGTGTTGTGAATGCATAAGGTTTAATAAAGTTATCTTGAGCTTGGAGTCAAGTGCAGGGTTCTGGCCCTGCACTTCTGATTGGCTGTTAAATAGCAGAATCTGATTGGCCATTAACGGAGCCTTTGTATTGGTTAATGGAGCTAGTGCTCCTGGGTTATTATTGGTTAAATAGTTATTGGGTTGCCTATATAAAGAGGGCCTTATCTGCCCTTGTTTTTGAGCAGTCACTATGTAAATAAAGAGTTCACTGTTCCAGAGGCTCGTCTCCATTCTTTCTCGCCCTTTCTCCAAACATAACACCATTCATCAAATACATATCTTTTAAATTCCTGATTTTTTTCTCTTTAATCCACTTATGCCATTTAACCCAAAGCTGCAATATATATTGAGTCTTCCTTATTCCTACGTTTTTGTGTGAGTAAGTCCATTTCAGTGCAGTCAAGTATTTTCTGAGTAATCAAATTATCTGTTGGCATTTATTTGCGCCAGGGCACAATTTTATTCAGGTCCTTAATGCTTGCTTGTGCTTTGCTATTATTCAGTAATGGACTACCATGAATTTTGGGAAGGGAGGAAGACAAGGGGGAAAATGAAAGTAAGTGCTGTATCTCCTTGAGATGCTACTTCAAGGTCGCCCAGCATACCAGCTTCATACCATCCTGTGCTTGAACTGATCATTATGAAAACAGCCTGCCTGAACCTAACTGGTCGCACAGGGGTTGGGCAGTGGCAAGTTATCTAAAGAAGGGGAAATGAAGTGGTTAAGTTAGTAACATGGTTGTTAAGTGAATCTGGCTTCCTCACTGACTTTGTTTGTCAGAATGTCATAAAAGGGGATCACGTGACTCCAGGATAAGGCAACCGTCATAAATATGAGTCAGTTGCCAAGTGTCCGGATTTTAATTGTGTGACCACAGGGATGCTGCAATGGTTGTCAATTTGGGACATGGTCATAAATCACTTTTTTCAGTGCCATTGGAACTTTGGTCACTAAACAAAGAGTTGTAAGTCAAGGATTACCTCTAGTAGCTTCAGTGCATCTTCCTGACTCTTTCTATTAATTTTGGGTGGCTTATATCATCACCTTCTTTTAAAGACCCCATAATCCCTTGCGGGGTGGAGTCTGGGCAACTGAATGGAGATAGCTGAGTGTTTACTGGCCGGATGTCCTCCCTGTCACCAGTACAGAATTTTGTTCAGTGGATATATTTTCATTGTGCCCAGAGAGAGAAATATCTGCCTCTACCTAGGATCGAACTCATGGCCTCCTGATTGTGAGGTGAGAGCTATGCCTCTAGGCCACTGCACCACTCACGGCTATCTTATATATTCAGGTAAATAATGAAATTGGGCCCATCTTTCAAGGATGTCTTCTGTACCCACTTAAAACCACCCAGTGTCCTCCGCTGTTGTTCTACTATCAAATCCCACAGGTTAATTATCTGCAATAAATTCCCCATAAAGCATAGGAGTGTTAAATCACCCGTCATTAAGCAAAGCACTCATCTCTAATTGACAGCTTCTTTCTTTTTCAAGCTGGTGATGGGAGGAAAGAGCTTTTTAATGCATTTCGGCAATTAAGCATTTGCTTAACCATTGGTCCAAAAAGGGCTGCAGACACATGTCACTCCCATCACTTCTCACACAATGGCCATCGGAGGTCTGGGCTGCCGTTTGCCTCCTGCCTCTTGGGAGCTCAAGATGGGAGACCAGGGCGAAATAAAGCACCCCTCTTTTAATAGCACGAAGTGATGAGTTTATTTAAACGTATCTAATTACTGGTGTGCTGTTGATTTGTCTGAAAGAACCATTAGGCAGATATTATGATGTTCACTAAATGGGGATGACCTTGAAACACAATCCATCTCCTGTCAGGAAATGGAAGAAGCAGAACACCCAACTTTTGTGTGACTTTAAAGAAGTCCTTGTTAGGACGTGAAAAGCTCAACTTCAGGAAGTTAAAGAGAGGAACATGGCAGTGGTGGGATTCAATTTTTTTTTACTACTGGTTCTGTGGGTGTGGCTTGGTGGGTGTGGCAGGGGAAGGATACTCAGGAGGCAGAGAAGAGATGGGTTGGTGGGGCCAGTCAGAGGTGGTATTTGCCAGTTCTCTGAACTACTCAAAATTTCCACTACTGGTTCTCCAGAACTGGTCAGAACCTGCTGAATACCACCTCTGAAACACAGCAACCAAGGTTTTTCAAACTTCTTGAAGGCTAAATCTATCACTAACGAGAAACAGAATTTGAGCAAAACCAATCAGGTCGCAATTGCAATAGTAGGTAGACTTATACACCCCTTCATAGTGCTTTACAGCCCTTTCTAAGCAGTTTATATATTGCCCCCAACAATCTGGCTCCTCGTTTTACCAACCAGGGAAGGATGGAAGCTGAATCAATTTTGAACTGGTCAGGATTGAACTCTTGGCGGTGAGCAGAATCAGCCTGCAATTCTACATCATTCTAACCACTGCACCACCAGGGATACTTATAAAGAGTAAAAGAGGAGGCAAAAGAGAGGAGGAGGAGGAGGAGGAGGAGAAACAGGAAGAGGATTGTGAGATTCTTGGTAGTCTCTGAGTTTGGTTGTTTTCTTGCAGATCTTTCATTATTTAGCTAAGTAACTGTTCTGACCCAACTGTAGTTCCCAAAGAACAAACACAGACAAAGGCAGTAGCCCCCACCTTTTAAGGTTTAATAATGAATTCTGTCTTGAAGGCTGCTTTCCACTAATTAGCTCTAAGAAGAAAAAGCCTTTCCAAGTTGTTTGTCAAGGCTGCCAAAAAAAACCCCAGAGATAATAACTAATTTACAAAATTCTCCAAACACGAACTAAGATGTCCACCAGTTGACTTTCAGTGCTTCTTTGCTGTCTGCAAAGAACGCTTCTCCAAACCTGGCTTTTATCCTCTTGGGGGAGGGGCCATTACCTAGCAGCCTTACTCCTGAGTAGCCTGTGCTGCTGTAATTGTTCTTTTCTCTGAGTAATCCTTCGTGCATGAGCATTTGGCACAGGCTCCTCGGGAACCTCCTCCTCACTGCTTCTAGTCCCCACAATCTCGGAAGGCAGCAGTCCACTCCCTGATGGTCCTGGCTCCTCATCAGAGTCATTGCTCTCCTCAGCCATCTGCACCTGCTGCCGGCTAACCACAACAGTAACATCATCAGTAATAAAGGGGAGTGAGTTTTGCAGAAAGGAGGAGGAGAGGGGGGAAGGATAATAGCAATAGCACCTTGGAGAAGACCATTAACAATAGCAATAGTCAACCTTGAGCCAGTTACGATTGAACTTCTGGCAGTGAGCAAAGTCCACCTGCAATGCTGCATTCTAACTACCGTGCCACCACAATTCTTAGCATCAAGGTAACATTGGTTTCTTGCACAGTCAGCCAGATGTTCAGACCGGGTTTTTATCCACTTATCGTGTCTTTTCCAAGGACCTGGGACAGGCATATGTGGAGGTTTGATGGTATTAAATGTATTGTCCCAGGATGCAAGCTGTTCCAAGTAAAGTTGCTTTTTGTTGTTGACCAATAAGGAATTTGTCAATGCCGATGGTGTTCAAGGGATACTCGAGTTGCTTTGGGACTGCACCCAAGGCACCTATGACTATTGATATGACCTTTGGCTTATTTTGCCACAGTCAATCTATTTCTCTGTGTAGGTCTTTGTACTTTGTTATCTTCTACAGTTCTTTCTCTTCCCTTCTGCTCTCTCCAGGTACTGCCACGTCCACTATCCAGACTTTTTTTGTCTTTCTTATTGACAGCTGTTAGGCAGCTGCCTGTCTCTTTAAAGTCTAAATTCCCCAAGAAGTTTAGCTTCTTCATTGTCTTTGACTTTCTCTATATTATGATCCCACCAGTTCTTGCTTGCAGGCAAACAGTATTTCCTACAGATCTTCCAGTGCACCATTGTTGCTATTATTACTGTTGTTGTTGTTATTATTATGGGGTTCGTCACACAGTCAGCCAGATGTTGAGACTGGATTTGGCATTTTTGTCCACTGGTCAACTGCTTCCCAAGGACTTGGGATAGGCAGATGTAGATGTTTGATGATGTTAAAGGTTTAGTTACAGGATGTCAGCTGTTCTGAGCAAAGCTGCCTTTTGCAATTGACCGATTGTGAATTTGTCAATGCCTATGGAGTTCAAGTGGTGTTCCAGATGTTTTGGGATTGCTTCCAATGCTACTGTGATGACTACTACTAGTAGTACTACTACTATTGTTGTTGTTGTTGTTGTCATTATCATTATCATGGTTAACCTTTGATAAGATTTGCAGCCTTTGAGGCTGGTTGATAGCTCAACAGATTGAGTCCTAACCAAGGACCTAGGAACTGTTAAGGTAGCGTTGGAGGATATAAGCTGTTCCAAGTAGGATGTGGGTTTTTTTATAGAATCACGGTATAAATTCAGGATTTCCAAATAGCGAGGCACCCCTTTAGGTATTGCTCCAAGGGCTCCAATTACAATTGGGATAACACATGATTTCTTTTCCCGAAGTCGCTCAACTTCAATTTGTAAGTCCCGGTACTTTGTGATTTTTTTTCTTGCTGCGAGTCTACAATTCGTGCATCACCAGGTCTTGCAATGTCAATGAACCAACCCTTTTTCTTTTCAACTATTGTTATATCAGGCGTGTTGTGGGTCAAGTGCCTGTCAGTCTGAATTCTGAAGTTCCACAAGATCTTGACTTTTTCATTCTCCAGAACCTTCTCAACCTGATGTTCCCAGTAGTTGTTACCATACTCAAATCCAAACTTGACACGGTTTCCAGTGAATGATTTTAACAACTCAGTTATGGATGATGATGATGATGATGATGAATGTTATTGTTGCTGCTGTTGTTGTTGTTATTTTACATTTACTTTCAATGTTGCCTTTGGAAGGCAAGGTCACAACATGAATGGTAATAGCGATAGCACTTAGACTTATATACTTCTTCACAGTGCTTCACAGCCCTCTCTAAGAGGTTTACAGTCAGCAAATTTCCCCCCACAATCTGGTTCAGCATTTTATTGACCTCGGAAGGAGGGAAAGTTGACTTAATTTTGAGCTGGTCAGGATTGAACTCCAGACTGCCGGCAGAGTCAGCCTGCAATACTGCATTCTAACCACTGAATGTTCTGACCCAGCCTTAGCAGAAACAAGAAGCAGACTCCTGTCATGAAAAAACCCTCTTTATTTATCTCCTGTGAATTAATGGCATTCACCCACCGAAAAGGCCCAGCAATAGTCCTTCAAAGAGTTAATGGTAGCAACAAACCTTATCAGTTCCTTGCTATCATTGCAAGGCTGTGAGCTCCCAGCCAAAAGGCTGCAAATTAAGTTCTGGCAAGAAGTCGCTGTGGCATGAAACACAATGACCAAAACTGAACTATTGTCTCCTACGACAACCACTCCCCTTTCCTTCTATTTATCCCCCAGCCAGGGAGATGCCATTCAGTATCCACATGTACTTTGCTTCCTGAGTCAACTCCTTGTCCTCCATTGTTTCCCTCTCCTAACAGCTCTGCACATATATGCATCTGGAACAGGCCCCAGCTGCTCCTCCTCCCCACTCATATCAGCTTCCAAAGGCAGCTGCCTCTTTGGTAGCTGGGAAATGTCAGAGGGCGCTGGCTATTTCTCTGCGTCCGACACAGAGCATCCATCAGAGCCTTCCCCAGATTCCAGAACTGACCAAGTTTCTCATCATCTGAGTCTGCTGCTGGTAGCTGGCAGACAACAACACTGTGCCAGCAGGGCTAATGCAATATCCAATCACCCGCAGCAATAGCACTTAGACTTATATACCACGTCACAGTACTTCACAGCCCTCTCTAAATGGTTTACAGAGGCAGCCTATTGCCCCCAACAATCTGGGTCCTCATTTTACTAACCTTGGATGGATGGAAGCCTGAGTCAACCTAGAGCCATTCAGGATTGAACTGCTGAACTGCTGGCAGCTGGCAGTCAGTAGAAGTAGCCTGCAGTACCACATTCTAACCACTGTGCCACCACGGCTCTTATAACTAATGTAGTTAGTTCTAGGGAGAAGAGAAAACAAAGAAGACTTTGCGATATAAATAAGCCCAAATCCATAATACAGGATCGCAAAGAGGGGAAGAACAGATAACAAAACTGGATGGTAAAAATCTGAAAAGGATTTTTTTTTAAAAAAAAGAGAGATTGCATTAGCAGGTACTTTGCCAAAATCACACTTAATGGGAGGAGAAGACAGATAAAAAAAAAAGAACCCATCGTAGAAAATGAGATTGAAAAAAACTATAGTTGTGATTCACAGCTGTGGTGAGATTTTCAACCCACCTTTCTCATACTTTTAAAGGGATTTTCCCCGCCTCATTTTTCAAGTGGA
This sequence comes from Hydrophis major, assembly GCA_033807585.1. Taxonomy (NCBI): domain Eukaryota; kingdom Metazoa; phylum Chordata; class Lepidosauria; order Squamata; family Elapidae; genus Hydrophis; species Hydrophis major. Next base: position 1,910,648 of record CM066330.1, on the reverse strand, counting down.
ATCGCACCAAAAGGAGACTTTGAGTTTGCCTGCTGTGACTCTTCCTGTTTCATTCAAAATGTTCATCATTGTTCTGTACAGTGGTGGGATTCAAACATTTTTTACTACCAGTTCTGTGGGCATGGCATAGTGGGCGTGGTTTGACTTGGTGTGTGTGTGTGTGTTATGATATGTACAGAATATCCCTTGAGTAACAAGGATATGCACATGGAAACGTTCATGAGAGTAGTTATGAATAATTATTCAGCCACACACAGATACACTGAATTGAGTTAAAGTTTACTTTAAGAAGTAGCACAGTCCAATAAATGGTCCAGGTCATATACATTTTACAGTCCAGAGAATATCCAATTACAAAGTCTTCTTACCAGTTGCCTTTGTCATTTCCAGTAAACAAAAATATCAAAGTATAAGCACAGCATAAATACAACAGAGAATCTTAGATAGCAACAGAATGTCATAGAGAGAACAAGCCATGATCTCTAGCTCCCTCTTATGGTAACTTGCAATATAATCAGCCAATTGGAATATAGTATAAATCAACACAGTGATTTTGTCTTAAAGCTACAAACATACACTGTTGGTTTATATATTGCCAACCCAATTAATTGGTGGACAGATTCCTAACAGTATGGCAGGGGAAGGATACTGCAAAATCCCCATTCCCTCCCCACCCCACTAACCTGCTTTTCAGCTCCGTTCTATGCAGGGCAACCAAAGAAGATCCAGCCGATCAGCTGGGACTCAATGGGAGGCAGAGACTAGATGGGGGTGGAGCCAGTCAGAGGTGGTATTTGCTGGTTCTCTGAATTACTCAAAATCTTTGCTACTGGTTCTACATAACCAGTCAGAACCTGCTGAATGCCACCTCTGGTTCTGTAGTGTGACCCCATTTTCTGCACTATATTCACTAGGACTGGAGGATAGAAGTGGGATTTATGACCTCACTAATGGTTGAAAGAATTCCTGGAGTGACCACCAAAATGTATCAGGTTGCATCCATAGGTAGTCCTCGACTTATGACCACGATTTCTTTTGCTAAGCGAGGCAGTCCTCGAATGAATTTTCCCCCATTTTAGATCTTTCCTGCCTCAGTTCTTAAGCAAATCACTGCAGTTGTTATGTTAGTCACACAGTCATTAAATGAATCTGGCCTCCCGCATTGGCTTTGCTGGTCAGAAGGTCCAATAGGGGATCATCTGACCCCGGGACAGTGCTACCATCGTAAATATGAGTACGTTGCTAAGAGTCTCAATTTTGATCACATGACCATGGGGAGGCTGCGATGGTCAAAAGTGTGAAAAATGGTCATAAGTTGCTTTTTTTCCAATGCCATTGTAACTTCAAATGGTCACTAAATGAACCATTGTAAATCGAGGAGCAGCTGTATAATGAAGACATGCCTTTCTGCTGTTTTGCTTCTTGTGTAGGCAAGACAACACTCAAGGCCCATTGCTTTAGCTCTGCTTTTTTTCTACCTGGTCTTTTCAGGATCATATAATCATACACTGGTTATGACCTTAGAGGTCTTCTAGTCCAGCCCTTTATTCTTAAAGCATCCCAGACACAATCTTTTCTTGAAAAACTCCAAGAGGCCACCTCTTCCATTACAGATAGAGATACAGATTAATAGAGTTGGAAGGGATCTTGTAGGTTATCTCATCCAGTGGTGGTATTCTACCGGTTTGGCCCGGTTCACATGAACTGGTGGTAAAAAAAATGTTACCATTCAGCTGAACTGGTAGTAAAAAAACAGCTACTGGTTCAGCAGAACTGTTATTTCTTTCTTTCTTTTTCTTCCTGACAATCAGCTGTTCTGATGATCAGCTGTGCTGGGATCCCCCTCACTATCTTACTGCTTTGCCCAGGAGGCAAAAAAAAAAAAAAATGGAGCATGGGAGGGTTACTGCAAAAAAAGAAGAGGCCATGTGACCTAGCCACACCCACAGAATTGGTAGTAAAAATATTTGCATCCCACCACTAATCTAGTCCAACCCCCTCCCAAGCAGGAGACCCTACACCATTTCTGACAAAAAGCAGTCCAGTCTCTTCTTGAAAGCCTCCAGTGATGAAGCTCCCACAACTTCTGTTCCATTGGTGGATTGTTCTCACTGTCAAGAAATTTCTCCTTATTTCTAGGTTGAATCTCTCCTTGATCAGTTTCCATCCATTATTCCTTGTCTGGCCTTCAGGTGCTTTGGAAAATAGCTTGACCCCTTCCTCTCTGTGGTAGCCCCTCAAATATTGGAATATGCTATTCTGTCTCCCCTGGTCCTTCTCTTCTCTAGACTAGCCACGCCCAGCTCCTACAATCGTTCGCCGTATGTTTTGTCCCCTAATCATTCTGGTTGCTCTTCTTTGCACCCTTTCTAGATCTCTTTTTTTTATAGTGTGGTGACCAAAACTGGATGCAGTATTCTAGGTGTGGCCTTACTAAGGCTTTATAGAGTGGTATTAGTACCTCCCTTGATCTTGATTGTATCCCTCTATTAATGCAGCTTAGGATTGTGTTGGCTTTTTTGGCTGCTGCTGCACAGAACTGGCTCATATTTAACTGATTGTCCATTGATTAATTGTTCTCATGGTCAAGAAATTCCTTCCTATTTACAGCTCTCCTTGTGATGACCTTCCACCCATTATTTCTTGTCCTCACCTTGATGGTTGGGAGCTGCCTATGTAGTGTCAATGCACTTTGGAGAGCACTTGATCCTTCTCTTACTTTAGGATGTGATGGCTGATGTAATTTGTTTTCTCCCTGTGCCAATTCTCAGGTGGATGGAATCCTTGGTCAACGTGGGGCGAATGCACCAAGGACTGTGGAGGTGGCCTTCAGACTCGGACCCGAAGTTGTCAACCTCTTCCTGATGAAGGTCTTGTTTGTGAAGGAGTCTTGGAAGAAGGGAGATTATGCAACAGGAAAGCTTGCAACCGTAAGTAACCATGGCTTCTGAAGGAATCTCACAGCAGGTTCTCTTGTCTCTGTCCATCCGGGATAAGCCCAACAAGAGGCACCTGGACTTTCTGGGTTTTTTTTTTTTAAGATGTTTCGCTTCTCACCCAAGAAACTTCTTCAGCTCTGACTGGATGGTGGAGAATAGAAGGATTTATATTCTTTGCAAACAGTTAGTAATTTGCATTCTTTTTAGAGATTCATTGAGACCACTTGTAGTTTGTGTCCTCAGGGTCACCAGAGTAGTGCAATTGGTTCCTGTAGTCTGCAATTTTTGGAAATCCATTCAAAATCACACTTCCACAGATTTCCAAAAAATTCTGAAACTACAGGAACCAATTGCACTACAAAGGTGGCCCTGAGGACACAGATAAACCTCCAAGTGGCCTCAACAACTCTCTAAAAGGATGCAAATGACCAGCTGTCTGCAAGGAGTATTAATCCTTCCATTTCTCACCCACCCCTGTCAGAGCTAAAGAAGTTTCTTGGATGAGAAGCAAAACGTCTTCAAAGAAAAACCAGAAAGTCCGGTTGTCTCTTGAAAAAAAAGCACCTTTGGGATAACCATGACCTGGATGACTTAGAATCTCCATAGACAGAAAGTTATTTGTTTAAACCAACTCATACAATTTGGATTGCAAAGATCTCAGTGCAGGTACTTTCTATGAGAGCAACAACATTGTTCAGAATAAGGATGGTTCAGAATCTATTTACAATTTTGACCTCCTTCACTGCAGACATTCATCTGTTCTTCACACACTCATGGTGTGCACAGTTTGGGTCACCATGATAGGAAAAAACAACAACTCAAGACTTGGAAAAAGTACAGAGAAGAGCAACAGAGATTATTAGGGTGCTGGAGGCTAAAACATATAAAGAAGGGTTGCAGGAATTGGGTATGTGTAGTCTAATGAAAAGAAGGACTAGGGGTGACATGATAGCAGTGTTCTGATATATCAGGGGTTGGCCCAAAGAAGAGGGAGTCAAGCTACTCTCCAAAGCCCCTGAGGGCAGGACAAGAAGCAATGGGTGGAAACTAATCAAGGAGAGAAGCAACCTAGAACTAAGGAGGGATTGGGTATGTCTAGTCTAGAGAGAAGAAGGACTGGGGTGACATGATAGCAGTGTCCCAATATCTCAGGGGCTGCCACAAAGAAGAGGGAGTCAACCTATTCTCCAAAACATCTGAAGGCAGGACAAGAAGCAATGGGTGGAAACTAATCTATGAGAGAAGCAACCTAGAATTAAGGAGAAACTTCCTAACAGTGATTCCAATTAACCAGGGGAACAGCTTAGCTTCAGAAGTTATGGGGGCTCCAACACAGGAGGTTTTTAGGAAGAGATTGACAATCATTTGTCTAGAATGGTATAGGGTCTCCTGCTTGAGCAGGGGGTTGGACTAGAAGACCTCCAAGGTCCCTTCCAATTTTGTTGTTCTGTTAATCTCTCTGTATCTTACATTTGCCATTCCTATTGCTGTGCAAGACAACTAGACAAACAACGAGTGTGCCATCATTGTAAGAGCCTCGTGGCTTGTATGCAATTTTTTTAAAAAAATTGGAATTATTGTGATTGAATATGGGTGCTGTTCTGAACAGCTCCCCATTTGCATTCCAACTGTTTGCTCTCTTCTTAAGCCCAAAGGGATTTATGTTCTTCAGCTACCGATTATTTATGTATTAATTCATAATAAATGCTTGCATTTATTACAATTTTGAAGTGTGCAAGCATGTTTCCCCAGAGGTAATTAGAAGTAATTAGGAACAGAAAAGCAAACCAAAGATGTAAAGCTATAGATGTAACCTCCCCCCACCCAAACTCCAATCTAGAATAGAGCAAGGGAAAAATATATCTGTTGGATAGGAAAGTCTTGGTTCTGGATCTCAACTGTACACCAATGGATCAGACAATATCCTCCAGCTCACTTGGAAAGGCCATAATGGAATCTCAAAAATGCTTCTTGGTGTACCACAATTGGGAGTTGAGACTCTAGGGCATTGATTAATGATGGCGAGGTGTTTTAGTCTTTTTGTTTCCTGTTTGGCTTTTTCATTGTGTCTTTTAAATGGTGTACAGATGTTGTTTATCTCTATGTGCCAGTTGATGGCTGATTTCTTTGAATACCAAGCTTCCAGGAATTCTCTAGCATTTTTGAATTGAGCTTGGACAAGGATGCTTACAGTTTCCCAGTTGTTGCTACAGTTAAATGTTTCCATGTGTTGTGAATTTAAGGTGTTTTCATCATGTCTTCTGACTGCTAGTTGGTGTTCATGGATATTTGTGTCTCTTTGGAATGGTGTGTAAAAGTAGTTTATCTCTATGTGTCCATTGATTGACAATTTCTCTTTACATAGAGAATGGACTGTATTAGCTGACCTTCCCAAGCTTAGTTTCCACAACTGCTTTTGGTGATCTTCAGTTTAACTGAAGATTAGAAAGGATGTTTAGAGGACTGGGTGTATGAAGAATACTTCTAAGAATTGGGTATAATTGGGTTTAATGAACAGAAGGACTAGGGGTGGCATGATAACAGAGTTCCAATATTTGAGGGGCTGCCACAAAGAAGAGGGGGTCAACCTTTTATCTCAATTACCTGTAGGCAAGACAAGAAACAATGGATGGAAACTAATCAAGGAGAGAAGCAATCTAGAATTAAGGAAAAAATTCCTGACTGTGAGAACAATAAATCAGTAGAACAACTTGCCTCCGGAAGTTGTAAATGCTCCAACACTGGAAGTTTTTAAGAAGATATTAGATAGTCATTTGTCTGAAATGGTATAGGGTTTCCTGCCTAAGCAGGGGGTTGGACCAGAAGACCTCCAAGGTCCCTTTCAACTTATTCTATTATTCTGTTACTGTATTCTGCTAACTGCCAGAATGTATATGAAGTCTAATAAATTCAGTATGAATATGGTCTTCCCAGCCAAGGACAGCTGATTTGTCTATCCATGGGAGAGAAAATGAATGCCTTCCCCAATTTTACACTTTGCTTGGCATTTCCATAATGTTAAATAAGAGAAAATCTTAAAATGGAAAGTTTCTACCACATTAAACTTTCCTTATCTTGTTCACATTGACTAATTTGGCTGAACACCCAAGCAAATTCTTCCGCAAGTTTCTCCTTGATGCTTGCTTAGCACAAGGCCCATTTCCCTTTACATCTCAAAAAGGCCAGACCTGAGTGAAGTCATGAGATAAACTGATAATTTTGTCCAATTCCGAATTTTGTTGAAAATTATCAACACTTATCATTGTCTATGGGGGTAAGACAGGGTTCAAACAGGGTTTTTGATGGGGAGGCACGTTTGGAATCAAAAGATTCAAAGAGAGAATCAACCTAGAATAAAGGAGACATTTCTTTTTCAAAGGAAACAAAAACCCTGCCAGCTCCTAATTAGCAAATTATCTGTGGTGGAAAGTTTGAGGTTAGGTGACCAAGAATTGGTCCCAAGCTTTGAACAGTGGAAAAAAATATGTGAACCCTCTGCCAGTTAGAAGGGGGAGCCGATAGATGGCCTCTCTTGGACCTTCCTTTCCTTACCCGCTTTTTCAGCATGTCGCCTTTTCTCCCATCCCAGTTTCTCCCAGTAGCTCCTCTGGGCAGGACTCTGGAAGTACAAAACCTAGGGCAGGACTAGAACACACAGACTCCTGGCCTCTGGCCTGGAGCTTTCACCATTAGGCCAAGTCTCATTCAATTTTGCAGACATATTTCTTTCAAATTATAGCTAACTATTCTATCTCTAACCATCCATCCATCCATTATCTATCTGTCTGTCTGTCCGTCCATCCATCCGTCCATCCATCCATCCATTCATCCTCTATCTATCCATCAATGGAAATTAATCAAGGAGAGAACCAGCCTAGAACAAAGAAGAAATTTGTTGAAATTGAGAACAATTAATCCTTGGAACGACTTGTCTCCAGAAGTTGTGAATTCTCCAACACGGAAGGTTTTTAAGAAGAGATTGGACCACCATTTCTCTGAAATAATATAGGGCTGCCTGCTTTGCAGAGAGTTGGACTAATAGACCTCCAAGGTCCCTTCCGCTTTTTTTCTGATTGATAGTGGCACTCCTTGGAATCAAAAGATTCAAGACAATCAGCCTAGAACTAAAGAGAAATTTTCTGACAGTGAGAACAATCAATCAGTGGAACGGGTTGCCTTCAGAAGTTGCGGAAGCTTCATCACTGAAGGCTTTCAAGAAGAAAGCATTTGTCTGAAATGATACAGGGAGTTGGACTAGAAGACCTCCAAGGTCCCTTCCAGCACTCTTCTGATTGATTGATTGAAGTATAACTGTAGGGCCATCACCATGTCACTTCTTGTGTTTTTGGCCTTTAAATATACAGTGTGTCCTTCCCATTTATACTTTTGTTTTAATTCCATTTTTTTCAAACACCACCTTTGAGGTCAGTCTGTTGCCAAATTTTCCCATTTATAATTTGATCTTTCAGTGAGATTTGTAGCATATATATTTTTTTCTCTCTGCATGCAGCATGACTCAGAGCTTCTCTGCCTCTGATCTCCATCGGTTCTCTACTTCAGAAGGACTCGTATTTTATATCTGCCTTTTTATGGGAAGAGAAATGAAACTTTAGCTTCTCCACACTGGCCATTAGAGCAAGAAAGGGAGCCATAGCTCGGGACAGTCAAGGAGAGGAGGGTGAAAAAACACTGAGATAAATTCAACCCTCCAAGGCCAGATTGATTACACCCAAGGCAGGAACAAGAGGAGACGATTGCAGGATTGCTCAGTGACCTCTGAGAACTCCTGGAAAAATGCTGAAGAGCAGAAGATGGGAGGAGAGAAAATGTTATCCATGTCTTCAAAAAAGGGGTAGAAGGAAACGACAGCTCTGTTCGCTTGACATGCGTATTGATTCAGACCAGGCATTCACTTGTTCAGATAGGGATCTATCAATCTCTTCAGATTGTCTGAAATGGTATTGGGTATCCTGCTTGAGCAGGGGGTTGGATTAGAAGACCTCTAAGGTCCATTCCAGCAGAATAACATTCTTGTTGTGAATGCATAAATACTAATAAAGTTATCATTGAGCTTGAAGTCTAGTGCAGGGTTCTGGCCCTGCACTTCTGATTGGCTGTTAATGGCACAATCGGATTGGCCCATTCAGGAGCATCCGATTGGCCATTAACGGACCATTCCCATTGGTTAAACGGAGCTAGGGCTCCAGGTTCACTATTGGTTTAATAGTTAATGAGTTGCCTATATAAGTAAGGCTTGAGCAGCCTTGAGCTGAGCTGTCACATTATGTAAATAAAGAGTTTGAAGTTCACTGTTTCTACTGGCTCGTCTCCATCTTTCGCACCCATGCTCCAGACTTAACACTGGCGACGAAGGTGGGATTGGATGACATCGGAGCCAATTAAGCACGTGGCGGAAGCGCACAATGGCGGAACCATGTCCGGCGGTGCAATACCACCCGCTCCATTCGATCCAGCTCAAGAGGACTGGGAGTCTTATATGGATCGTTTCCAAATGCTTTTAGAAACAAATAACCTGAAGGATGCAACGGCCGGAAAGAAACAGGCAGTATTCCTAACGCACTGTGGCCCAACGGTTTTTAAGATGGATAAGGCATTAGCGAGCTGAGGTGAAGGCCGAATACCGAATACCTTTATTGTCACTATCCACGTGTACAATTTGCATCATACGCATACACAGTGAAATTAAGCGACTCGTCCTTCAGTGCAACATACACACCAGAAATATACATAAATCTCTAAAAAATTATGATAAAAAGAGTAAAAAGAATAAAAGAATAAAAATACCCTACTGTGCCTGTCCCAGTAGGAATTATTGCACATGCCCACCAACACAACAACAATAGTGATCATATTGCACAAGATTTGTTCACAATTATTTACAGTGTATCTGGCAGTATTTAAAATCAGTGCATGTGTAAGTTCAAGGTAGTTATGGCTTTAGGGAAAAAACTGTTTTTAAGGCGGTTTGTCCTTGACCAGATGCTCCTGTAACGCCTCCCTGAGGGCAACAGGTCAAACAGTCCATAACCAGGATGAGAACTGTCTTTTATGATGTTCACAGCTCTACTAAGACAGCGGGAGGAATAAATGTCCGACAGGGAGGGAAGAGGGCAGCCGATGATCTTCTGAGCTGCTTTGACTACCCTCTGTAATCTCTTCCTGTCTGCCATGGTGCAGTTGCCATACCACACTGTGATGCAGTATGTCAACAGACTTTCAATGGACGCACGGTAGAAGGTAATCAGCAGGTTAGAGTCCAGGTTGTACTTCCTGAGCACCCGCAGGAAATGGAGTCTCTGCTGGGCCTTCTTAATGACCGCCGTGGTATTTTCCGTCCAAGAGATTTTATCAGCAATGATGACACCCAGAAACCGGAAGGTGTGGATCCTCTCCACCTGCTCTCCATCGATGTAAAGGGGAGCCAAATCGGTGTTATGCCTCCTAAAATCCACAATGAGTTCCTTAGTTTTCTTGGTGTTCAGAACTAAGTTGTTGTCCGAACACCAAGCTGTTAACATCAGGACCTCCTTCCTGTAAGCTGCCTCGTCTCCCTTCGAAATGAGTCCAACCACTGTGGTGTCATCAGCAAACTTCACAATGAGGTTGCTGTCGTGCTGTGGACTACAGTCGTGGGTGTAGAGGCAGTACAGGAGTGGGCTCAGCACGCAGCCCTGTGGGGAGCCAGTGCTGAGTGTACAAGTGGAAGAGAGGTGGGGGCCAAGCCTCACAGTCTGGGGCCGATCGCTTAGGAAGTCTTTTATCCAGGCACATGTAGGGGAAGGCAGACCTAATATGTCCAGTTTTTTAACCAGTATTCCTGGGATAATTGTGTTAAAGGCAGAGCTGTAGTCCACAAAGAGCATCCGGACATAGCTCTGCTGCTGCTCCAGGTGGCTCAGCGCAGCGTGCAGAGCTATGGCTATAGCGTCCTCTGTAGACCGGTTTGTACGGTAGGCAAACTGGTGAGGGTCGAAATCCAGGGGGAGATGATTGATGATGTGCCGGAGCACCAGCCTCTCAAAGCACTTCATAACTACAGGAGTAAGCGCCACTGGACGATAGTCATTGAGGCTGGAGATGGGGGATTTCTTCGGCACAGGGATAATTATAGCAGATTTCAGACAAGATGGTATAACTGCCTGGGCCAAGGAGAGGTTAAAGATGTCTTTGAAGATGGAAGCAAGCTGGAGAGCACATGCCTTGAGCACCTTGCCAGGAACTCCGTCTGGACCGGCTGCCTTCCTGGGATTCACCGCACGGAGCACCCGTCTGACGTCATCCTCCGTCACAGAAAGTGTACTGGGTGGAATAGTGGAGCTGGGTATAGTTGAAGGTGGGAATAGGGCTGGTACAGCTTTATGATGTTGAGGGACTTCAAAACGAGCAAAGAAGTTATTCAGCTCCTCTGCTAGCGCTGCACTCGGATGTTCTGTTGTCGCATGACAGCCCCTGTAATTAGTGATGTCATGTATGCCCTTCCACACCTCCCGTGTGTTATGGCTGGACAGATGGAGCTCTATGCTCCTCCTGTGGTCTATCTTGGCTTTTATGATCCCCTTCCTCAAGTCGGCTCGAGCGGCTGTATACAGGACTCTGTCACCTGACCTGAAGGCTACGTCCCGGGCTTTGAGGAGTCTGCGGACTTGAGTGGTCATCCAGGGTTTCTGGTTTGGGAAAACCCGGATGTTTTTATCTACAGTCACATTTCCGATACAGAACTTGATATAGTCCAGCACCGTACTCGTGTACATTTCCAGCTCCTGATGTTGAAACGTATTCCAATCTGTCTGCTCAAAGCAGTCTTGTAGTCTGCTGAGTGCATCCTCCGGCCAGGTCGTAATAGTCTTTATAATAGGCCTGCCCCTACATCTGAGGGGGGTATAGGCTGGGGGTAACAGGAGGGAGAGATGATCTGAAAGCCCAAGATGGGGGAGGGGTATGGCTCTGTATGCATGTTTGATGTTGGTATAAACGTGATCCAGAGTATTTCCTCCCCTCGTAGCACACTTAACATGCTGGTAGAATTTCGGGAGTACAGTTTTCAGATTGGCCTGATTGAAATCTCCTGCAATGACGTGAACACCATCGGGATGAACCCGTTGCTGTTCATTTATGGTGTTCAGCAGGAGAGAGAGTGCCTTATCCGTGTTTGCACCGGGTGGAATATACACCGCCGTAACAATCACGACAGTTAGCTCTCTCGGTAGAAAAAAAGGCCGACATCTTACAGACATATACTCGAGATCAGGGGAACAGTGATTGTCTATAATTGTCCCGTTATTACACCAGTTCTCATGTACATAAATACAGAGCCCCCCCCCTCTACTCTTACCAGAGTCCCTCGTTCTATCCCAGCGTAAAAAAGTACGACCTGCAAGCTGCATGCTAGCGTCAGGAATCCCGGGATGTAACCAAGTTTCGGTAATTACCATAACGCAGCAGTCTCGAACATAGCGATTACCAGCGAGTTGTAAGTTCAGATAGTCCGTTTTATGTACCAGGGATCTGGCGTTGGCAAGATACAGACTCGGAAGAGGTGGCTTGTATGGATGTTTCCTCAGCCTTAGCATAACACCAGACCTACAGCCTCGCCTCTGCTTCCTCTCCCTCCTCCGTCTGCGCCGCCTCCTAGTCCCGACAACAATCCACGGAGAGCCCGCTGGTCTCGCTATCTCGTCAGGGATGTTATGTAAACGATGAAAAGCACTCGAAACAGACGTCTGGTGTCGGTTTCCTATGCCTATGATGTCCAGTCGTGAGTATAATTGGATCGTAGAGCCAATAGTCCACAGATAAACAGAAAAGACGTATACAAACAACAAAAAAGAGCACCGAACAGGAGAGCCATAAGCCGCTGCGTCCGTGCGCGCCGCCATGGACTGGGACGTCCTCGAACCGCTGCTAAGGGCCCACTACGCACCCACTGTTCTAATGCTCGTAAGATGACATGAGTTCTATCAACGGAACCAGCGGAAGGGAGAAAGTGTTGCCGATTTCGTTGCAGACCTCCGAAACTTGGGAGGCCTTTGCAATTTCGCCAACCTGGAAGAGGCTTTGAGAGACAGAGTAGTCCTTGGACTAGACGCTCTAAATGTGCAGAGCAAAATAATGGCAAAGGGCGACATTGCCCTTAAAGACGCCATAGCTGAAGCTACAGCAGCTGAGGCAACCAAGAAGTCGGCTGCTCAACTACACTGAATTTGCACTCCAAACCACCAACTGGATGGCGAAATTTCACCCAATGCAGAAAGGTGACGTTCAACGGCCCATCATGAGGACCTCTCTTTGTCATCAGACAGCGACGAAGAAGAGGTCCATCGACTACGGACCGATCGGGAATGATACCCAAAGTCCCAACAACCCTGTGCTGGCTGTGGGGCCAACCATTTTCGCGCTGACTGCAAATTCTGCGATGCACTCTGCCATGAGTGCGGGAAACAAAGCCACATTGGACGGGTCTGCAGAAGCCTCCTCGGACCCAGCCAGACCTTGAAGGGAACCAATCTCCGCCAATCGGCAGGGAATCGCCCTGTAAGGTGAGAACCAGTAAACCACTCCTACGGAAACCAACCCGTGAATCGTCTAGCAAGACGAGAAGAGGCTCACCAAACACTCACTATTGGCCATGCCTCTTCATTAGACGCTCAGAAAATTCGGGTCAATGTGAACATTGAAAATTGGCCCTGCCCAATGGAAGTAGACTCGGGATTGTCTCTCTCGATGGTCTCATGGAAGACCTTCAAGCAACACATCCCCACTATCCGGCGCCAAGACCTTCAATTTCAACGACTCATCCTAAAAGACTACCAGGGGAACAGAATTCCAGTTGCAGGATCCAGTCAAGTCCGGGTTACATTCAAGAACCGCATGGCGTACTTACTCCTGACGGTGATCGATAAGGACCGGCCTAGCCTGTTTGGCCTAGAGTGGTTCGCACCACTCGGCATCGAAGTGGCAGGCATTAATTGAATCAGTGGCCATGACTGGGAGGAAGACCTCGCCAACGAATTCAAGGACGTCTTCGAGGAAAAGCTAGGTGAGTACAAGGGGACCCCGATATCTTTTAGCCTTAATCCAAAGATAGTTCCCATCTGCCTTAAGCCTCGTCGAGTTCAGTTCGCTCTAAAACCGAAAATCAACGAGCAGCTTGATAAGTTGATTGCCCAGGGAGTTTTAAAGCCAACGGATCACTCCCCTTGGGAAACGCCGATTGTGACACCCATTAAGCTGGACGGCTCCATTAGAATTTGCGGGGACTACCGAGCCACCCTAAACCACGCCCTGCAACAGAACCCATACCCGGTGCCGGTAGTACAACACCTCCTCCATTCCCTGGGGTGCGGAAAAGTCTTCGCTAAACTAGACTTAGCTCAGGCTTACCAGCAATTGCTGGTTGATGAAACAACGGCACAGGCACAGACTATCGTAACACACCGAGGTGCCTTTAAGTGTACGCAGCTTCAGTTCGGAGTCAGTGTAGCCCCAGGGATCTTTCAGCGCCTAATGGAGAGACTATTGCAGGGGATTAAGGGCATTGTCCCCTATTTCGATGATGTGCTTATCGCTGCCCCCACTCAAAAAATCTTATGGGAGCATTTAAAATTAGTATTACAAAAGTTTCAGGAAGCAGGCCTGAAAGTTAAAAAAAATAAATGCAAAATGTGTACCGATCGTGTTGAATTCTTAGGGTACCTAATTGACAGTCAGGGTATTCACCCTACTGATAGTAAATTAAGAGCAATAAAGAACGCTCCCAGACCCCAGAACAAGACCGACCTCCAGGCGTTCCTAGGCCTCATCAACTTCTATAATGTTTTCTTGCCGCACAAAGCGACTGTCGCTGAACCGTTACATCGTCTTTTAGACAAAAAAGCAAACTGGGTATGGGGTCACAAAGAAGAGCAGGCATTTCGTAATGTAAAAAAACTACTGACTTCGGATGCTGTACTGATGCAGTACAATGAGACTTTGCCCATAAACATAACCTGTGATGCATCACCTTTTGGAGTAGGCGCCATTTTGAGCCATGTGTTACCTAACGGTAACGAAGCCCCTGTTGCTTACTTCTCAAAGACGCTCTCGAAAACCGAGCGAAATTACAGCCAAATCGATAAGGAAGCCTTGGCGATTGTATCAGCAGTTAAAAGGTTTCATGAATACGTGTATGGCCGGAATTTCACCATTGTAACTGACCACAAACCATTCCTGGGGATCATTGCTGGGGACAGACCAACTCCCTACATACTTTCCCTCCGAATGACCTGCTGGTCAGAATTCTTGGCTGCCTACAATTATCGGCTACAATATCATCCAGGTAAAGCCATTCCCCACGTCAACGCGCTGAACCGTACGCCGCTTCCTGAAACCATCAACGATCCTGCACTAACGATGACAGCGTTGCAAATCGAGACACTCCACACGCCGCCATTGACTGCCCATGACATCGCGAGAGAAACAAAATGCGACCCCATTTTGGCGCGAGTCCTCATGTGGGTGGAACATGGATGGCCATTGGACCAAGTACCAGACGACTTTGTACCATTCAGAAGTTGTCAAACAGAGTTGTTCTCACAGAAGGGCTGTGTCATCTGGAGCGATAGAGTCGTTATCCCAGAATGACTCCAACAGATACTGCTAAGAACCTTGCACGATGGCCACCCTGGCATTGTGCACATGAAGGGCCTCGCACGAAGCTACGCGTGGTGGCCAGGCATTGATAGACAAATCGAATCATGGGTTAAAACTTGCAAGAGATGCCAAGAAGTAAGCAACGCTCCACCAAAGGCAACCCCGACCGAATGGGAGACTCCGTGGGGACCCTGGTCCCACATCCACCTGGATTTTGCTGGGCCGACCAAAGGCTACACATTCCTGCTAACCGTCAACACCTAGTCGAATTGGCTCGAGATTCACCGAATGAACAGCACAACTGCTGACACAGTCATCAAAAGACTAGAAAGACTTTTTGCAACCCACGGATTACCAGACATTCTGGTATCCGACAACGGGTCCCAATTTACCGTGCTACCTTTTGAGCAGTACTTGGCTGACCAGGGCATTCGACATGCGCTCACTTCGCCTGTGCGCCCTGCTGCAAACGGTAGGACTGAGCGCATGGTTCAATTCATCAAAAAGACTGATTACGACAACATCGACGAAAAAATCAACCGGATCCTTTTCCTGCAGCATATTACACCTCACAGTGTCACCAACAAAACTCCCGCCAAACTGCTAATGGGATGAAAGCTCCGCTCCCATCTCGATCAGTTACACCCAGCCTATGAACCCGAAAAGCCACTCGGATCCAGCAGCCGATGCCGTACCTTCCAGGTAGGCGATCTAGTATTCGCTAAAAACTTTTCAGGCGATCCACTGTGGGTTGAGGTGACTGTAATCCACGTAACCATCCCTAGATCATACCTCGTTCAGTGCCCTGATGATAGACTTTGGAAGCGCCACATAGATCAGCTACGATTGCGGCTACCACCTCGAAATTCCAAACTCCCTTTTGATCAAACTGAGGGGAGGGGGAGATACAGAGGAAAGCGAATTACTATTCGAAGGAAACCTTTTTGAAGAGACTGATAATGGAACAGAAACGCAGGAACAGGAACCAGGGACTGGAGGGAATGCACCTCAGGAAATGGCCAGTGATATTGATGACAATGAGAATGTGAACTCGGAACCAGAGGCACCCTTACTGCTAAACAACGATCTACCTCAGCAAGAGTGCAGCCAACCACTGGGCACCTTGTGAAAATCGAAAAGACTAATTAAACAACCGTCCTACCTTAAGGACTATGTAACCGCGCCCCGTGGGCAGAAGCCGGGGGAAAGGGGTGTTGTGAATGCATAAATAGCAATAAAGTTATCATTGAGCTTGAAGTCTAGTGCAGGGTTCTGGCCCTGCACTTCTGATTGGCTGTTAATGGCACGATCGGATTGGCCCATTCAGGAGCATCCGATTGGCCATTAACGGACCATTCCCATTGGTTAAACGGAGCTAGCACTCCAGGTTCACTATTGGTTTAATAGTTAATGAGTTGCCTATATAAGTAAGGTTTGAGCAGCCTTGAGCTGAGCTATCACATTATGTAAATAAAAAGTTTGAAGTTCACTGTTTCTACTGGCTCGTCTCCATCTTTCGCACCCATGTTCCAGACTTAACAACTCTGATATCCTGTTGTCTGTCTGTCTGCCTGCCTGCCTGTCTATCTATCTCTATTAAGCTTTCTGTCTCTCTCTAGCTATCATCTATCGATCGATCGATTTATATCAAATTTTCTCTCTCTCTCTCTTTTCTACCTATTTCTATCAAGCTTTCTCTTTCTCTCTAGCTATCATCTATCTGTCTGTCTGTCTGTCTATCTATCTCTATCACGTCTTCTACCCCACTTTATCTATCTATCTATCTATCTATCTATCTATCTATCTATCTATCTATCTATCTATCTATCTATCTATCTATCTATTTCCCCCCTCAGCTTTCTGTCTCTGTCTATATCTATTTATCATCTATTATCTATCTCATCTCTGTCTCTCCCTCTATATCCATCCATCCATTTGTCCATCCATTTGTCCATCCATCCATCCATCCATCCATCCATCCATCCATCCATATGTTTCTGCAGGGAGGGGGCCAAAAAGACAAGAACAGCAAAACTAAGCCCCACCCTTTTTAACTTGATGGCATACACAAAAGAAAGGTCAGCCTTTTCTCTTACAGGGTGTTGACCAGGATCTTTATTTTTCTGACCCCTCTCCCTGGAAACACCCTGGTATTTTCCATGGGGGGAGGGGGAAATGTTAAATAAGCACACTCCTTCCTAGCTCCCCATGTGGTGCGGTGGTTGCACTAAGAACTGATGGCTGGTATCCCACGAACAATCTGGCAGCTATCCAACAAGTCATCGGCTAGGAAGGAGTCGATCTGAGGTCTTTGCCCCTTCTGGAATGGGCTTTTCCCACATCTGTGTAGAATTACCAAATTGCCCTGGGTTGGGTCCCCATCATGGATTGCAAGCGGGTTTTCCCTCCTCCGATTGGCAAGAGCCACTGTCTAGCAGTGATGTTTGCACATCAAACCCGCCAGGAATCACAGTTTTTAGACAATATCTCCCTCCAGGGCAATTTTAGGAAGTGGAGTCTGTCGGTTGGCAGGTTTTGTTCGGCAGGCAGATGCCAGCTGTCTACAGTCTTCAAAAGCCTCCTTAGATGTCTTCAAGGTCTCGGGGGAAGCAGCACCGCTTGGCAGTGTATTGAAGGATGAATTACTTCAGGTTAAGCAATGGACAAGTCGCTGGTTGGGTATTTTTTTTTTAAAAAATATGTTTTTATTAAGTTTTTGTTATTACAACATAATGCATCATGGTTCCTGACAGCTATGCTGGTTCTTATCATAAATAACTTGATACATTATATTTACATTTATCTAATCTTGATTAATAACTTTAACTATAATTACTGTTCTTACATTCTTATATACTTTACATATTTACATTTTACTTTCTTGAGGTCTCTTGCAGTTAAATTTCTTATCTTATATCCTGTTTCTGTTTGTTATCCAATCATACCATTTATTCCAAATTAAAAAGTATTCACAGTTTTCTCTTTCTTTCAGTTTCAGTGTTAACATATTCATTTCAGCACTTTCCATTATTTTTTGTAATATTAGCTCTTCATTAGGAATATTAGGCATTTTCTATACTTGTGCAAAGGCTATTCTGGCAGCTGTTAAAATATATAGTATTAAGGTTTTTTGGGCATTGGGAGAGGGAATTTGCTCTTTAATAATAATTCCTAGAAGAAAGGTTTCAGGTCTGCGCTCAATCTGGAAGTTGGTGATCTCCTGTAACCAATTTTTAATTTGTATCCAGAATGTCCTGGTCTCAGGGCATAGCCACCACATATGGTAGAATGTACCATCAACATTTTTGCATTTTCAAAATTTTGGGCTTATATTGAGGTATATTTTTTCCAATCTCATTGGGGCCAGATACTATCTGTAAAACATTTTGTACACATTTTCTTTATATGCTGAAGATATAGTTAGCTTATAGTTTACATTCCATATTTTCTCCCATTCTTTCATGCCCCTGGTGGAGACTGACTCTGAGGGAGAGGAGGGGGTAGAAGTGTGGAAGCCGACAGGGAGTAGAAGTGTGGCTCCAGAGGTTGTGGAGGAGGCTGGGGAAGGGCAGAGCTTGGCTGAGCAGTCAGAGGAGGACCCAAGCCCATCCCCTCCCCATCCTAGGGCATGCAGGGAGGAAAGGATAAGGGAGAGACATGGTCTACTTGGGAGGAGAGGGCCTTGATCCTCTTCATGGGCTGCAGCTGTGACAACTGAATAAGAGTTTGGACCTGCATACTGGCAAATGCTGGAAACAAAGTGTGTTTTATTTTGGTTTAAGGTTATCTTGGTTGGCACCCTTCCAACAGACGGTGCTTTATTATCTCCTTGAATTTGGTAAATACTTCTGTTCTGTTGTGGAAATTTCATCATTGTAGTTTGTTTGGTTTTTTATTTCACCTCTATCTGCTCATTAAGTTCGGACTGTATTGCTTTCTTTTGAAGTCTATTTTTGAGTACTTTTTATCTCCAACTGAGAATTATTGAACAGTGGGGCCAAGTTGGAGGCATTAAAGGACATTTATTTACGTTTTGGATTTTGTTACGTTTGTGTTACACTTTGGGTCATCACACATTCCTCTCATTCTATAGTATATCCGAAATTTTGTGCCCAAGCTATCATTGTGCCCTTCATTGTTTCCTCTTCCATTCTGAAATCTAATAAGTATTTATATATTTTTGATATACATTTTTGTTCTGGTCCCGTTAAAATCTTGTCTAATTGGTTTTGCCCTTTGTCAAATCCAAAATCTTCCAGATTTTTTTTATACTTATTTGGATTTACAAATATGCCCACCAATCAATTATATTTCCATTTTCGTTTAACTCTTGATTTGATTTTAATTTTCCTTGACTATCTAATAATTTATCATTACTTACCATTTTCCTTATATCTAATCTATTTGGGTGGATCATGGCTTCCATGGTTGACAGCCATTGTAGTATGTTCATATAATATTTATTTTTAATTTTCTTCCATGTTGTGATAAGTGAATATCTTATTAAAGAATGGTTAAAGTATGAATATTACTTTTTTTCTCCCAGAAAAATGCATGCCAACCTATCTAGAGGTCATGACCTTCTAGTGTTAAAATTCTCTTGTCTCTTAGCTTGACCCAATCTTTGACCCAATTCAGCACGGGCTGCTTGGTAGTAGAACGCCCATTCTGGTAATCCAAGACCACCTCTGCTCCTATTATCTTGTAATAATTTCATTTTAATACGTGGCTTCTTGTCCAACCAGACAAATTTAGATGTCATTTTATTTAAATCTGTAAAAAAAGGTTTTCCTAATTTAATTGGGATCATTTGAAATAGGTATATTAGTTTTGGTAAAGTATTCATTTTCAGTACCGCAATTCTTCCCAATAAAGACAATTTGAGTTTCACCCATACTTCCAATTTTTTTCTAATTTGCTTTACCAATTTAATATAATTATCCTCTTTTATTGATGAGCATCTGGAAGGTAGCCGAATTCCCAAATACTTCACCTTTTTTGCTATTTGCAGTCCCGTTTTATTTTCCAATTCTGTTTTCTGCTTTATAGTACAGTTTTTAACTATTATCTTAATTTTATTTCTATGTATTTTAAGTCCTGCTACTGCTCCAATTTTTTCTATTTGTTGTAACAATGTTTGTCCCGTATTTTATTGGGTCTTCCACTATAAATGCCAAATCTGCAAATGCCTGAACTTTATACTATTCTTTTCTAAATTTAATCCCTATTAACTCTGGGTTTTGCCTGGTTGCGGCTAGAAGCACTTCGATAAAATAAATAGCAGAGGTGATAATGGACACCTTTGTCTCTCTCCTTTTGCAATTTCAAAATCATCCGTGCAATTTCCATTTATCAGCACACTCGCTATCTAGTTTGAATATATTTCGCCTACCAGCACCCAGAAGACAATGCTTGCTGGCTCCCCATGCCTCCTGCGCGTGCATGCGTGACATCCCCTCGTGCACTGCGTATCTCTGCGCATGTGCGTGCAATTCCCCCTCATGCACCACACATCTTTTGCACCATGCATCTGTGCATACGAGCATATCTCCTGGGCACTCCCTTCTGCCCCCTGTGCATGCACACCAGACACCAGACAATCAGTTGTCGGGTTGCGGCACGTGCCACATACACAATGGGGCTCTTCCGGGCAGCCCTGCATCCCTGCGTATGGGCACGCACCTCCCTCCTCATGCATCGTGCATCTGCGCATGGATGCATGACTCCCCCCGTGTGCGCTGCTTGTCTCTGTGCATGTGTGCGTGATTTTCCCCGCATGTGTGTTGTACGTCTTTGTGGCTAGAAACACATCTGCACATGCACACCGATTCTCCCCTTGTGCGTCATGCATCTATCTGCACAGGCACCCCCTTCCACTTCCTGTGCATCCGCACCAAAAAGAGATTTGACAATCAGCTGTCGGGTGGCAGTACATCTGCGCATGCTCAGTGGGGCTCTTCCAGGCAACCTCTCGCGTGCCAGGAGAAATGGCTCTGCATGCCACTTCCAGCACACGTGGAATAGGATCACCTACAGGGGACTAGAATGTTGCAATGACGAAGCAGTCGAGTTGCTTGATCATGATCAACTGAATCATGATGAACTTTATTGGAGTCTAGTCTTGCATTTATACACATTTTTAGTAATCCTCCAACATTGGTTAACTTTGGTTACTGCTTAACTTTCGTTACTGCTTAGCATAATAGTAATTAACACAATTAATTATCTCTAGTTAAAGTCTAACATAGGTTTACTTCCTCTCTCTAATCCTCCTTTAGATTAGTGACTTTGTTGGCCTGAGTTGTATTTGCTTGGAAGCATTCTTTATCTGGGGTTTGCCATCCAAGATTAGAACATCCCTGCAATTACAACTCTACACTAGAAGATCTCTTCAAAAAGAGATTTGTTCTCCTGCTTGAGCAAGGGGTTGGACTAGATAGAAGTTCTCTTCCAACCTTATTATACTATGATCTATATTTTTCTGCTTTGTAGCTGAAGCAGAAGAGCGTTTGTAAGCATGGTCCATATTTTTTTTTTAAAAAAAAACCTGGCATGCTTCCTTCTAGCTCCTGCACCCTGTGGGACAGCCCTAAGTTATGTTTTTCCCTTTCAAACTAAATCAATAGATACATCTGAAACCAAGTGGAAACATCTCAACGGGCTTCCTGGCATAGTGATTGGAAGTGTCAGCACCCAGAGTTGCACATGCCTCAGAATTATGCAAAATCCTCTCCTCCAGCCCTTCCTAGTCAGGCTTTGAGAGGGGACCTGGCCTCAGATCCAAAGGAAGGGATGCTGGGCCATCTGGGCTGAAGCCCAACCTTTGATGTTGTCCCCATGAAAACTGACCATGGTCTGTTCTCTTCTTCTCCCCCCTCCCCGCCTTTCTAACGTTTGAGTTACTTGCTGCCATAACAGTGACGTTCATCCAAATTTAAGCACAGCACTTATTAGTTGCATGAGGGACATGGTTCCTTAATGTGCAATTCTTCTTGCCAAGCCAAAGTGCCCTGAAATATTAATTTTGCTGCGAGAATAAGTTAAAAGGAGCTAAAATTAAAAAAGCCTGCCTTGAGGATGAATGTCAGATGGAGCTGCAAGGAGGAAGGATTGAAGGCTGGTGTTTAAGATGAAGGAGATAAATCTGCTGTCCCTCAGTAACAGTTTCCATATGTATTTGCTAGCACATGACCTTTGAGCAAAAATTTGTTGTGGTGGGCCAGACGTTTGTCACAAGCTGGCTAACAAGAAGAGTGAATATGGCTATTTATGTAGTCCTTTCCATACGCTCAGAGGTGCTGGTTTCATTTTGTTTGTTCAGATCGGTCCATTTCTTGCATTTCATTTTTTCAAGAGCTTAGAAAAGGGAATTAGGTCTTTCTATTAAAAAAAAATAACTGAAAAGAATAATCTTTTATTTCTACATTAAGGCAACTTCTGTATGAGGCAAGAAGAAAATCTTGGACAATTGGGTTTGCAGGAGAAGCATCTAAATGGCTAGGAAAGCAATGGATTCAGGGCCAAGAGTCAGGCATTGATTTGAGTCCCAAAGATGCTTTTTCAAGAGGGAACTGGATTTTGGTTTTCCTTGAAGAGGTTTTGCTCCTCATCCAAGAAGCTTCCTCAGTTCTGATGGAATGGTGGAGAATGGAAGGTGTTATGAACTAATAAAGACGTTTAATAAAGTTTTAACAACCTTAAGAAAAAGCAGGGTTCTAATCCTGCACTTCTGATTGGCCGATAATAGCGATATCGGATTGGTCCTTTCTGGGAAATCTGATTGGCTGTTAACGGGCCAACTCTCATTGGTTCAAGGGTTTAACACCTCCATGTTTCTCATTGGCTAATAGGTCAGCAGCCAACCCTATATAAGGGCTGCTGCTGCCCTAGGGTTTTTCCTCTGTTCAGTATGCCTAATAAAGAGTTGAAGTTCACTGTCACTGTCTCGTCTCCGCTCCTTGCACCCATGCGCAGGACTTAACAGAAGGATTTAAATGCCTTGCAGTCATCTGGTCATTTACACTCTGAGAATTGTTGAGGCCACTTGGAGGTTTATCCCATTCAGCCCCATTCTAATAAATCTCCAAGTGACCTCAATGACTCTCAAAAAGAGTGCAAATGACTAGATGACTGCAAGGAACATAAATCCTTCTATTCTTTGCTGTTCAGTCAGTGCTGAAGAAGTTGGATGAGAAGTGAAATGTCTTCAGGGAAAAAGAAAAGAAAAGTCCAGTTGCCTTTTGAAAAAAGAAACCACTTTTGGGGCAGCCATGACCTGAATCTCTGTAGAATCTCCGTAAATTGTGTGTTAGAAAGTTCTTAGCTTTCAACATTTTTACTCACCTTCTGCTGTCCCATTTTCTGTTAATTTTTACGGTTAGGATCTTCTGTATGTGATCTGTAAAATAGTCCTTGGGTAGCTCTATTTTCTTTTAAAATTTCTTCTAGCTTAATCAGTAAGATCCCTTGCATATGGATAATCCAAATAAGTATTGGACAACACAGAAGGATAAATGTGTATTGAATTCGGAGCTGTGGGTGGTTCATGTAAACATTTGAAACATTTCTCTTTCTTCTCTTTTTCCAACAAAAGGCCAAAAATGGGAATTTTGACTAATTTAGCTAAAGTTTTAGAATTTGATTGAGGATATTTTATTTCACTTTTTTCCTTCTTCTCTTCTTCCTTCTCCTTTCCTCTTTCTCTCTTTCTTTCTTTTTCTCCTTCTTCACCTCTTCTTCCTTCTTTCCATCTTGCTCTTTCTCTCCTTCCTTCCCCGCTCCCTCACTCCCTCTCCCTCTCCTCCTCCTCCCTGTCCCCCCCTTCCCCTCCTCCTTTTCCTCCTCCTCTATTTTTATCATATCATATTCTTTACACGGATGTTTCTATGATATAATAAAGCCATTTTCAGAAAGGATAGGCTACACCAATTCGTACCCACCAAACAGGGGTGGTATTCTATCAATTTGGCCCAGTTTGGGTGAACTGGTAGTAAAAAAATGCTACCATTTGGCTGAACCGGTAATAAAAAAAAACCAGCTACCAGTTTGCCAAACCAACATTTCTTTCTTTTCTTTTCTCCTGACAATCAGCTGTTCTAATGATCAGCTGATCATTAGAACAGCTGATTGTCAGGAGAAAATAAATAATCCCCCTCGCAGTCTTACTGCTTCACCCAGGAGGCTTTTCTGAGGCCCAGGAGGCAAAAGGGATGCACGAGTGCATGTGTGTGTGTGTGTGTGTGTGTGTGTGCTGCGCCCCTCCCCTGGACTCCATTTTTTGCCTCCTCGACCTCAGAGAAGCCTCCTGGGAGCAAAAATGGCCTCCCAAGAACCTTCCATGAGGCCCAGGAGGCAAAACAAAAAACAAAAACAAACCACAGTCACATGACCATGCCCGCCTTGCCACACCCACCTAGCCATGCCCACAGAACTGGTAGTAAAAAATATTTTTATCCCACCCCTGCCACCAAAATTAAAAATAGACGGTAAGCATACAATTCTAGAGAAAGCATTTGAAAGCTTAAATCAACCTAAAAGAGAAAAATCTGATGTATTGTATCATCTGCACATTCTCCTCAACAGGAACCTGTTGAGGCCTTCTGAGCACACCCTAGACACTGAAAATAAGTAATATAAAACAAAAAAGGGGTCTGATTTAAAGGGTCCTAGGAAAGCCTAAATTCCTTGAAGTTTCCCCATGTAGTCAGTAACTAATGGGATCTAGATTGGTGTTTGTTTATTTATTTCTTTGTTTATTTCTTTGTTTATTTATAGCATTTATAAGATAACAGGTATAAGTATAAACATAGTTATGAATACATGAAATGTGTACATATAAGAAAAATAAAAAGAAACAATAGGACAGGGATGGTAGGCATGTTGGTGCACTTATGCATGCCCCCTACAGACCTCTTAGGAAAGGGGTGAGGTCAGTAGTAGACAGTCTAAGGTTAAAGTTTTTGGGGTTTGGTGAAGAAACCACAGAGTCAGGTAGAGTATTCCAGACATTGACCACTCTGTTGCTGAAGTCACATTTCCTGCAATCAATTTTGGTGTGGTTGACCTTGAGTTTGTATCTATTGTTTGCTCTTGTGTTGTTATGGTTGAAGCTGAAGTATTCATTGACAGGTAGGACATTGCAATGTATGATTTTATATACTATACTTAGATCGGATCGAAGGTGGAGTAGTTCTAGGTTTTCTAGGTCTAGAATTTCAAGTCTGGTGGCATAAGGTATTCTGCGATGAGTAGAGGAGTGGAGAACTCTTCTTGTGAAATATTTCTGGACTTTCTCAACTGCGTTAATATCAGATACGTAATGCGGGTTCCAGCCTGATGAGTTGTACTCAAGTATTGGTCTAGCAAATGTTTTGTATGCTCTCATTAGCAGTGTGATATTACCAGAGAAAAAGCTATGCAGGATTAAATTAACAACTCTTAATGCCTTTTTGGCTATGTAGTTACAGTGAGCTCTAGCACTTAGTTTCAAGGAGGAGGCTATCAATTGTCCCACACAATGATTTTTGTAGCTGCTGAAAAGGAGACACTTTGAATTTCAGCTATTTAGACCTGATCAGCTTTAATTAGCCTGAGGTTGACAGCTGAGATCTGAAATGGTGGCATGGGAATAGAAAGCAATCGTGCAACTCATTAGAAGCCAACCTTGGCCATTAAGGGACTCATCAGGTGGAACTTGAATGTCAAGTGAGGGGATCAGTTGACTCTGCATGAATAGGTTGGAGAAGAGAAGTCATCAAATATCTTTCCAGATCAATGGGAGGAAGTTTGACCTTCTCCCGTTCTTTCCACTACAAGCTCTGAGCCCAAACCAAATATACCTTTACAGAATATAGAATAATGAGAGGGATGTTGGTAGTTCAATCCTCTGCTTGTGCAGGAGACTTTATACCATGCCAGATAAATGGCTGTCTCATCTCTTCTAGAAAATCTCCCATGGGGAAACATCTACAATTTCTGGAGGCAAGTTGTTCCACCGATTAATTGTTCTCCCTGACAAGAAATTCCTCCTCAGTTCTAGGTTGGCTCTTATTTGATGAGCTTCCATCCATTACTCTTTGTCTGGCCTTCAGGTGCTTTGGAGAATGGGTTGACTCCTTCTTTGTGGCAGCTTCTTAAAAAACCTTCAGTGATGAAGTGCCCACAACTTCTGGAGGCAAGGTTAATTGTTCTCACTGTGAGGAAATTTCTCGTCAGTACTAGATTGCTTCTTTCCTTGATTAGTTACCATTTGTTGCCTTCAGAGAACGGATTGATCCCTTCCCTCTTCTTTGTGGCAGCCCCCAAATATTGGAAGACTGCTATCATGTCACTCCTGGTCTTCTTCTTCTTCTGATGAAGTTCACAAATATATTGTTCTCCAATGTGAAAGTAGGTCACAGGTCTGAAATATTAGAAAATTGCAATACTTCCAGTCTATCTATTTTGGCTTTTCGGGAAAACAGATTTAGCAAGCTTGAAAACAACGCCGCCAACTAGAAAACCTTCCAATCGGAGGAGACCGAGACAGAGGGGGGGAAACAGGTGGGGATGTTGGACTCACGGGGAGAAGTCTCCTTCCTAAGCTAATTTGAATCCTGAACTTCTTAAATATAAAGCCGCCGGCTTTGTTCAGAAGAAATGAAAACCCACATTTGGAGCAGACGAGGAATCAAGTAAATATTTCCCAACATTTCACTGGGGAATTTCCATGGTTTGGAAGATCTGCATATCCGCTGTATAGATTTTTTATGACAACATTTTAAATCCTGAAAACAAAACGTTGATGGGGTGGGATGGGAGTTGTACTGATTTTAATTATATCACGGTATCAAAATTGTTTATTTTGCTGCTGTCTCATGAGCCGTGGCAATATTTCTTTTTCTGCGGAGTAGCAATTGTCCCAATTTTGCTGTCTTCAGCTTAATGATATGTTGTATTAATTTTGAGAGAGGCAAAACCCCACTACCACCACCCGCTATTCATAAAAGATGGAATGCATTAGGAATTAATTGCTCCTGTGTCTTTCTCCCCGTCTACTTCTTCAGCAGCCGAAAATACTGTTAGAAGATCCTATTTTAGAATCAAAGTGTCCTCAAAATTTAATTATATTTCAGGAACAGCTGCATCGCTTCCTAAACAAAGTCTGTAGAGATTCTCAGTCATCCAGGTCTATCATGGTTGTCCCAAAGGTGCTTTTTTCAAGAGGCAACTAGACTTTCTGGTTTTTCTTTGGAAGACGTTTCGCTTCTCCTCCATGAAGCTTCTTCAGCTCTAACAGGACAGTGGGGAATGGAAGGATTTTATACTTCTTGCAGGCAGCTGGTCATTTGCATTCTTTCAGAGAGTTGTTGAGGCCACCTGGAGGTTTATATGTCCTCAGAGTCACTCGAATGGTGCTAAACTAAGGGTGCTGACTGTTAGGTTTTGTTGTGATATGGCTGTGTTTACTGCTCTTCTCGGAATAAAATGTACTCTGTGCATGCTCAGAGGCTGCAGCAGTCCAGCTGCAAACTCTCTCTGGTGGTCTTCAGTTTAATGTTTTTTTATAAAAAAAAAAAAGAGTCTCTTTGTATTTAATTTACAGAGATACAATCTTTCCTTAAAAACAGGAAAAGGGGATGATGCTTTCTCTAGAAGTCTAGGGAGAGTCTCAATCATCGAGGTCATGGTTGTCCCTGAGGTGCTTTTTCAAAGGCAACTGGACTTTCTGATTTTTCTTTGAAGACATTTCGCTTCTTATCTTCTTCTTATGAAGAAGCTTCTTCATTTCTGACTGAATGGCGGAGGATGGAAGGATTTATATTCCTTACAGTCATCTGGTCATTAGTACTCTTTCTGAGAGCTATTCAGGCCACTTGGAGTTTTATCTATGCTGTCAGGGTCACCTGAGTAGTACAAATGGGTGTGTAACATCTTTCAGCACTACCAGGAAGGTTCCATATGCATTTGCATTATTCAGGAGACCCTGAAGATACAGATAAACCTCCAAGTGTCCTCAATGGCTCTCCGAAAGAGTGCTAATGACCAGATTTAACAGATAATCAGAGTTGGAAGAGAGCTTGTAGGTCATCTAGTCCAACCCCCCACCCAAGCAGGAGACCTACACCATTTCTGACAAATGGCAGTCCAATCTCTTCTTGAAAGTGTCAAGTGATGGCGCTCCCACAACTTCTGAGGGCAAGCTGTTCCATTGGTTGATTGTTCTCACTGTCAGAAAGTTTCTCCTTATTTCCAGATTAAATCTCTCCTTGTTCAGTTTCCATCCACTATTCCTTGTCTGGCCTACAGGCACTTTAGAAAATAATGTGACCCCTTCCTCTCTGTGGCAGCCCCTCAAAGATTGGAAGACTGTTATCCTGTCTTCCCTGGTCCTTTTCTTCACTAGACTAGCCAGGCCCAGTTTCTGTAATCATTCATCGCATGTTTTAGTCTCCAGTCCCCTCATCATCCTGGTTGCTTTTCTCTGTACTTTTTCTAGAGTCCCAACATCTTTTTTATAGTGTGGTGACCAAAACTGGGTGCAGTATTCCAAGTGTGGTCTTACTAAGGCTTTGTAGAGTGGTATTAGTACTTCCCTTGATCTTGACTGTATCCCTCTGTTAATGACACTTGGGATTGCATTAGCTTTTTTGGCAGTGCCTGCACACTGCTGGCTCCTATTTAGCTGGTTGTCCACTAAGACTCCAAGATCCTTCTCACAGTAACTGCTATTAAGTCTGATTTCACTCAGTCTATATGTCTCCTTTTGGGTTTCTTTTTCTTGCCTAAGTGTAAGACTTCACTTTTCTCTACCTTGAATTTCATTTTGTTAGATAATGACTGTAAGGAATATAAATCCTTCCATTCCAAATTCTGCAGGGTTTTTAAAAGGCCAGAAACATTAGGAAGCAGATTAAAAGGCCTACAGAAATGTTGTAGATGGGTAACAACCCGGGGCTGTCTTTCCCAGTGGTATCTACCTGATCCACCAGATCAGGGGGGCAGGGCAGGTTTTAGGTCATCACTGTTCAAAAGGCCCATCTGGTGGGACCAAGAAGAAGGTTCTTCCCTGTGGTGGCTCCCTGCCTGTGGGGCATCATCCTTGCAGAGATAAGTGTCAGCTGTGCCTCATGCAAAACCCAAGAAAGAAATCCTTCAGCTCAGGGGTGGGATCTGACCAACATAACAACTGGTTCGGGGAGCACACGCATGGGCGTCAAACATGCACTGTATGTGTGTGCACACTATCGTCTCTGACAAGCATTTACCTTCTTCAGCTGATGAATGGCACTCAGCTGTGCCACGCAAAGCAGCTGAGAAGGAAAATGCAGCCACTAAAGGACAGCCTAGAGCCCGGGTGGGCGGGCGGGCCAAACAGCAGACCAAAACCTCATCCCATAAAACCGGTTTGGTGTCAGCTGGTCTTTGCAGCTACTGTTCTATAGAACCAAATGGAACCGGTAAGAACCCACCCCTGCTTCGACTCCATTAAAATAAAGAAAAATATTTTTTTATTGAGTTTGAAGTGACAACAACAAAAGAAACGCAAGATCTGAGGCCAGTTGGTGTGGAAATTACATATTGAAAGTTATTCCAAGTTCCCTCCCCCAGGAGTCCAGACTGGTCACCCAATCTGAGGTGTGTACAATGTCATATGGGGTACATCTTCAGGTGGTTTCTCACCCATCTGGTATGCCAAGGCGGTTGACCTTGGTTTAGTAGAGATAAGTCTATACAGTTGCTCAATAAGCAGGAAAGCATCTCCTCCTTTTTAGTTCACCCAGAAAACATCTTAACTCTCCAGCAACCTTCCCCTCCCAAATACCAAATTAACCCTCCTCCCATCCACCCTGGTTCTTTGGCAGCCGACAAGAAGCGAGCAGCAAAAGATGTCAAGAAAACTTTGTGGAGGCTGACATTAAGATGGATCCCCATTTTGACACTCTTTTAAATGGCCCTAAAGACATTATATATTATGGAGCCCATCAAGGGGTTGGTTTCTTATCCCCTGGAGAACTTCCCTCATGGTTTAATTGTTCGATATTCTTTGTAATCACCAATGGAATGGCTCGCCTCTAGGAGTTGTGAGTGCTCCATCGTTGGAGGAGGTTAGACTAGAAGACCTCCATGGTCCCTCCCAAACTGATTGTTCTATGTTCTGCATGCTGTAACGTTGTTGGTTGAATCTAAAATGATCCACACTTCAATATCCTCTAATGGTGGTCTAATGAGAGAGATATGTTCTTCCCTCTTTTTTTTTTTTTTTTAAAAAGTCAGCACGATGTTAGGATTCCAGCAATTGCCCTAATTAAAACATGAGCCTCGAGCCAGGCTTCAAAAACTTCAAAGGATTCATTAGGAGCGAACTTGTTGGCATGACCTACATGAAGCCGATTCTGAGACATGTAATTCACTGTCAACCATGACCCTGGTTTTACCCCCACCCCTCTGGGTGTATCATAATTCATATTCTCCAACAAAACACATTTATAGCCAAGAGTCATCAATCACATTTTCCAATTAGGGATTTGCAGGGCAGAAATTCCAGTAGCTTAGTTATAATCTTTGCAAGTTAAGAGTGGAATGCACTTTCATTTCTAAACTGCTTTTACTGCTCTTTCAAATTCCCCCTCCCCCTTTCTGTGTATGGCAGCTCTAAAACAGGCATAGAAATGTTTTATGAGTTGACACACGAAGTGGATTCTTTCAGCCCTGCTTTCTCACTGCATTTATCTCAAAAGGAAAAGTAGGCCTGGCCTCCTCAACAATTTCTCTTTAAGATGGAAGTTTAGGTCCCCTTAGATCAGGAAGGGGAACATATAATCATGTATGTGCCTCTGACCTTCCTTCTGAAGAACTTGCAGATCTTACATTTAGCCTCACCTTGTTAAAACGGGCCTTTGGCTCAGGGGTGGGATTCAAATTTTTTAACAACTGGCTCTGTGGGTGTGGTTTGGTTAGTGGGTGTGGCTTGGTGGTCATGTGACTGGGTGGACATGGCTTGGTGGTCATGTTATTGTCTGGGCATGGCCAACTCAATATCACTCACATTGAGGCACGCATCTCCTCACCTGGCCTCTCGTGACTGTGGGGATGCTGCAACAGTTGTAAGTGTGAAAAATGGTCATAAGTCACTTTTTTTCAGTGCCATTGTAACTTTGAATGGTCACTCCACACAAGCAAAGTACCAGCAAAGGAGGGGGAAAAAACTCCAGAGAAATTCCAGAGACAGGAAGTCTAGTCCTGCCAAGAAGGTAATAAGGGTTAATGGAGAGGCAGTTTCTGTAAGCAACACCAGAATGTTTCTTTCCTGCCTTCCTTACAGGATTAGGCCAGTAATTTCTTCTAACAACCGGTTCTCCGAACTGCTTAGAATGTTAACAACCAGTTCTAGCGAATGGGTGCGAACTGGTAGAATCCCACCCCTGCTTTGGCTTCTAGTAATGTGAATGTATTCTTTCTTGTTCTGACCTTCAAGCAAAAGGTTGGAAAAGATGATTTTGCAAGGGTATTCATCTAGATTCTTCCTTTCCCCACTCCTTTTCTTTTCTTTTTCTTCTAGCCAACATACACTATAATTCCCGGAGTCAGTCTCTACGGTCTACAGATAACCGGAAAAAAGATGACATTGAAGACTTCCAGCAATATGGACATCCTGCACCTCAGATAGGTACGTAGCCCAAATGTTAGCAGGTAAATGCAAGAGACCAAGAACAGGTGTCAGGTGCAGACAACAAGTCCTTACCTGAAGGTTTGAATTCACTGATTTGGTTTCCAGTAGGGCAGAAGAGACAAAAAGGGAAGATTAAAAATGGGGAGATCATTGGCCTCCAGATATTCACTTCTAAGACATTATTAGACGGTCTTAGACCAACATCCTTAACCTGGTTATAAAATCTACCCAATTGGGGAGATTCGCTCAAGGCTTGGATCCATCAGTTAAGCCAACAATTGGGGTATGAAAAGCAATGTCAGTGTGAGGTCCTTATTGCTTTCTGAGCCGGTTGTTTCCTTGTAGACATTTAATTACCCAACTAGGTGACAGCATCAGCGCTGATGGTGGTACCCAGTTGGGTAATGAAAGATCTGCAAGAAAAGAACCAAGCTCGGAGGGCACCAAGGACCCCACAGTTCAACCCTGAGCTACAAATATTCTCTTCTACTGCTACTATAGTGAGATAATTGTGTATTGGAACAATCCTTCTCAGTTTGGCAGTTGTCTATATAGCAATGG
Organism: Hydrophis major; assembly: GCA_033807585.1. Lineage (NCBI taxonomy): Eukaryota > Metazoa > Chordata > Lepidosauria > Squamata > Elapidae > Hydrophis > Hydrophis major. Next base: position 1,878,848 of record CM066330.1, on the reverse strand, counting down.
AGGTGGACAATTGCTGATACTAGGAGAGATACGGTAGTCTTTGACTTACAACTGTTCATTTCGGGACCCCTTGAAGTTCCAACAGCACTGAAAAAAGCAACCTATGACCATGTTTCACACTTACAACCTTTGCAGCATCCCCATGGTCTCGTGATTTATATTTGAATGCTTAACAACTGACTCACATTTATGACGGTTGCAATGTCCCTGGGTTACAAGATCCCCTTTTGCAACCTTAGGATGAGCAAACTCTGTAAGGGAACCAGATTTGCTTAACAACCGAGATACTCGTTTAACAAATGCAGTAATTCGGTTAACAAATCTGCCCAGACAAAAGTCATAAAATGGGCCAAAACTCCCTTAACAAATTATAGTCGTACGTCAAGGACAGCCTGTATTGCATATATAAGGGAACCTTTTGGCAGGTGCAAAACCAAGGTGCATACATGAAGGTTTAAGTTAGCTGGGGTCTTTGTTAGATTACACAAGGAATCTTCTCAACTAATGCTCAGCATCTGGTTAGAGCTTGGTTACAATCAGTGGCAACCAAGGGGGTTGGGTAGAACTTTGTGGCTGCATAATGAATCTAAACCAGGGTCTCCAAACTTGGCAACTTTAAGACTTGTGTACTTCAAATCCCAGAATTCCTCAGCTAGACAGTAAAGAAAACTCTTGGCTTCCACCTAGCATCACCGCAGAGTTTTGCAGCTCAGATGTGCTACACAGGGTCAGTTAGTAAACTTCATTATCCCAGATAAAGACAGGATGACTGGTTTAACCTCATGCATAATTCTTGCTTCGTTTAAATCTAGGGATACCCCAAAATTGCTTTTTTTTTTTTTTCTCAAAAGGCAACTGGAATGTCTCTGTTTTTCCATGAAGAGGTTTCACTTCTCACCCAAGAAGCTTCTTCAGTTCATACATTCAGAACTGAAGAAGCTTCTTGGATGAGAAGCAAAATGGGTTCAGGGACATTAACGATAGGCTGCATTAATGCTTGTTTGCAGTGTCCTGTGGTTCTACGGCCACATTTCAGCACATTTTTTGCTGAAAACCAATACTTATTTCAGTTTTTGGCAAAAGTGTGTCCATAACAAACCCTTGGTTCACTTAATAATGATGCATTGACTTAATGACACTGCAAAAAAGGTTCGTAAAGTCAGGTCATTCAGACGACAAGTTACTATTATGACGTACGACTGCAATGGGCATTTCTTAACGACTGTCTGTAATGGAATTCTTGCTTAATACATCCCCGTTGGTTACCTGCATTATTTATATAGCTTGTATAATTGCCTACATTTGACCTTGGCATCTGAAAGAAGGAAATGCTCCCTGTTTCCATTGTCCCACTTGAGGTCAAAGAAGAAATGTTGGCTCCCCAAGAGAGAGCACAACCTGAGAATCCGTGCTACGTCTCTCTTGACCCATGTCTACATCTCTCTCATGCCAAAATAATAACAACAATAACAATAATTGCAGACCGTTGGGTGTTTGATCCCAGGATAAGCTAGTCTCCTGTGTTCTGCACCTTGACAGGTGATCCAGCGGCGGAAGAGTGGTCGCCCTGGAGCGTCTGTTCGACCACCTGTGGGGAGGGCTGGCAAAGTAGGACGCGATTCTGTGTGTCGTATTCGTACAGCACCCAATGCAGTGGCCCCCTCCGGGAACAACGGCAATGCAACAATTCTGCTGTCTGTCCAGGTGATGACCTTCACTCCCTCATTTCCCCCTTCTCTCTTCCAGACACTGGACAGGGTCTGCTTCCTGCTGAAAGAGCTTCAGGATCAAACCCAATGGGAAACTGCAGAATTCTGCAATCTGTATAAATAATGCACACTAAACACAACACCTGAAATAGTTTTGGCCTATGGAGGTCTGGGTGTTCTCTAAGCTTCTTTGTTGCTTGAAGATGTGTCATTGCCCAACTAGGTAACACCACCAGTGCAACTGTTATCCAACTAGTTGCAGAATATAAGATAACAGAGGGATGCAGTGGCTCAATGGCTAAGACGCTGAGCTTGTTGATCAGAAAGGTCGGCAGTTCAGGGGTTCGAATCCTGAGCACCGCGTAATGGAGTGAGCTCTCATTACTTGTCCCAGCTTCTGCCAATCTAGCAGTTCGAAAGCATGTGAAAATGCAAGTAGGAAAATAGGGACCACTTTGGGAAGGTAACAGCTTTCCATGAACCTTCGGTGTTTAGTCATGCCATCTACATGACTATGGAGATATCTTTGGACAGTGCTGGCTCTTCAGCTTTGTAACAGAGATGAGCACCACCCCCTAGAGCCAGAAATGACTAGCACATATGTGCAAGGGAAACCATTACCTTTTAAGGGACCTTGGATGTCTTCTAGACCAACTCCTTGCTTAATCAGGAGACCTTAAACTATTCCAGATCAATGGCTGTCCAATCTCTTCTTCAAAACCTCAAGTGACGGAGTCCCCACAGCTTCTGGAGGCAAGGTGTTCCGTTGATGAATTGTTTCTGTTAAGAAATGTGTCTTTACTTCTAGGTTTAATCTCTCATTAAGCTTCCATCCGTTACTTCTTGTCTTGCCCCAAGGTTCCTTGGAGAATAGATTGACTCGTTTCCTCTATGTGACAGTCCCTCTGTCAACTCATAAAATATTTCTATGGTCTTTCTAGAATTACCAACAGAAAGGAAGGGGTGAACAATGCAGCAGCTTGCAAAATGAAAATGCATTCCATGAATAGTTTTCAAAGATAGTAGCTAGGTGACCAAAGTTTCTGCCATGCAAAATTCTAACTGGGGAACATGATTGATGACTCTTGGCTATGGATGTGTCCCATTGGAGAATATGAATTATAATACACCCAAAGGGTGGTGGGAAAACCAGGGTCAAGGGTGACAATGAATCATGTGCCTCAGAGTCGGCTACATCCAGGCAGTGCCGGACATGTTAACTCCCAATAAATTCTTAAGTTTTGGAAGCTTGGCTCAAGATACATGATTTAATTGGGGTAACTGCCAGAATCCTGACACCCTCAATTATTCCAAGACTGCTTTCATGTCACTCCTAGTCCTTCTCTTCATTAGACTAGACAGTCCAAGTTCCCACAATCATTCTTCATACAGTTTACTGATGAAGTTAGTTGTACTGATGATGTTACCTAGTTGGATGATGAAACATCTTCAGATCAACAAATCAGTTCAGAAAGAACCAAGAAGTCCAGAATTCAGCTCTTAGCTACAGATGTTCTCTTTTATTAGATAGTTTTCCCTAACTTGTGCTATTTCCAAAAGGATTATAAGGAACTTTGACTCCCTTCCAAGTCACAATGGGGAAAAAAAAATATATCACCTCATGCTTCCTGCCTGCCTGAGAGATTTCACCCACAAGCATATGTTTTCAGTTGTAAAAATAATTCAATGTGTGCTCTTGAAAAGGGCAAACCAGTAAGATGGTTGCAGTGGGATGTTAGAGAGATAATTTGTTTTGTGTTCTCATTAAACCACCCAATTGATTCTCATCTCCAAGATTATATATCTGTGGAAACTTGGATGGGGCCTCATCAACACTTCTTTAAAAGCATATGTATCCTTAATGTGCCACAAAGATGTTGTGTGAACTTTGACATACACAAATGATACAGATACTGTATGTTGTACATCATCTGTGTGATGACATCAAGAATATGTTCTGACATTTGGACTAACACCTAGGGGTGAATCCTGTTCCATTCTCGAGATCAAATTCTGGCTGCATGTTAGAGAAGAGTTCGGAAGTTTAAAAACCATCAGGTCTGTGGGGTCCTTGGTGGTCTCTAAGCTTGGTTGTTTTCTTGCAGATGTTTCATGACCCAACTAGGTAACATCATAAGTGCTGGAAAGGTTTGCAGAGAGGAGGAGCTGGAGGAGGACTGTGGGATACTTAGTAGTCTCTGAGCTTGGTTGTTTTCCTGTTTCATGACTCAACTTTCATGACCCATGGTAACCTCATCAGTGCCTGAAGGCAGTGGGGTTTAGGAGGAGGAGGGGGAAGAGGAGGAGGAATGTGTGTGGGGCGGGTCCTTGGTTCTCTCAGAGCTTGGTTGTTCTCCTGTAGATGTTTCATTCCCAAATAGGTAACATCATCAGTGCTAGAAGAGAGAGGGGCTTGTGGAGAGGAGGAGAAAAAGGAAGAGGAGGAGGATTGTGGGGTCCTTGGTGCTCTCTGAGCCTGGTTGTTTCCTTGCAGATATTTCATTAGCCAACTAGGGAATGCCATCAGTGCTAAAAGGGAGTGGGGTTTGTGGAGAGGAGGAGGAGGACGACGACTGTATGGTCCTTGGTGCTCTCTGAGCTTGGTAGTTTTCCTGTAGATGTTTCATGATCCAACTAGGTAAAACCACTGAACTCAGAGACCACCAAGGACCCCACAGTTCCATCCTTAGTGACAAATATTCTCCTGCTTATCAGGACTACCAGATCAGCTGGTCTACCAAGTCCTGATTTTCAGCCTCCCAATATGGGGAACTTAGAATGCAATGAATCACCGAATGAAATTGTAATGAATTAATTAACCAATAAATTTTTCATCTGCAGAGGCAAATGACTCACACAGCCAATTCAATGGATCCCCAAAGGAATTCTGTTTAGGAATTCTGACCCTGTGTAAGTTTGATTAGGGATATATTAAACTTGACATCATGGAATGATTGAGCCCCCAAAGAGCCTCTTTTGAACTGCAGATAGTCCTTGATTTACAATCATTCATTTAGTGACTGTGCAAATTTACAATAGCACTGAAAAAAAAGTGATTTATGACTGTATTTCACACAACTGTTGCAGCATTTCCATGGTCAACTCATCACAACTGAGGCTCATAGTAACTGACTCATATTTATGACTGTCGGAGTGCCTCGGGGTCCCAAAGGGATCCCCTTTTGCAGCCTTCTGAAAAGCAAAGTCCAGAGGGGAGCCAGATTCACTTAACAACTGAATTACTAACTGAAACACAACTGCCGCAATTTGCTTCACAACAAGAAGGCTGTAAAATGAGGCAAAATCCACTTACCGGCTGTCTGACTTAGTGATGGAAAAGTGGGGTTCAATTTTGATCATAAGAATTAAGGAATCCAGCTTGGATGGTTGCTGGAACTTCTGAATGGATTTTTTGGGTGCTTGAGTGTCCATGATGGAATGTTTGAGACAGTGACGGTATTCTACCGGTTTGGCCCGGTTCTGCTGAGCTGGTAGTGCCGATGAGCAGCAGATGCTGAACCGGTTCTCTCCAATGTTCTGTGTTGGGCCCACCCACCTGCCTGGACTCCCATACTAACCTTTATGTCCTGCTTTTGAAGCGCACCTGCTTTGCAATTGCTGTGCGGCAGCTGCTGAAGCATCAGGGAGAGTGCAGGATTGCAGGAGGTAACTCAAAAGGCCTCTGCACCTTCACAAAGTGAGCATTTGGCACGTGCAAAATGAGTGCACACACGCAATGCACGCCCACCAAGCCACGCCCACCGAACCGGTGGTAAAAAATATTTGAAACACACCACTGGTTTGAGAATAGAATAGAGCAGGATTTTGGAGGTCTTCTAGTCCAGCCCCTTGCTCAAGCAGGAGAATGCATACTATTTCAGACAAGTGGCTGTCCAGTCTCTTCTGGAAAACCTCTAGTGATGAACCACCCATGACTTTTAGAGCAGGGGTTTCAAACTGGATTTCATCAAGGGCCAGGTCAGAATTGTAGTTCTCCTCCATGGGTTGGTGGGAGGAGGGGGCGGTGGGGAGATGGGATGGATGCCTCCTGCAGCACCCTGCCATCCAAAACGGGGCATGGGGGAGCCACTCACGCGCTTGAGACTTTCAAGAAAAGATTGGACTCTCATCTGTCAGAAATGGTGTAGGGTTTCCTTCCTGAGCTGAAAGTTGTACTTGATCAGAGGTTGCCAACCGTTTGGACCTCAGGGACCACCAAACTCATAATTTTAAATCCCACGGACCAGAGACCCTGGGAAAAAAACCCAAAAAAGTCTGCAGGAAAATTCCCCACCCCGTTTTCCTACCGATCGATCATTCTTTATTTGGGATTGCAGGATATACATCTCCAGCTCTGTTCTCAGAGGGAGGGAGAGAGAGAGGGAGACTTTTGGCTTCATGCAAGGAAAGCAGTGGAAGCAGCAGAAGTCTTTCTTTCTTTCCCCCAAACTCCACCAGGAATGAGTCTTTGCCAGCTCAGCCTCTTGGAGCAGGAGGCCTTGCAGGTCCCAAAGACTCCTTTCTGGCGGAGTTTCGGGGAGAGAAAGAAAGACTTCGGCTGCTTTCCTTGCATGCAGCCAAAAGCAGAAGAAGAAAGAAGTGGAAAGAAGCAGCCCGGTGACCAGGTGAGGCATGTGGGACAAGTGGGGCAAGTTCCCCCCCTCCACCCTTTCCCCCCTCCTCTCACTACCTCATGTTGTTCACAATGCAAGCGACGCAAGCCTTGTGTTCCCGCAGGCCTGGATTAATTGCTATGGGAGGTGCTTTGGGGGTGACATTTCTCTGAGCCAAAATTTTCTCATGGACCACCAGTAGTCTTGGGCCCACTGGTTGGTAACCACTGGACTAGATGACCTACTAGGTCCATTCCAACTCTGTTATCTCTTTTTGGCCTCCATGGCTTCCAGCATCACCCTGCCAGCCAAAACCAGAGTACCAAAGGCCCGTTTTGGTTGGCAGAGCCACCGTGGGGCAATCCTTCGATATTTTCAAGCTGGCCCCATGGGCCAGATTTAAGCATCCTGTGGGCTGGATCTTGCCTGCGGTCTTTGAGTTTGACATCCACGTTCTGCAGGCAAGCTGTTCCACTGGTTAATTGTCCCAATGGGTAGGAAGTTTCTCCTTAATTCCAGATTGCTTCTCTCTTTGATTAGTTTTCAACCATTGTTTCTTGCCTGCCTTCAGGTGCTTTGGAGAATAATTTGACCCCCTCTTGTAAACCCTCTAGTTTGAAACCAAATTTTGAAGGTGAATTGAAAAAGAGAGCAATTTCCTTCAGACGTCCTACTGAAAATGCTCTTCTTATTATTATATCTCCAGCAGTGACTTGACATGTTTACATATTTAATAATGGATGCTTTGGTGTTTTAACTGGCATTCCTTTTCTTAGGTTCTTTGCAAGGCGAACTCTTATATATATAAAATAAAAATACGCGGGGCTAACACTAATAATGTTTCAGTACAAATTTCAGGAGCCAAATCTCCTTGAAATACATCTTTAAATATGATTTGGAAGGAAAATGTGAGCTTTAGCGGAATCAAAAAGGGGTTTTAGGAGAGGTCTTAGAATTGCAAATTGATGCTGAAATTATGGGTAAAAAGTATTAGTTTTATTTGAATTTGAAACGTACTGGTGGGGAGTCCTTAGAGTTGCAAATGAAGGCAGAAATTACAGTTAAAATGTTCGCTGAATAGGAATAATATGAAGTTCTTGGATGGCAAACACACAGATTTGCTTATCCCGCAGTCAGAAAAGAGAAAATTGGTTTCCGCTAAAAAGAAGCTGTAATTTACGAGGAGCTTATAAGTGGAAAATAGAACTGCCCCCTACCCCTTTCTTTGGAGAGTCCGTGGGGAAATTTTAATCAAAATTCGATATGGTTCCCAACCTCGTGTTGTCACTGCAACATATTGATCTAAATTGACCTAAAAATTTCATCTCCAGCTGTTTAATTTGTGCAACATAAATGAGGAAGGTAGAATGCAGAACAAAGAGGCTATAAAAAGATAGCTGGTCTGGTCCAGGTGCTGGTCTGGGAACCAGGAGACTGGGAGTTCTAGTCTTGCCTTAGACAGGAAAGCAGCCTGGGTGACTTTGGGCCAATCAATAGGAGATGATGAGTTCTAGTACACCTTGGGCATGAAAGCCAGGTAGGTGACTTTGGGCCAATCACCAGGAGACTGTGATTTCTACTCCCTCATTAGACAGGAAAGCTGACTGGGTGACTGGGAGATGGGAGTTCCAGTTCACCTTGGGCATGAAAGCCATCTAGGTGACTTCAGGCCAATCACCAGGAAACTCTGAATTCTAGTCTCACCTAAGGCATGAAAGTTGGCTGGGTGTTTATGGGCCAATCACTAGGAGATGGCGAGTTCTAGTTCAACTTGGTCATGAAAGCCATCTAGGTAACTTTGGGTCAATCACTAGGAGACTGTGAATTCTAGTCCCACCTAAGGCATGCAAACCAGCTAGGTGATTTTGTGCCAATCACCAGGAGAATATGTGTTCTAGTCCTGCATTAGGCATGAAAGTTGGCTGGATAACTTTAGCCAATCACCAGGAGACTGTGAGTTCTAGTCCCACATTAGGTGTGAATTCCACTTGGGTAACTTTGGGCCAATCATCAGGAGACTGTGAGTTCTAGTCCCACATTAGGCATGAAAGCTGGCTGTGCCAATCACCAGGAGCATATGAGTTCTAGTTGTCCTTTAGGCACAAAAGTTGAATGGATGACTTTGGGCCAATCACCAGGAGACTGTGAATTCTAGTTCCCCCCGAGGCACAAACTTTGAGCCAGTCCTCTCTTAGCTCAATGCACCTCACAAGGTTGTTTGTTATTGTGAATTACATAGGAGGCGGAAAGAGCCATAGATATGTTTTCCTGCCTTGAGTTACTTGATGAGGAACAAGCAAGGCAGGGAAGAACATGTCAGAATATTCATGAACTGGCAGAGACATAATAACAAGGTCAGTCAATGAATAGCATGGCAACAAGTCATCCAATGAGAGCTGAATTTGAAACTGAAACTGAAGGAGCCTCAGCGTGGCCCTGCAGCTCCGAGTACTGTGCTGAGAGAACTGACGCTATCTGCTCTGAACTCTGAAGTTGCAAATGTGTCCGGGCTTGCTTGTCTGTTGAAACAGAGGCTGTTCTCTTCTCTGCTTGTACTTTTGCTTGTAACGACGATCACACTGGAAGAATGTACTATTGGTATTGTACATTTGCTCATATATTATTATGTATATAAAGAAGTTAATGAATCCTGCTGAATCAGTCAGCTGTGTGTGCTTTCTGGATTTGATTTCTGCAATAAACTCTAACAGAAAGAATTCATCAATACATGATGAACACTGAACTGGTGTAGAGTTGCAAAGGCTTCCCTGGGCTGAGCTGTTCTCTTTCATTACAGTCCACGGTACTTGGGATGAATGGTCGCCATGGAGTCTCTGCTCGTCGACGTGTGGACGGGGATACAGAGATCGAACCCGGATATGCAAACCCCCCCAGTTTGGAGGAAGCCCCTGTGAAGGTCCTGAGAAGCAAACTAAGTTCTGCAATATTGCCCTTTGCCCAGGTAATTTGCTAAAGAGACTTTCTTTGATATTTCACTGTTAGCGGGTGGCCATGAATCAGTCACTGAAAATGATCCACAATTTTCTCATCTCCACATCCCTCCGGAGAATCCCTCTAACAGAAGGTATTCTGTTGTGAGCAGAAGAATGGAATAATTTTATTTGTTCATTATGGGACACAGTGGCTCAGTGACTAAAACGCTGAGCTTGTTGATCAGAAAAGTCGGCAGTTCAGCGGTTCGAATCCCTAGCACTGCGTAACAGATTGAGCTCCCCAGTGGTGGGATTCAAAAAGTTTTACCACTGGTTTGGTGGGCATGGCTTGGTGGGGATGCTTTGTACCTGACAAATGCGCACTTTGCACAGGTGCAGAGGCATTCCAGCTCACTTCCTGCAAGCCTGCACTCTCCCAGTCGCTTGAGTATGGGAGCCTGGGTAGGCAGATGGGCCCAACAGCAGAGCAGTGGAGAGAACCGGTATGGTCTCCGCTGCTCATCGCTGATACCAGTTCGGCAGAACCAGGCTGAACCAGTAGCATACCACCACTGGAGCTCCTGTTCCTTGTCCCAGCTTCTGCCAACCAAAAACATGTAAAAATGCAAGTGGAAAAATAGGGACCCCTTTGGTGGGAAGGGAACAGCGTTCCGCGCACCTTTGACATTTTGTCATGCCGGCCACATGACCACAGAGATGTCTTCAGACAGCGCTGGCTCTCTGGCTTTGTAATGCAGATGAGCAGCGCCCCCTAGAGCCAGAAACAACTAGCACAGATGTGTGAGTGGAACCTTTAACTTTATAGCATAGCACATAGAGGTAGACTTTGACTTGCAAGCATTCATTTAGTGACTGTTCAAAGTTACAACAGCACTGGAAAAGTGGCTTATGACCATTGCCGCATCCCCATGGTCACTTGATCAACCTTCAGACAATTGTCTATGGAGATTCTCCATGATCCAGGTCATGGTTGTCTCAAAGGGGTTGTTGTTTTTTTCAAGAGCTCACTGGACTTTCTGGTTTTTCTTGGAAGACATTTCACTTTTCATCCAAGAAGCTTCTTCAGCTCTGACTGGATGATGGGGAATGGAAGGACTGACAGTCCTTGCGGGCAGCTGGTCATTTGCATTCTTTTAGAGAGTCACTGAGGCCACCTGGAGGTTTATCTGTGTCCTCGGGGTCACCTGAGTGGTGCAAATGGGTGTTAAACCTTCTTGGAACTGTTGAAAGGAGTGCGTTGTAGATAGATATCTGTAACGGTGTCTTTTCAGCAATTCCAAGAAAGCTCCACACCCATTTGTACGACTCAGATTGGTCTTGTAACACAGATAAACCTCCAAGTGGCCTCAACAACTCTCTAAAAATGCAAATGATCAGCTGTCTGCAAGGAATATGAATCCTTCCATTCTTAAACCATCTGGTTAGAGCTAGGATAAAAAGTGAAATGTCTTCCAAGAAAAACCAGAAAGTTCAGTTGCCTCTTGGAGAAAGAAAAGTACCTTTGGGACTTCAGACAATTGACAACTGGCTCATATTTACGAAGGTTGGAATGTCCTGGAGCCAGGTGATCACCATTTGTGACCATCCCAGCTGCCTTGTGACCAGAAAAGCCAAGGGGGAAATCCAGATCTGCTTAACGAACATAAGTTTCACTGAACAACTATGTATATGTACATTGTAACATGGAACGTTATCTAACAAAATAAAATTCAATGGTGAAAAAAAAAAAAAAAGGTTCTACATCTAGAGAAAAAGCCCAAATGTACAGGTAGAGTATATGTGGTACCTGGCTCAATAGGAGTAACTGTGAGAGGGATCTTGGAGTTCTAGTGGACGACCATTTAAATATGAGCCAGCTGTCTGTGGCAGCAGCCAAAAAAGGCAATGCAATCCTTAACTTGCATTAACAGAGGAATACAATCAAGATCAAGTGAGATAGTAATACTACTCTACAAAGCCTTAGTAAGACCACACCTAGAGTACTGCATCCAGTTTTGGTCTCCACGATGCAAAAAGGATGTTGAGACTTTCGAAAGAGTGCACAGAAGAGCAACAAAGAGGATTAGGATGCTGAAGGCTAAAACATATGAAGAATGGTTGCAGGAATTGGGTATGTCTTGTTTAAAACAGTGATAATTTTCCGGTGCAAGAGCAATGCGGCGCTTATTTGCAGCTGGACAAGAGAGAGAGAGAGGGGGGGGGGGAGAGGCTTTTTGGAAAAAGGAAGGGAAGGGAAAGCTTACAAAATATTGCTTAATTGCAGCAGGAACTCTGCTTAAATTCTGGCTGGCTGGCAGTGGTTTGATTTAGTGCAGTGAGTCGCCGATAATTAAACTGCTGGATCTTTGGAGTGAAAATCTTGGCAAACAACTGAGCACTGCTTTTAGTGTTTTATCACACACACACACACACACACACACACACACACACACGGATGTTAATTAAAGAGAGAAATGCCAGCCATTTAACAGAGATGGTTTGTGCTCCGAGAAAGGTCAGAACACAGCGTGGATTGGAAGAAAATTTATTTCTCCTCCACCCACCCACCTTAAGGGCAGTGGGGGTTTTACTGGAACAAGCTGGGTTGTTGTGGGGGTGCGGTGTCCAGAGTACTCCCTAAAAATACTCTTTTTTAAAAAAAAATCCAGTTTTTATTCATTTGTAATATAGTTTAGAATATAATTTTATTCATTCATAATGGGACGCAGTGGCTCAGGGGCTAAGACAGGTCAGCAGTTTGGCGGTTCGAATCCCTTGCGCTGCGTAACGGAGTGAGCTCCCATTACTTTCCCAGCTTCTGTCAACCTAGCAGTTCAAAAGCATGTAAAAAATGCAAGTAGAAAAATAGGGACCACTTTGGTGGGAAGGTAACAGCGTTCTGTGCACCTTCGGCATTGAGTCATGCCGGCCAAATGACCACGAAGATGTCTTCGGACAGTGCTGGCTCTTCGGCTTTCTAACGGAGAGGAACACCGCCTGCTAGACCCAGAAATGACAAGCACATATGTGCAAGGGGAACCTTTACCTTTACTTAATATAGCATACAAAGAAAATATAAAAGGAAATAATAGGAAAATAGAGAAGGGAAAAGCAAAAGGAAAGAGAAAGGGGAAAAAAAAAAGGTATTGACTTCTGATTCCCTTTGGTGCTGTAGAATAAGATAACATTAACCCTCAGCTTTTTACTTTTACATAATAGTATAAATTAGCCATTTATATAACGATAAATCTATCCAATCGGCAACACCCAAAATCAAAGTTTCATTTTTCCCACCTCAAGCACAAAGTCCAGAAGTGGGTTTCAAGTAGGAATAAAAATATTTAAATTTTCCCACCTCAAGCACAAAATCCGGAAGCAGTTTCCAAGCGGAAATAACAGTATTTATATTTTTCCACCCCAAGCACCAAGTTCAGAAATGGTTTCCAAGTAGAAATAACAATATTTATATTTTACCACCCCAAGCCCAAAGCCCAAAAGCGGTTTCCAGGTAGAAATAAAAGTATTTATATATATATATTTTCTTTGATCAAAACAGTACATTTGGATACTTCAGTTTCAATACATTTTGTCCTCGACTAACCACAGTTCATTTAATGATTGTTCAAAGTTTACAACAGCCCTGAAAAAAGTGACGTATGGCCGTTTTTCATACCTACATTTGTTGCAAAAATCTGCATGGTCAGATGATTAAAATTCACAAGCTTGGCAAACTGACTCGTATTTATGACAGTGGCAGCCATAAATTGCAACCTTCTGACAAGCAAAGTCAACAGGGAAGCCAGATTCTCACAACAGTCATGTGGCTAATTTTACAACTGCAGTGATTCACTTAACCATAATTGCAAGAAAAGTTGTAAAATGGAGCAAAAGGAAGTGAACAACTGCCTCGCTTAACAAGCAGAAGTTTTGGGCTCAATTGTGGTCATAAGCAGGGGTGGGATTCAAATTTTTAACAACCAGTTCTGTGGGCGTGGCTTAGGTGATGGGCATGGCTTGGTGGTCATGTTATTGGCTGGGTGTGGCCAACTCAATATCACTCACATTGAGGCACATGACTCTCATGACTTTGGGGATGCTACAACTGTCGTAAGTGTGAAAAATGATCATAAGTCACTTTTTTCAGTGCCATTATAACTTTGAATGGTCACGCCACATGAGCAAAGTACCAGCAAAGGAGGGGGAAGAAAACTCCAGAGAAGTTCCTGAGACAGGAAGTCTAGTCCTGCCAAGAACAGAATAAGGGTTAACAGAGAAACAATTTCTATAAGCAATACCAGAATGTTTCCTTCCAGCCTTCCTTACAGGATTAAGCCAGTAATTTCTTCTAACAACTGGTTCTCTGAACTGCTTAGAATGTTAACAACTGGTTCTAGCAAATAGGTGTGAACTGGTAGAATCGCACCCCTGATCATAACTCAAGGACTTCCTCTATAATGGAATGCTAGTCATCGCCTCTGGGATGTAAATTAAACCCTAATTTTAAACTTTATGCACAGAATTGGGCCATACCATAAATGTGCAGTTAGTCCTTGACTTATAGAATTCTTTATTTATTGACCAAGTGTGACTGGACACATAAGAAATTTGTCTTGGTGCAAATGCTCTCAGCATACATAAAATAAAAAGATACATTCGTCAAGAGTCGAGAATCATAAGGTAATAATAGCCCTAGGGTACAATATGCAATCAAATCATACTAGGAAACAGTCCATATAAATTGTAAGGATACAAGCAACAAAGATACAGTCCTACAGTCACAAGTGGGAGAGGATGGGTGTTAAGGAGTGATGAGAAGATTAATGGTAATAGTAGTGCAGACTTTGTAAATATTTGGACAATGTTGAGGGAATTATTTGTTTAGCAGAGTGATGGTGTTCAGGGAAAAACTGTCCTTATGTCTAGTTGTTCTGGTGTGCAGTGCTCTATAGCGTCGTTTTGAGGGAAGGAGTTGAAACAGTTTATGTCCAGGATGTGAGGAGTCTTTAAATATTTTCACAGCCTCTTTTTGACTCGTGCAGTATACAGATCCTAGATGGAAGGCAGGTTGGTAGTAATTGTTTTTTCTGCAGTCCTAATTATCGTCTGAAGTCTGTGTCTATCCTGTTGGGTTGCAGAACCAAACCAGACAGTGATAGAGGTGCAGATGACAGACTCAGTCATTCCTCTGGATCAGCAGCTCCTTATGACCACATCTGAGCTCAAAATTTTCATTGGGAAGCAAGGAATTTGTTGTGAGCATTGCTCCATTTTGCAACTTTCTTTGCTACTATCATTAAATGAGTCGTGTCACTGTTCAGCAAATCTGGCTTCTCCCATTGAGCCTGACATGTCAGAAGCCAGTGGGGAAGGTTACATTCAGTGGGTTTTGCTCCATTTTATGACCTTTCTTGCCCCAGTTTTTAAGTGAATCACTGCAGTTGTTAAGTTAGTAATCCGGTTGTTAAGAGAATCTGGCTTCCCCGTTGACTGTGCCGGTCAGAAGGTCACAAAAGGGGATCACATCACACACATACACACACACACACACACACACACACTGGGACACTGCAAACATCATAAGTACATGCCAGTTGCCAAGCATCCAAATTTTGATCATGTCGTAAGTGTGAAAAGTGTGTCCTCATTGTGAGTTGTGTTGGGGTATGTGTGCTCAAAGGGAGGCTCAGCCAATCTCATTGTACAGATGTTGTACTCTGACAATAAAAGGTAATAATAATAATAACAAAAGCAAAGATAATATGAGGAATTGGCCATTTTTCCCACTATCCAAAGACCATCGCTTCTTCTGAGAAGGAGAGTCGATGGCAAAAGATGAATTATATTATATTAGTCTAAAAGGTTCTCCCATAATTCAGTTGAAGGGAGCATATAGGTGTGTAGTGTCAGTGTTCTTCTGCTTATAAGGGTTTGGTATGGTCAGTAGGTGATGAGGAGGTCACATGAGGTGAGGGTCATGTCAGGTGAAGTTCTTGTGAATGGTCAGGTGTGGGCTGCATCAAGTGAGGGTCTTGTATGGGTCTTGTGATAGGTTAGGTGTAGATAACATCTGGTGAGGATCTTATGATGGGGAGATCACATCAAGTGAGTCTTCTGATGGGTCAAGTGTGGGTCACATTAACTGAGGTTCTTGTGATGGGAAGGTCAGGTTAGGCTCATGTCAGGTGAGGTTCTTGTGATGGGTCAGGTATGGGTCACATCAAGTGAAGGTCTTGTGATAGGAAGGTCAGGTCTTGTCAGGTGAGATTCTTCTGATGGGTCAGGTGTGGGTTTCATCAAGTGTGGGTCTTGTATGGATCTTGTGATAGGTTAGGTGTAGCTAATGCCTGGTGAGAATCTTATGATGGGTCTTGTGATGGGGAGATCATGGCAAGTGAGAGCCTTGTGATGGGTCAGGTGTAGGTGTCAAGTTGAAGGTCCAGTGATGGGTCAGGTGTGGGTGTGTCAAGTGAGGGTCTTATGATAAGTCTTTTGATGGGTCTTGTGATAGAAACAAACTTTGCTTACCTAGAGTTGGGCACTCCAGCATTGCCTAGATTGGCCCAAGGTGGTTTGTGAACCTTCAGGACATCTAAAGAGCTACAACCCAGATCCAAGTTCAACAGATCCTTCCAGCTTCATCTATTTGCCAGGGGTTGATCTTTGGCCTCTTTTAGCAGTGCAAGTTCTGAGATAATTAGAGCAAGTCCATCATGTCAAGCCACATTGCAAGATATACAGCTTCAATAAAAAAAATTACACATATTTCATTCCCAAATTGCACATTGCAGAAGGAGGTGTCACCAGTTAGATGATAAATTATGGCTTGTGTTTCTGGCTGGGTGTGTGTGTGTGTGTCTTTGTGTATGTGGTGAGTTTTGAGCTAATGATATTGTGTAAAGAGGGGTGAATTCAGAATGTTTGAGAAACCGGGAAGCTTTCAAGAGCGCAAATCCTTCTGCTTTGAAATAATTTGTATTTGCTTTACCATCCCAAATTCCTCTTTGTAGTTAGGATATTCAGCCTGGCAAACTGAGTCCTCAGTAAGTTATTTACAGATTACAGAAGGGAGCAGGGCTAAATTGTCAAAAGAGAAAAATGTCTTACCAAAACCAAGGCAGCTGATATTAGAAAGCAAAAGCAGCCCTCAAGGATTCCATAAATATGTTTCCTTCTCAAGGAATTCACTCAAAGTTTATCTGCTGTCTCCTTGAATTAGAATATCAGAATAGAATAGAGGTGGAAGGGACCTTGGAGGTCTTCTAGTCCAACCCCCACCTTGGAGGTCTTCTAGTCCAAGCCAGAGAACTTATACTATTTCAGACAAGTGGCTGTCCAGTCTCTTCTTAAAAATCTCCAATGATGGACCACTCACAACTTCTGGAAGCAAACTATTCCACTGGTGAATTATCCTCACTGTGAGGAAGTTTCTCTTCAATTCCTGGTTGCTTCTCTCCTTGATTAGTTTCCATCCTTTGTTTCTTGTCTTACTTTCTGATGTTTTGCAAAATAAGTTGACCCCCACTTCTTTGTGGCAGCCCCTCAAATACTGGAAGACTGCTATCATGTCCTCCACATCCTTCTTTTCTCTGGACTAGCCAAACCCAAATCCTGCAGCCGTTCTTCATAAGTTTTAGTTTTCAGGCCTTTAATCATCTTAGTTGTTCCTCTTTGCAATTTTTCAAAATCTCAACATCTTTTTTGTAATGTGCTGACCAAAACTGGATACGGTATTCCAGGTGTGGCCTTACTAAGGCTTTATAAAGAGGTACTAAAATAGAAATACTTTATTAAACAAATCTGTACAAATACAATAAAATCAAACTTTCCGCTTATCGCAACTTAAGCCAAACAGTGTTCACTCATTCTGACATCTCTCAAATTATGTGAAATACTCTCTCACAATTATTACTGTAAACATATAATACAAAGTTTCATCTAATTATATATTACAAATCTGGTTACATATAATATTACTAGTTTCTGTCGTGTAGGCAGGGTGTAGTCGGTCAAGATGTGATCGAAGTTTCCTGCCCATCAGGAGTTCGGCTGGAGTTTTGTTTGTGGTGCTGTTTGGAGTAATATGTTGGAGGAGAGGCATCCTGGTCACCTTGTCGTGGATGTTCCCTTGTTCCATCTTGTGTAAGGTTTTCTTTATGAACTGGACCATTCGTTCAGCCCTACCATTGGCCGCAGGGTAAGCTGGCGATGTCAAAGTGTGGCATATCCCCCGGTCTGCCAGGTACTGCTCAAATGCCAAGGCGGTGAATTATGGGCCATTGTCTGAAACCAAGACATCTGGCAAGCCATGTGTAGCAAATAGTCTGTTTAGTTTTTTAGAGACAGAGACAGTGGTGGTGCTCTTCATTTTGTGGACCTCAAGCCAGTTGGAATAGGCATCCACTGTTATGAGAAATGTATGCCCCTTGGTGGGTCCCGCAAAATCGATGTGGATATGGGACCAGGGACCTCGGGGTGCTTCTCATTCAGTTGGTGGTGCTTTTGGTGAAGCTGAGCGTGTTTCCTGGCATTTTTTGCAGGTGGTGACCCAGGTTTCTATTTGCTTATCTATACCTGGCCACCAAACGTAGCTCCTTGCTAGTGCCTTCATTCGCACGATGCCCGGGTGTCCATCATGCAATAGTTTTAGGACCTTATGCTGCAGTCTTTCTGGGATGACAACTCTGTCTCCCCATAAAACACAACCTTTTTGGGAGAAGAGTCCTGTCTGCCTGTGTTTGAAAGGCTTGAAGGTGTCGTTGAGTTCATTGTCAGGCCAACCTCTTTCCACCCAGCTGAGGACTCGTGCTAAACAAGGGTCCTTCCTTGTTTCTGATGTGATGTCTTGTGCAGTCAGTGGTGGTGATGGAAGTGTCTCGATTTGTAGTGTAGCTAGGATTGGAGCTGGGTCATCCAGGACTTCTGGTAACGGACAGCGGCTCAGGGCGTCAGCGTGGGGAATGGCTTTCCCCGGTCGGTGTCGCAGTTAGTAATCGTATGCGGCTAGAAACTCTGACCAGCGTGTCATTCTTGGCGATAAGATGTGGGGAGTTGGTTTATCCCCCACCAAGATGCCAAGTAGTGGTTTTTGATCAGTGATTATAGAAAAAGATCTTCCATGTACATGCTCATGGAATCGTTTGATCGCAGACACAATAGCGAGAGCCTCTTTATCTAATTGGCTATAGTTTCTCTCAGTTTTAGATAAAGTTCTAGAAAAGAATGCAATGGGCGCCTCAGTACCGTTTGACAGGATGTGGCTCAGGATGGCTCCTACTCCAAACGACGAGGCGTCACAGGTGACAGTTAAGGGTAAAGTCTCATTATATTGTATCAGTACAGCATCTGATGTTAAAAGGTCTTTTACTTGCTGAAAAGCTCGCTCTTCTCAATGTCCCCAGACCCAGGAAGCTTTCTTGTCAAGGAGCCTATGCAGGGGTTCAGCAACAGTCGCCTTCTGGGGTAGGAAGATGTTATAAAAGTTAATGAGTCGCAGAAAGGCTTGGAGATCTGTTTTGTTCCTAGATCTCGGGGTGTTTTTTATTGCAGCTAATTTTTTCTCAGTAGGGTGAATTCCTTGTTTGTCAAGAAGGTAATCAAGGAATTCAACCCTCTCAGTACAAAGTTGGCACTTGTCCTTCTTGACCTTCAGGCCAGCGTCTTTAAATTTTTGGAGGACCACTCTTAGTCGCTTTTCTAGTAGACTTCTAGTGGGAGCAGCTATCAGGACATCATCGAAATATGGCACAACCCCTTTTATGCCTTGTAGCAATATTTCCATCAGACTTTGGAAGATGCCAGGTGCTATGCTCACTCCGAACTGGAGTCTATTACATTTGAATGCACCTCTGTGCGTGACTATAGTTTGGACTTCTGCGGTCTGTGCATCTATGGGCAGCTGCTGGTACACCTGGGCTAAGTCCAATTTTGCGAATATTTTTCCTCCCCCAGGGAATGAAGGAGGTGTTGGACCACAGGCACGGGGTAAGCGCTCTGCTGAAGTGCGTGGTTCAGGGTAGCCTTGTAATCCCCACAAATTCTCAAAGATCCATCAGGTTTTATGGGGGTTACGATTGGGGTCTCCCATCGGGCGTGGTCAATCCGTTCCAACATGCCTTGGGCTATTAATTTGTCCAATTGTTCATCAATCTTTGGTTTGAATGCAAAGGGCACTCGACGAGGCTTAAGGCGAATGGGCCAATATCAGGGCAGAGATTAAACGATATGGGAGATCCCTTGTACTTGCCTAGCTTCTCGGTGAAAACTTCCTGGAATTCCTGGGCAAGGGCCGCTTCCCAATCATCGCCTTCGGTCTGGTTGATGTCTGCCAGTTAAATTCCCAGTGGCGCGAACCACTGTAAACCTAGTAAGCTGGATCGATCTCTATCAATGACAGTAAGAGGTAGGGTTGTGGTGTGGTCCTTGAAGGAGACTTGGATGTGGCTGGAACCGGCGACTGGGATTCTATTCCCCTGGTAGTCCTTTAATATAATTCTCTGAGTGCTGAGGTCCTGGCGGCGGATGTCAGGGATCAGCTGTGTGTGGGTTTTCCAGGAAACCATCGATAGGGAAGACCCAGAGTCGACTTCCATAACGCATGGTCGCTTCTCAATGATGACCTTTACTTGGGTTTTTCTTGCATCAAGGGATGAAGCGTGGCCGATGGTGATGGTTTGGTGTGCCTCTTCTCATCTGGTAGAATTGGCTGGTGCTCGGTTTCTGTAGTAGTGGTTACACTGGTTGCTTGGGCGGTCCCGATTTAGTGGTGGGGTGCCTGTTGTCTGCCGGAAATTAATTTCTCTTTGGTTCGAGCTGGACCCTCGCTTGCTTCTACAGACCTTTGCAATGTGGCCCCTTTTTCCACAGGAACGACAGAGGGGATTTAGGAATGTGCAGTCTGATCGTGGGTGATTTCCCCCGCATCTAGCACACTGATATGAGGGCTTACGACTCCATTGATCTCGCTGATCACATTCTGACCTGAGTCTGTGGACCTCCTCTCCCTCGCTTTTTGATGAGGATTCAAGGTCTTCATGGTGGGTGGTTGTTGCATGCCTCTCGGGACAAGGCATAGTATTACTGGCGAGTTGGCAGTGCGGTCTGTTTGCTCGGTGCATTCGAGCAGCCGACTTCCTGGTTGCTTCTGCTGCAGTAGCATCGGCGATGACATCTGCAAGGCTGATGTCTCCCTTCGCCATAATCTTGCTCTGGGTTGTGGGGTCTCTTAGACCCAGAACAATTTGATCTCTCATGGCTTCTTCGAGATTGGCGAAGCCACAGAGTCCCCCCAGGTTTCTGAGGTCCATGATGAAGTCTCCAACACTCTCGCTTTCCTGTTGGTCCCTCTGGTAAAACTCGTGTCTCCTGATGAGTGTTGGCACCGCTGGGCATAATGGGCCTGAAGGATTGGGGCGAGGCTGTCCCAGTCCATCGTCTTGACTTCAGCTGGTTTTGCGAGTGCCTTTGCCATTTTAAAAACGGCGGGCCTGCAATGGGTCAGGAATACAGCTCGTTTCTTGCCAGGCGTAGCATCCTTCAGGTTGTTGGTTTCCAGGAACATCTGAAACCTGTCCATATACGAGTCCCAGTCTTCTTTAGCCAGGCCAAATGGAGTGGGTGGTATGGTGCCGCTGGTCATGTTGCCGCTATTGGTGCACTCTCAGCCACGTGCTCTGTTAGCGTTCAATGAGTGATCAGTCAGCTCTATCGTCTCCGCATCCCACCCTCGTCGCCAGTGTTAGATCTGGGAGAGTGGGTGCAAGAACGGAGACGAGGCATCGAATAGTGACTCCAACTCTTTATTAGTGACTTCAGAACAGAGTGAAATACTAGGGCAGCAGCAGCTCCTTTTATGGAGCTGGCTGCTGTCACAACACCCAATGATTTGAGTTTGCCATGCTGGAAAGCATCCAATCAGCGGCGACCCACTAACAGCTAATCAGGTCAGCCGATGACCAATCATGATCCACTATCAGTGGGCCAATCAGAAGTGCAGGTTCATGAGCCTGCTATGAAAGTAAAATTATGAGAATTGCAAGCTAATGAGTTTGCTTAGTTCGGAACATCTTTTTATTTGACTTTGTTTTATTAATTTCATGTCTATCTTCTAGCCAATTGTACCAACAATTCCAAATCTCGTAGTATTTTGGTTCCTCTTTATTTTTAAGTTCCAGTGATAGCCTGTTCATTTCTGTGCATTCCAAAACTTTTTTTATGATCATGAAGTCAGGGGGAGTATTTCTACATTTCCAGTTTTGGCCAAAGGCAAGCCTTACCACTATTAAAATGTGGAGTATAATAGTGTTTTTTTTTTTTTTTTAACTTATCTTTTGTTTTAGAATTCCTAATAAAAATATTTCTGGTTTCCATTCAATTTTAACTTTAGTGATTTCTTCAAGCCGATTACTAATTTTCCTCCCATACTGTACGTGATTTTGATTCTATACCTCTGTTTATACAACCAAGGACTGTATTAGCTTTTTTGGCTGCTGCCATATATGGCTGGCTCATGGTTCAGCGATTGTCGAATAGGTCTCCAAATCACAGTTATTGTTTTTGAGCCGGGTTTTGCCTAGTCTGTACTTGTAGCTTTGTTTTTTTGTTTTTTTTCTGCCTAACTGTAAAATCTTGCTTTTCTCCACACTGAATTTCATTTTGTTGGATAGGGACCATTGTTCAAGTCATTACTAGAACCATCACTGGAAGGTCTATGCTAAATTCTTCTCTTGTATTCCTCTGTGGCTTCCACTATTCCAGGATGGGTTTTATAATCCCAATATTCCCAGTCTGGATAAATGGCCTTTCCCTTCAGGATTGTTTGCTCTTGTTCCTCTTACCCTTCTTCTTGAGATTATAGCCACAGGAAGATTTGGAAGGCAGCTAAATAAATCTAATTTTTGAAACAAGCACATATGTAGCTCACAACTTCTTGATGGGCAAATATTGATACCATGTCTGGCAAGAGGGCACAATTGCCTTTCTGTGCTGTGGAGATTAAAATCCCATATCTCAAGATCTACATTTAACTGGGAAGTTACTACAGTGCAAACTAAGGTTCCAAATTATAGAATCATGAAAAGGGAGGGAGGGAGGAAAGGAAGGATGGAAGGGAGGGAAAGAGGGAGTTCTCTGAGCTTGTTGGTTTTCTTGCAGACATTTCATCATCCAACTAGGTAACATCATCAGTGCTTGAAGGAGGTAGGATTTGTGAAAAGGAGGAGGATGGGAGGAAGTGGAAGGGAGGAGGCTGAAGAGGATTGTGGGGTCCTTGGTGCTCTTTGAGTTTGTTGATTTTCTTGCACATGTTTCATTACCCAACTAGGTAACACCTTCAGTGCTGAAGGAAGTGGTGCGTGTGCCTTCTAGCACTGCTGATGTTCTCTAGTTGGGTAATTAAGTTTCTTCAAGAAAACCACCAAGCTTGGTGAGCACCAAGGACCCCACAGTTCTCCTCCTCCTCTTCTCCACAAACTCCAATCCCTTCTAGCACTAATGATGTTTAGGTAATGAAACATCTGCAAGAAAACCACCAAGGACCTCAACCCTCAGCTACGAATCTTCTCTTCTCTTCAATCTCTGCTGCAACAGAAAGCTGGTATGTGGACCCCACCCATGCCAAAGCGGTTTTCACATTCTGTCTCCTGTCTTTTCTTCCTTTGGGACACTCAGTGGACGGCAACTGGAATGCCTGGTCTAGCTGGAGTTCCTGTTCCACCTCCTGCTCCAATGGCACCCAGCAACGGACGCGGGAATGCAACGGACCTTCGTACGGAGGGGCGGAGTGCCAGGGGCCCTGGGTCGAGTCCCGAGACTGTTTCCTTCGGCAGTGTCCAGGTGGGTTTCATGGCAAACCCCTCCCAAGATGAGATGTTTGGAGACCAGGGACGGAATGGAAGACGTATGTGGTATCATGGGTGGGCAATACATTTGGGAGGAAGAGCGATTAGATAGACAGAAATAGATGAGATAGATGAAAAGAAAGAAAGAGTGATAGTAAGAGGAAAGAGAGAGATAGAGATGGATACAAAAAGAAAGAGTGGAAGAGAAACATATACAGAGAGAGAGAGAGAGATTCACAGATGTTGAGCTATTGTCTCAATGAAGATTACACAAAATGTGTCAATATTCCTATCATGTACGTAGTCCTCAACTTTGGACTGGTTGCTTCAACATCATTTGAAGTTTGGCCCCAAAATCTACTTATGAGTCATTTCAAAGTTATGACAGTCTCTCTCTGTCCCTCTCCCCGCTCCCCCGTCTCTCTCACACACACACTGCTGTCACATGATTGCATTGGGGCCCTTACAACCATTTGTAGCATCCTGCTCACCTTTACAACCATTTGTAGCATCCTGTGGTCATGGGACCCCAATTTTTGACATTTTTTTACCCATTTCTGGTATTTACTTCCAATTTCTACCACCACTACCCCCCCCAAAAAAAATTCATTGGTTGAAACGAATTTGCTTAATCACCACAGCATTCACTTAAGGACTGCCCAAAAAATGTCCAAAATAATCAAATTTGGTCCCGTGATGCCTAGACTTTTTTTTTTTTTGAAAAAGATTTTATTAATTTTCTACAAACAAACAAGACAAACAAAACATAAAAACATCAACTCTCATATGTACATCCAGTGTGTCAGTTGGTTCATCATTTTTGTGCATTCATTCTGTAGTCTCAATTACAATTATGTTACATAACAACTCATATTGTCAATCCAAACTTATATATCCTAATATCACTAAAAAAAGAAGTTTTTGACTATATTTTTAATCATTCATGCTTTATGAGCTAACAATACTTTAAACCAGTTTACTCTATAACAAATCATATAATCATATCAAATCAATCCTAAAGAACCCTTTATAAATATAATGTCAAATAACAAAATAATAGCAAAATAGCAAAATAAAGATATTCCTTACTGTCTAGCATTCTAAATATTCTATTATCGTATTTTATCATCTAACCATTGATAAAAAAGATCCCAAATTTCATAAAATTGTTTATCCTCTTGCTCTCTAATTTCAAATGTCAATCTACTCATCTCAGCACATTCCAATATTTTCTTAATAATTTCTTCCTGTATTGGTATTTTCTCATTCTTCCAATTTTTAGCAAATACAATCCTAGCTGCTGTTAATACATTTACAATCAGGTACTTCAAATCTTTACGATATATATCAGGTAAAATTCCCAATAAGAAGCTCTCTGGTTTCAAGTCTATGTGTTTCTTTGTCATTTTTTCCAACTACATGTGAATTATAATCCAATATTTTCTAGCATCCTCACAAGTCCACCACATATGGTAATACGAGCCGGGTATCTGAAGACATTTCCAGCATTTTTCAGATTTGTTCTTAAACATTCTTGCTATTCTTGTCGGGGGAAAGTGCCACCTGTAAAACATTTTATACAAGTTTTCTTTATATGCTGTTGACATTGTCATTTTATAATTTCGAGACCATAATTTCTGCCATTTCTCTAGATCAATTTCCATATCCAAAATTCTTCCCCCAAACAATCATAGTTTCTTTAACTTGTTCTTCCTCTAATTTCATTCCCAGTAAATAATCATATAATTTTTTAATCACCTTCTCCTCAGTACCCATCAAGATCTTATCTAAATCAGTCTGCTTATCATAGAATCCCTCCGTTTTAGAATCTTCATCATACCTTGAATGTATTTGCGCATATGAAAACCAACCGTGATACCTAGACTTTTAACCACAAGGACTTATAACCATAACTCTGGGTTCTACCCATAATAGACTTAGGTACACTTTCTCATTGAGGCCAGTTCACCTTTTGCTCTTGTTAAACATACAAAAAGATGACATGGAAGAATTGAAGGACTCAATGATCAGGAAACCAACATTTATGTTGGCTTGTTGTGTCTTTCAAATGTAAACTGATCGACATTCTTTGAAAAGTCTTCATCCCACTCAGATACAACTAAGTCTAGTGCCACCTGGTGTCTCAACTGTATTATTGACATCATATTTTGGTGTTTGGGAAAATGCGGGAAGGCACATTGCTTTGAAAGTCTCCTTTTCCCATAATAGATCTCTAAAAGCAAAACTTCCATGCTTCTTAGAAGAATTTTTTTAAGATTTTGAAACTTCAGCCCAAACTTTTTCTCCAGGTGGAACTGCCTCGATTTTACTTTACTTTACTTTGTTGTGATTGCACCTCGTACAACGAAATCAAACCCCATCTTCAGTGCACATCATGACCATGAAAAACACACAAACGCACATCCTTCACACTCCACACATTGAATTGAAAACCCTGACACCTCATCAATGCTGTACAGTAGAATTCAACACAGCTATTGCCGTGGGATAGAAGTTGTTTTTCAGCCGATTTATCCTTGTTTTTATTGTCCTGTACCGTCTGCCAGATGGTAATAGTTCCAAAAAAAAAAGGGGGTGCCCAGGATGAGATGGATCTGTGAAATGGTTTTTAACTTTTTTAAGGCAGCAGGAGCTATAAAGCTCTTCCAAAGAGGGGAGAGGGCAACCAATGATCCTCTAAGCAATGACGTTAACCCTTTGGAGTGCTGTCCTATCTGCCCCTGGGCAATTGGCAAACCATACAGAGGTGCAGGAAGTTAAGATACTCTCTATGGTGCAGCATTAGAAGGTCACCAGCAGTTTTCCATTCAGTTGTTGTTTCCTGAGAAGTCTCTGCGGGGCCCTTTTGACCAGGGATGCAATGTGGACACCCCAGGTCAGGTCCTCTTTTATGGTAGCACCCAGAAACTTAAAGCTGGCCACTTGCTCCACTCGGTCTCCACTGATAAAACAAGGGCTAGATGTCTGATGTGTTCCTTCTATAGTCCACTATCAGCTCCTTGGTCTTAATGGTGTTGAGGACCAAGTTGTTGTCTTGAACTATGAGATGGGTGACAGATATATGCAACAAACAAGCAAACATCCCAGAGTTGCTTTTTAAAGAAGCAACTGGATTTTCTGGATTTTCTTTGAAGACATTTTGCTTCTCAAGCCAAGAAGCTTCTTCAGCTCTGAAAGGAGGGTGGGGAATGGAAGGATTTATATTCCTTGCAGACAGCTGGTCATTTGCATCCTTTCAGAGGGCTGTTGAGGCCACTTGGAGGTTTATCTGTGTCCTCAGGTTCACCTGAGTGGTGCAAATGGATGTTGAGCTTTCTTGGAACTGTTCAAAGGACTGTGTTGTAAATTGGAGATAGACATCTATAACAGTGTCCTTTCAGCAGTTCCAAGAAGGCTCCACACCCATTTGCACCACTCAGGTGGCCCCTGAGGACATGGACAAACCTCCAAGTGGCCTCAACGACTGTCTAAAAGGATGCCAATGACCAGCTGTCTACAATGGTTGTAAGTGTGAAAAACAACTGTGCCACTTTTTCAGTGCTGTTGTAACTCTGAAGGGTCACTAAATGAACCATTGTAAATTGAGGACTACCGATATTGAATTTAAGCATTTATGGAGATTCTCAATCACCCAGGTTTTCTTTGTCCCAAAGGTGATTTTTTTTTCCAAAAGGCAACTGGACTTCCTTGGTTTTTCTCCTTGGAAAACATTTTGCTTGTCATCCAAACAGCCCTTGACTGCAGAACTGAAGAAGCTTCTGGAATGAAAAGTGAAATGTTTTCCAAGGAGAAAAACCGAGAAAGTCCAGTTGCCTTAAAAAAATAAAATAAAAGTATATTTGAGATCGACTTGAAGCTCATTTATTAGCTGTAAGCATTGCCTTTGCAGGCCGAGTGTTCTTTCAGCCTTCCTTTTCTGGAGGAATGTTGCAACACACTTCTTGTCATTTTTGTCCTTCTGCTGCAGTGGATGGAAAATGGCAGGTCTGGGGTCCTTGGGGAAGCTGTACTGCCACCTGTGGAGGGGGAACCCAGAAACGTGACCGTGTGTGCTATGGTCCTTTCTTCGGAGGAGAGCCATGTCAAGGTCCCAAGGAAGAATTCAAGCAATGCAATGAACGGAGGTGTCCAGGTAAGTGGCTGAGAATGATGATGATGAAATAGGATAGGATAGGATAGGATAGGATAGGATAGGATAGGATAGGATAGGATAGGATAGGATAGGATAGGATAGGATAGAATAGATGAAGGGAAGGGAGAATGGAATGGAATGGAATGGAATAGAATAGAATAGAATAGAATAGAATAGAATAGAATAGAATAGAATAGAATAGAATAGAATAATGAAAGAATAGAATAAAATAATGAAAGAATAAAATAGAATAGAATAGAATAGAATAGAATAATGAAAGAATAGAATAAAATAAGAATAGAATAGAATAGAATAATGAAAGAGTAGAATAAAATAAGGAAAGAATAGAATAGAATAGAATAGAATAGAATAGAATAGAATAGAATAGAATAGAATAGAATAGAATAATGAAAGAATAGAATAAAATAAGGAAAGAATAGAATAGAATAGAATAGAATAATGAAAGAATAGAATAAAATAAAATAAGGAAAGAATAGAATAGAATAGAATAGAATAGAATAGAATAGAATAGAATAGAATAGAATAGAATAGAATAGAATAGAATAGAATAGAGTTCTTTATTGGCCAAGTGTGATTGGACACACAAGGAATTTGTCTTGGTGCAAATACTCCCAGTGTACATAAAAGGAAAGACACATTCATCAAGAGTCAAGAATCATCAGGTACAACACTTAATGATAGTCATAGGGTACAATAAGGAATCAAATCACACTAGAAAACAGCCAATATAAATCGTAAGGATACAAGCAACAAAGTTACAGTCATTACAGTCACAAGTGAGAGGGGATCAGAGGTGATATTCAGCAGATTCTGACCAGTTCTGGAGAATCGGCAGTGGAAATTTTGAACAGTTCAGAGAACCAGCAAATCCCACCTCTGACTGGAAATTTTACAGTATCCTTCCCCTGCCACGCCCACCAAGCCACGCCCACAGAACCGGCAGTAAAAAAAAATGAATTCCACCACTGGAGGGGATGGATGATAAGGAGTGATGAGAAGATTAATAGTGATAGTAGTGCAGACTTTGTAAATAGTTGGACAGTGTTGAGGGAATATGGAAGTTAGAATAAGGTAGAACCTGCATAAATTTTAGATAAAATATTTCATGCAATATGGATGCCAGGTAATAGATCCATTGCAAGCAAAAAATCTAAGGCAGGTAGGTTCTTCAGAGAATAGATTTATTTGAAATATCATATTGGCACATTTCTGGTGAAAACCAACTCTGAAGAATCCTTTGATTTTCATCTAATTAAAAATGAAAGTTTTCCCTCCAATCTCAAACAATCAGTCACATGGCCCAATCAAGGCAGTATCCACTGGTCTGGTGACATCACTCCTCCTTCCTCCAGTCAGGGGTGAGAACGTCTTTGATTCCCACGAGAAAGTATTTTGTTTTGACTATATAGCCCCAGCTATCTATAATCCCCTCTCCCTATCCCGCAGCTCTAGTGTGGCAGCACTGAAGCCCCAGGGTTGACAATGGACAGTTCAATGGTGTTCTGGCCAAGGCTTCCAAGACAGTCATTACGCACATGCTTATTTTAAAAACAAGTCTTGTTTTATTGCAACACTGGGAATTATTTTCATTCTCAGCTAGTAATGAATCTCAAACAGTCCCTCGAGATAAGAACCCACCTTGCGTTCCTGTGAAGTGCTGCCAATAAGAGAAGTATCCAATGAACTAGAAAAAAAAAACCCAACCGAAGTACAAAGAGCTTCAAGAATGAATCTGAGCCAAACAAACGACTTTGCTTCCTGCAAAGGTTTCATCATCTTTGCCTGTCTTTTATACCTTATGGGAGGGGCAATCACCTCCCAGCCTTACTCCCGAGTCGCCCCTTTTGTTTCAGCTGCTCTCACCTTCTAGCAGGGAACAGGTTTCCCTTGTTCCTCTGCCTCACTGCTGTTAGACTCTGGAGGCTCCAAAGACCTGGCCCCATCTCTGCATTGGATGCAGGACCCTTTTCCAAATCCTCCCCAGACTCCCCGACTGGTTCCCGTTCTTCCCCACTGTCCAATTCCAGTGCCATCTGCACAGACTGCCAGCGAACCACAATAGATGGTGACGTCTATGAGTTAGAGCATGGTCCCCTAACCTCTGATCCATGGTCTGGTATTGTCCCATTGGCACATGCAGCAAAAAAAAAAAAAAAAAAAACTTCTGGGGTATCATTTTTCCAAGAGTATAGCTTTATGGATAATGCCACATAGGTACAGAAGAAGCAAAGCCAGTTCTGAAGTTATCACATGAAAAGCAGCTTAGGTAGAAGTTCCCCTTTTTCTCCTGGGCCACCCACTGTCCATTGTCCACCCATCATATACAGTCAGTTTGTTTTGGGAATAGTCTGTGCCTTTCAGAGGTTTCCCACCATTTGACCTTGAGGTGTAAAAATTCTCTCTGGCCACAGATGGTGTTCTTGAAGTCCTCAATTCCCTCCCAGCTTCCCAAAACCTCCAATTAGTCCCCTCTCCTCTCCTTAGTTTCTATTGTCGGGTTGCAAGCAGAAATGTCTGAGAAAGTCAACCCTAACACCATGGCCTGTTGG
The DNA here is from genome assembly GCA_033807585.1 of Hydrophis major. NCBI lineage: Eukaryota > Metazoa > Chordata > Lepidosauria > Squamata > Elapidae > Hydrophis > Hydrophis major. Next base: position 1,849,035 of record CM066330.1, on the reverse strand, counting down.
AAACTGGTCCATGTCAGTGACGGGTGAGCAAGCGATTCCACAAGACAATAAGAAGCATGGTTTTGCTTATTAAAGGTCCCTGGTGCAAGGAAAGTTGGGGACCCCTGAGTTAAAGGTAGGATGGTGCAGCCGTGGGATCCTACCTGTTTCACTACTGGTTCAGGGATGCACTTGTGCACACATGCACACTTTATGTGCACACCTAACAGGTGCTTTCCACACACCAGCTGATGCCTGAAGAGCCAATCAGCAGATATGATAAAGGAGAGAAAAGCACAAGGGCAGGTGGGAAGGCCAATTTTGCATTTTTCTCTTCTTTCTCCCCTTAGCTGATTCTCTTCTTTCTCCTCTTAGCTGATTCTTGGAGGCTTTTTTTTAAACTGCCGATTCAGGTGAATCGGACTGAACCGGTAGCATACCACCACTGGTTTGGTGGCTTCCACTTCACTCTTCTTCTTATTGTACCATATTCATCATCGGATGTTGGGGATCGTGTTGGCGATCCTATTTTGATCAGCGGTCACACACACAAAAAATGCGATTGAGTTTTGTCCAAACCAGTCCCTTAGGTTTTGAAGCCATGATGTTCTTCTTCCTGGACCTCGTTTACTTTCAATCTTTCCCTGGAGGATTAAGTGAAGTATGCCATATTTTTTCCAGGTGTCACATCACATGTCCCTTTCATTGGACAGCATCTGGTTAGTTCAGAGAAGAAAAACAAAGGATAAAGAGACTGGAGGCTAAACCATATAACGAGCAGCTGAGGGCACTAGGTATATCTAGTCTAATGAAAAGGAGGACTAGGGGTGACATGATAGCAGTCTTTCGGTATCTGAGGGAATGTCCCAGAGAAGAGGGGAGGTTGACCTATTCTCCAAATAGGGCAGGACAAGAAGCAAGGGATGGAAACTAATCGAGGAGAGAAGCAACCTGGAACTAAGGAGAAATTTCCTAATGGTGAGAACAATCACCCAGTGGAACAGCTTTGACTTCAGAAGTTGTGGGTGCTCCATCACTAGAGGTCTTTAAGAAGAGATTGGACAGTCATTTGTCTAGAATGGTATAGGGTCTCCTGCTTGAGCAAGGGGTTGGACTAGAAGACCTCCAAGCTCCCTCCCAACCCATTTATTCTACATTCTATGCGGTGGGGATGCTTCAACTGGGATTCTTTGACTGAGCAGGGAGTAGATTTTGAGGCCCAAGTAGACCCTTCCACCTTCAGGAGCCAAAAAGGAAGATACTCCTCTTAAATTTCATTGCTGAAATAGACATAAAGTGGATCTATGGAACTTGCACAGTGAAATACTGCTAGTTCCGATAAGTGTCTGTGGGGAAGTCTGAATTTATAATAATAATTAAATTCTAACTGTTGGCTTTTTGGCATCAGCTGCCAAGGGATATATTTTAGAGTCTTCTGGGAAGAAAAAATTAAATTTGTCTTCCTGGAAGCTACTCAGGCCTGTCTTAGTTTGACCACACTGATCCCCCCCCTCTCTTTTATCTCTATTTCTCTCTCCCTTTCTCTCTGTCTCTCTCATTTTCTCTTCCTCTTTCTCTCCCTCTTTCTCTCTTTCATCTCTTTTCTCATTCTTCTTTTCTCTTCCATTCTCTCTCTTACTCTTTTCTCTTTCTCTTCTCTCTCCTTCTCTCTGTCTCTCCCATTGTCTTTCCCTTTCTTTCCTTTCCCTCTCCCTTTCTTCCACTTCCTCTCTCTCTCTATGTCCCTTCTCTCTCTCATTCTTTTTCTCTCTTCCATTCTCCCTCTTGCTTTCTTCTCTTTCCCTCTCTCTTTTCTTTTTCTCTTTCATTTTCTCTCCCTTTCTTTCCATTCTCTCTTTTTCTCTCATTCTGTCTCTTTTGCCCCTCTCTTTCTTCTCTTTCTCGTGTCTTATTTCTCTCCCTCTTGCCTTCTCTCTGTCTTCTCTCTTTCCGTCCCTCTCTTCTCAAACTACCAATAACTTTTTGAGACCTCTGCTATGGTTTGCATCTGGAAAGAACATTGCTTATGGTTGCTTACCTAAACGATCCACGTAGTGCTTTGAAAAATGAGGTGCACCTTTTATTTTTTTTCAAAATGAATGCCCTTATAAGCTAATGGAAAAGAAATGCACCTGGTCAAAACAATAATCCAAACCAACTTTTAAAAACAATCATTAACTAGCAGAGCTTGCCTAAACTTCTGGCCCAAGCGCTTTGGTCAGTTGGTCGGTCTTTATCACTTTGCAAAAAGCTTAACGAAGTTAAGGTCCTCCTGATCTCAAGGGGGATGTGGTTCCTCAGAGCAGAAAACGGGTGATGGAATGTTGTAAGGAGATGGTTTCGCAGGCAGGTGAAATCCAGAGGAGTAAGAGGCAACTTAGCTCAGACATCATGTGTGAGAGAAAGGGGATGAAGACATCCCCTCCCTAATAGTTCCCAAAGAATATTGTAAATGTAATTAGTACAGTGTTCAATCTGGCAATATTCTGTCTATAGGTTTGAAACAAGAAAGAACTCAGCTTGGAAAATTCACCATGTGTCATTCTTAGGTTCGGGCCTGACCTACAGAATGGTCCAATTAGATGACAATGTTTGATGGAAAGGAGTTGGAGCATGTCCCCCTTGCTAGGCCTGGTGGGACAAGCAGAGATAACAGAGAGAGTCTTCTGGCCTGAAAGCCAAGTAGGGCTTGAAGAACCAGCATCTTGGATTACAATAGGATGTTCACGGAGAGCCATTGCAGCTCCTTGAGCACTGGTGTTATATGGCTGTAATTTAAAAAAAAAAAAAAGTGCTTCAAAAATATCTGCAGTGCTGCGTTCTGGTCCAGCTAGAGCTTCCAAATGATCTTGAAGATTAACAGCACCTGGATCACATTACAGCAATCCAAACAGGCGATGACTAAAGCATGAGTCATCAAGAAGAAGATCTCCTGGACTAAGAACAGGCACCGATGGTACCCAAGGCTGACTTGTGCAAAATCAGGGTTGTCCACAGATCCTTGTCTTGATGGTGGAATGACAAGTGGGTGAGTTTGGTCAATCACCAGGAGAAGTGACTTCTAGTTGACTGGATCACTGGAGATTTTAAAGAAGAGATTGGATAGGTACTTGTCTGAAATGGTGTAGGATTTCCTGCTTGATCAGGAGGATGGACTAGAAGATCTCAAAGTCTGTTCCATCTGTATTCTGATTCTGATTATTCTCCAAAGCCCCACAAGGCAGGAGAAGAAGCAACAAATGGAAGCTAATCAAAGAGAGAAGCAACCTAGAATTAAGGTGAAATTTCCTGACAATGAGGATAACCATTCAATGGAACAGCTTCTCTCTGGAAGTTGTGGGTGCTCTAACACTGGAGGTTTTAAGAAGAGACTGGACAGTCACTTGTCTGAAATGGTGTAGGATTTCCTGCTTGCACAGGGGAATGGACTAGAAGACCTCCAAGGTCCCTTCTTTTATTCTGTTAGTCTCCACTGCTAGAGGTTTTCGACAACCATTTTCCTGGGGTGGCATGAGGCTCCTGCCTTGAGCAGGGCATTGGATTAGAAGACCTCCAAGGTCCCTTGCAGCCTCGTGAGTATGTCCTCTTTTATCAACCATCTCTAATACAGAGCATCAAGTTTCATTACCAGAAGTGTCATTCAGTGCAGCTTGCAAAATCAGAGAAGGACATTGTACCTTGAGTGGCTCCTCCATCTCTATCTGCAGAAGAACAGATGGTGGAGCATATGGCTTGCCAGGAATGACCCTCCTCCTCATGTTGTGTTCTAATTGTCTGGACTACAAATTGCCTTGGCCAAGAGCAAAAGGATCATTAGCTTTTTTTTCCAACTGGATAATCTCCAACTATGCGGGAGGTGGTGCCCATGAACTCCAGCTGATCTAGATTGGATGAAAGAATCTACAATCCAGATCAAACCAGTAAAGGCTGAAGGGAAAAGCTCACATGCTTCATGTATCAGGAGGTCTTCTATTCAATGCCTTGGTCAATCCAGAGATCCTATACTATATCAAATGGCTGTCCAATCTCTTCTTGAAAACCTTCAGTGATGGTACACTCACTTCTGGAGGTAAGCTGGTCCAATGATTAATTAAAGAGTAACAGAATAATGGAAGGGACCTTGGAGGTCTTCTAGTCCAGCCCTCTGCTCAAGCAAGAAACCCCACACCATTTCAGATAAATGGTTGTCCAATCTCATCTTGAAAACCTTCAGTGATGGGGTCCCCACAACTTCTGGAGGCAAGCCATTCCTCTGATTGATTGTTCTCCCTTCTCATTGCAAGGTTGAGAAACATTGAGGTAAGGCAAGGCTATTTTAAGGTCTAGGCATGTCTATGGTTCTAGGTATGTCTACAGTCAGTTTTACTTCAGCAATACTTTTCTAGTCTTTCTGGGCCATGTATGTGCCCACTCTGTTTACAAGTTGCTTTACATGTTCAGGAAGGAAAGAAATATAATTGGAACTTGAAAAATATCGGCGCCCTCCTATCTTCCTGCTCCGAGTTGAGAAATAGCTTTAATATTCCTCTGACAGCTTCCCCTGGTTTATGTCTCGTAAATAACTTCAATGCATAAAGGCTGGCATTATTGAAGCAGAAGTGGGATTCATTCTTCAATCTTGTAGGCTGCAACCTCTACCTCTCCTTTTCCAGAAGTGTAGAATATTTATGGGAATTTTCATGAAATGCATTTATGGCTATAACATGTTCTATTGCTCCTGCATATATATATATAATGGTTGTCCAATCTCATCTTGAAAACCCCCCACCAAAAAAATTCCTATAGTATTGCAGCTAAGGTTCAAGCAGTTGGTGTTCCTTTCCATAGTGGGCAAGGAAATATATCAGGGAATCACCCTTCACTTATGAAGCCACATTTGGAATAGTGTCTATAGCGATTTTGCATCATCCAGGTCATGGTTGTCCCAAAGGTGCTTTTTTTTCCCAAGAGGTAATTGGACTTTTTGGTTTTTCCTTGAAGGCATTTCGCTTCTCATCCAAGAAGCTTCTCTAGCTCTGACTGGATGGCGAGGAATGGAAGAATTTATATTCCTTGCAGACAGCTGGTCATTTGCATCCTTTTACAGAGGTGTTGAGGCCACTCGGAGGTTTGCCTTTATCCTCAGGGTCACCTGAGTCATGCAAATGGTTATGGATAAACCAATTTGCACCACCACTACAACTACAACCACAGATAAACCACCAAGCGGCCTCAATGACTCTTTAAAAGGATGCAAATAGCCAGCTGTCTGTAAGGAATATAAATCCTTCCAATTCTCCACCACCTGGACAGAGATAAAGAAGCTTCTTGGATGAGAAGAAAAAACAGAAAAAAGTCCAATTGCCTCATGAAAAAAAGTACCTTTGGGACTTGGAATAGCACATCCAATTCTGTTCACCATGATTTTAAAAGAATGGTGCTAAGGCCTTAGAAAGAGTGCAGAGAAGATGCTTAGGAGTCTGCAGAATAAATCACAGGAGGAACAGTTAAGGGGACTAATTATGTCAAGCCTAACAAAGAGAAGGCTTAGGGGTGAATAGTACTTGATGGGTTTCATAGAGAAGAAAGAGTCAACTTATTCTCCAAAGCACCTGAGGGCTGGACACAAAGCAATGGGTGGAAGATCCAACCTGGAAATAAAGTGGAATTTTTTTGGACAAGAAGAATCAATAATTAATGGAATAGCTTGCCTCCTGGTGTTTGGGTGCTCTGTCACTGAAGGTTTTAAAGAGAAGATTAGACAATTAATGCAATCCTAAGTTGCATTAACAGAGGGATACAATCGAGATCAAGGGAGGTACTAATACCACTCTATAAAGCCTTAGTAAGACCACACCTAGAGTACTGCATCCAGTTTTGGTCACCACACTATAAAAAAAGTGGTCTAGAAAGGGTTCAAAGAAGAGCAACCAGCATGATGAGGGGATTGGAGGCTAAAACATACAATGAATGGTTGCAGGAACTGGGCCTGGCTAGGATTCCATGATTCTTTGAGTTAGTATTGCCCTCATATTGCCTAAAATCAGCTGACAGTGAACATTTAATATGCCAAGAGCTCAGTCTGAAGCTCCTTTGAATTCTATAAATGAAATATTAAGCCAAATTTCTTTCAGGCAAATTCTCCAAGTTCTCAAGTTCTTTCTTTGATAGAGCCTCAAGAAATCTGTGATGAGGACAACTTGGCCTCTGTGGTGTGGAAAGAAACTCCAGCTGGAGACGCAGCGGCTGTCCGATGTCCTCGTAACGCGACAGGTAAAACGTGGGATCAGATTCTTATTCCATTCCCCCCTTTTTTGGTCCTCCTTCTGTTAGTTTGCATTTTCATCTTTGCTTCTGAAATATAATAAGGATATTTCTATTAAAAAAAAGAAAAGTAGAGATGTAGTGGCTGCCCTTGAACACCTGGAGTTAGCGTATCTTCAAAAATTTTAACAAGGAGTTCTTTGCCTGGTTGCTGGGTGGTTGTGGCCGTGGTGGCCGTGGCCTAGTTGGCCTCCTGCACCATGGTGTGGGGGGGTGTTTTTACCCTCCCAGGGTTCCGGAGGCTTTCCTCGAGCCTCCAGGAGGGTGGAAAACAGCCTCCCCAGGCTCCGGAGGCTCTCTGGAAGCCAGAAACAGGCCCATTTCTGGCTTTCCTGAACTTCCAGGATGCCCGTTTTTCATCCTCCCCGAGCCAGGAGTGGGATTTAGGGGTTCTCCAAACTGTGCCGAATCTTAGCTAGGGGTTTCTCCTGAACCCCTGCGAACCCCCAGCAGCCCATCCCTGGCTGCCTCAGATTCTGAAAGAAAAACAGCTAGGGCGTTATGAGGTCAGTGGTACGCTCGATATTTCATGTTTAAGCTTGGGGCTCATTCAGATTTCCACCAAGGTGACTTTAGTAAAAGAAGGAGGCAGTTAGTGAAAACATAACCTAAAACCTAGAAAGAAAGAAAGAAAGAAAGAAAGAAAGAAAGAAAGAAAGAAAGAAAGAAAGAAAGAAAGAAAGAAAGAAAGAAAGAAAGAAAGAAAGAAAGAAAGAAAGAAAGAAAGAAAGAAAGAAACCTAAAGGGACAACTCTTTCAGTTAGAAGATGGAAAAATCCTGCCTGGTTTTTCAAGATTCTGATATCACGGTTGTTGTGAATGCATAATACCAATAAAGTTATCATTGAGCTTGAAGTTAGTGTAGGGTTCTGGCCCTGCACTTCTGATTGGCTGTTGATGGCCCAATCAGATTGGCCCATTCAGGAGCCTCCGATTGGCCATTAACAGACCACTCCTATTGGTTAACGGAGCTAGCGCTCCAGGTTCGTTATTGGTTAAGTAGTTAATAAGTTGCCTATATAAGTGGGCGTGAGGAGCCTTGGAACTGAGCAGTCACAGGATGTAAATAAAGAGTTTGAAGTTCACTGTTTCCACCGCTTGTCTCCATCATTCGCACCCATGCTCCAGACTTAACACTGGCGACGAGGATGGGATTGGATGACATCAGAGCCAACTAAGCACATGACTGAAGCACAAAACGGTGAAACCATGTCCGGCGGTGCCATATTGCCTGCTCCGTTCGATCTGGCTCAAGAAGACTGGGAGTCTTACATGGATCGTTTCCAAATGTTTTTGGAAACAAATAATCTAAAGGATGCCACGGCTGGGAAGAAACGGGCGGTGTTCCTGATGCACTGTGGCCCAACAGTTTTTAAGATGGCTAAGGCATTGGCGAAGCCGGCTGAAGTGAAGACCATGGACTGGGACATCCTTGAACCACTACTAAGGGCCCACTATGCACCCGCTGTTCCAACGCTCGTAAGATGACACAAGTTCTATCAACGGAACCAGTGAAAAGTAGAAAGCGTCGCCGATTTCATTGCAGACCTCCGGAACTTGGGAGGCCTGTGTGAATTCACCGACCTGGAGGAGGCTTTGAGAGATAGAGTAGTCCTAGGGCTCAACGCTCTAAATGTGCAGAGCAAAATAATGGCAAAGGGCAACATCACCCTTAAGGACGCCATAACTGAAGCCACGGCAGCAGAGGCAACCAAGAAGTCAGCTGCCCAACTATGCCGAAATTGCACTCACGCCCACCAACCGGCCGGCGAAATTTCACCAAGCACAGAAGGGCAGCTTTCCACGGCCCATCATGAGGACCTCTCTTCGTCGTCAGACAGCGACGAAGAAGAGGTCCACCACCTACGGACCGATCGGGAATGACACCCAAAGTTCCAACAACCCTGCACAGGCTGCGGGGCCAACCATTTTCGCTCTGACTGCAAATTCCGCGACGCACTCTGCCACGAGTGCGGGAAACGAGGCCACATCGGATGGGTCTGCAGAAGCCTCCTCGGACCCAGCCAGACTTCGAAGGGAACCAATCTCTGCCAATCGACAGGGAATCGCCCTGTAAGGCGAGAACCAGTAAACCACTCCTACAAAAACCGACCCATGAATCGTCTAGCGAAATGAGAAGAGGCTCACCAAACACTCACCATTGGTCATGCCTCTTCACTAGATGCTCAGAAAATTTGGGTCAACATGAACTTTGAAAATCAGCCCTGCCACATGGAAGTAGACTTGGGATCGTCCCTCTCAATGGTCTCATGGAAGACCCTCAAGCAACTCATCCCCACTATCCAGCGCCAAGACCTTCAATTCCAACGGCTCATCCTAAAAGACTACCAGGAGAACCGGATTCCAATTGCAGGATTCAGCCGAGTCCGGGTGACATTCAAGAACTGCACAGTGTACTTACTCCTGACAGTGATCGATAAGGACCGGCCTAGCCTGTTGGGCCTACAGTGGTTCGCACCACTCGGCATCAAAGTGGCAGGCATTAATCGAATCGGTGGCAGTGATTGGGAGGAAGACCTCGCCCGTGAATTCAAGGACGTCTTCGAGGAAAAGTAGGCGAGTACAAGGGGACCTCGATATCCTTTAGTCTTAATCCAAAGATAGCGCCTTTCCGCCTCAAGCCTCGTCGAGTTCCATTCACTCTAAAACCGAAAATCGATGAGCAGCTTGATAAGTTGATTGCCCAGGGAGTTTTAAAGCCAACGGATCACTCTCCTTGGGAAACGCCGATTGTGACACCTATTAACCCGGACGGCTCCATTAGAATTTGCGGGGATTACCGAGCCACCCTAAACCACGCCCTGCAACAGAACCCATATCCAGTACCGGTAGTGCAGCACCTCCTCCATTCCCTGGGGGGCGGAAAAGTCTTCACTAAATTAGACTTAGCTCAGGCCTACCAGCAATTGCCGGTTGATGAAACAATGGCACAGGCACAGACTATTGTAACACACCGTGGCGCCTTTAAGTGTACGCGGCTTCAATTCGAAGTCAGTGTAGCCCCAGGGATCTTTCAGAGCCTAATGGAGAGACTATTGCAGGGGATCAAGGGTGTTGTCCCCTATTTTGACGATGTGCTTATTGCTGCCCCCACTCAAAAAATCTTGCGGGAGCATCTAAGATTAGTATGACAAAAATTTCAGGAAGCAGGCCTGAAAGTTAAAAAAAATAAATGCAAAATGTGTACCGATCGTGTTGAATTCTTAGTGTACCTAATTGACAGTCAGGGTATTCACCCTACTGATAGTAAATTAAGAGCAATAAAGAACGCTCCCAGACCCCAGAACAAGACCGACCTCCAGGCGTTCCTAGGCCTCATCAACTTCTATAATGTTTTCTTGCTGCACAAAGCGACTGTCGCTGAACCGCTACATCATCTTTTAGTCAAAAAAGCAAACTGGGTATGGGGTCACAAAGAAGAGCAGGCGTTCCGTAATGTAAAAAAACTACTGACTTCGGACGCCGTGCTTATGCAGTACAATGAGACCTTGCCAATAAACATAACCTGTGATGCATCGCCTTTTGGAGTGGGTGCCATTTTGAGTCATGTGTTACCTAATGGTAACAAAGCCCCTGTTGTTTACTTTTCAAAGACGCTATCGAAAACCGAGCGAAATTACAGCCAAATCGATAAGGAAGCCTTGGCGATTGTATCAGTAGTTAAGAGGTTTCATGAGTACGTGTACGGCCGGAATTTCACCATTGTAACCGACCACAAACCATTGCTGGGGATCATTGCTGGAGACAAACCAACTCCCCACATACTATCTCCCCGAATGACCCACTGGTCAGAATTCTTGGCTGCCTACAATTATCGGCTACAATATCGTCTGGGGAAAGCCATTCCCCACGCTGATGCGCTGAGCCATACACCGCTCCCTGAAACTATCAATGATCCTGCACCAATGATGACAGAGTTGCAGATCGAGACACTCCACAAACCGCCATTGACTGCCCATGACATCATGAGAGAAACAAAACGCGACCCCATTTTGGCGCGAGTCCTCACGTGGGTGGAACGCGGATGGCCATTGGACCAAGTACCAGAAGACTTTGCACCATTCAAAAGTCGTCAAACAGAGTTGTTCTCGCAGAAGGGCTGTGTCATCTGGGGTGATAGAGTCGTTATCCCAGAACGACTCCAACAGACGCTGCTAAGACCCTTGCACGATGGCCACCCTGGCATTGTGCACATGAAGGGCCTCGCACAAAGCTACGCATGGTGGCCAGGCATCGATAGACAAATCGTTTCATAGGTTAAAACTTGCAAGAGATGCCAAGAAGTAAGCAATTCTTCACCAAAGGCAACCCCAATCAAATGGGAGACGCCGTGGGGACCCTGGTCCCGCATCCATCTGGACTTTGCTGGGCCGACCAAAGGCCACACGTTTCTGCTAACCATCGACGCCTACTCGAATTGGCTCGAGATTCACCGAATGAGCAGCACAACCACCGACGCAGTCATCAAAAGACTGGAAAGACTTTTTGCAACCCACGGATTACCAGAGGTTCTGGTATCCGATAACGGGCCCCAATTTACCGCGCTACCTTTTGAGCAGTACTTGGTTGACCGGGCATTCGACATGCGCTCACTTCGCCTGTGCACCCTGCTGTAAACGGTAGGGCTGAGCGCATGGTTCAATTCATCAAAAAGACTTTGCAAAAAATCGATTATGACAACATTGACAAAAAAATCAACCGGATCCTTTTTCTGCAGCACATTACACCTCACAGTGTCACCAACAGAACTCCTGCCGAACTGCTAATGGGACGAAAACTCTGCTCCCACCTCAATCGGTTACACCCAGCCTACGAACCTGAAAAGCCATTCGGATCCAGCAACTGATGCTGTACCTTCCAGGTAGGCGATCTAGTATTCGCTAAGAACCTTTTGGGCGATCTGCTGTGGGTTGAAGTGACTGTAATCCGCGTAATCGGCCCTAGATCATACCTCGTTCAGTGCCCGGATAATAGACTTTGGAAGCGCCACATAGATCAGCTATGATCACAGCTACCACCTCGTAATTCCGAACACCCTTTTGATCAAACTGAGGGGGGGGGAGATACAGAAGAAAGCGAATTATTATTCAAAGGAAACCCTTGCGAAGAGACTGATAATGGAACGGAAACGCAGGAACAGGAACCAGGGACCAGAGTAAATACACCTCAAGAAATGGCCAGTGACATTGATGACAATGAAAACGCGAACTCGGAACCAGAGGCACCCTTACCGCTAAACAACGATCTACCTCAGCAAGAGTGCAGCCAACCGACTGGTGCCTTGCGAAAATCGAAAAGACTAATTAAACAACCGTCCTACCTTAAGGACTATGTAACCGCGCCCTGTGGGCAAAAGCCAGGGGAAAGGGGTGTTGTGAATGCATAATACCAATAAAGTTATCATTGAGCTTGAAGTCTAGTGCAGGGTTCTGGCCCTGCACTTCTGATTGGCTGTTGATGGCCCGATCGGATTGGCCTGTTCAGGAGCCTCCGATTGGCCATTAATAGACCATTCCTATTGGTTAACGGAGCTAGCGCTCCAGGTTCGCTATTGGTTAAGTAGTTAATAAGTTGCCTATATAAGTGAGGCTTGAGCAGCCTTGGAACTGAGCAGTCACAAGATGTAAATAAAGAGTTTGAAGTTCACTGTTTCCACCGGCTCATCTCCATCATTCGCACCCATGCTCCAGACTTAACAACAGTCTCCATTGGTGTTTTTACAGCAAGGAGTAATTACCCACAAGAGGTTAATTTGGGCATATCCAGGGGGTAATGGAGTTATTTACCTGTGGGGGTCCTTGTGCTGGAGGAGGAGGAACAGGAGGAGGGGGGGAGGAGGACTGTGCAGTCCTTGGTACACTCTGAGCTTGGTTATTTTCCTACAGGCATTTCATGCCCAACTAGGTAATCTCATCAGTGCAAGATGGGAGTGGGGTTTACAGGGAGCAGTAGGAGCGGGAGTTCTTTCCATGTTATGGTTTTCATTATATTTTTCTCTCATCAGGGTTGATCCTACGGCGGTGCTTTCTGGATGAAGATGGTATTGCCTATTGGACGCTTCCAACCTACGTAAAGTGTGTCTCCATAGACTACAGGAATATCCAGATGATGGTGAGTGGGACTGGCCCTCAGAATGAGATGGGAAATAGGTGCTTTCCTATTTGAATTACTGAAGGTGGTATCTTGAGATAACCCCAAATGTGCTTTTCAAGAGGCAACTGGACTTTCTTTGTTTTTCCTTGAAGACATTTTGCTTCTTTGTCCAAGAAGGTTCTTCAGTTCTCTTCAGTTCAGAACTGAAGAAGCTTCGTGGTTGAGAAGTGAAATGTCTTCAAGGAAAAACAAAGAAAGTCCAGTTGCCTTTTGAAAAAGCATCTTTGGGACAGACATGACCTGGGTGATTGAGAATCTCTATGGACATTTGGTTGACTAAATTCTTGTCAACTAATAGAGGCTTGAATCAATCTTCTATGCTTCTAATCTCTGGAAATATTTATTTGGTGATGAAACATTTGTGAGCAAGCAACCAAACTCAAAGAACACCACTGTTCATCTCTGAGATACAAATATTCTCTTCTATCATTTTTAATTAATGGCAGTTTGATCTTGGTCAATGGCAGAATGATCTCATTCATGCCTTCTTCAAGCTTCCCCGAAAGAAATTTCAAATGGAAAAAATGGACATAGCACAGATGAATGAGCTTATCAGTTAAACATGAGCCAGCTGTGTGCACCAACAGCAGCCAAAAAAACCCCTAATACAATCCTTGATTGTGTAAACAGAACCATAGGATCAAAACCATGTGAGGTATTAGTACCACTTTACAAAGCCTTTGTAAGACCACACCTGGAATACTGTGTCCAGTTTTGGTCACCACATCACAAAAAAAAAAAAAAGATGTTGAGACTTTGGAAAAAGTGCAAAGAGCAAAGAAGATGATTAAAGGCCTGGAGATTAAAACATACGAAGAACAGTTGCAAGATTTGGGTTTGGCTAGTCTGAAGAAAAGAAGGACTAGGAATGACATGCTAGCAGTATTCCAGTACTTTAGAGGCTGCCAAAAAGAGGAGGGAGGATTAATTTGTTTTCCAAAACACCAGAAGGCAAGAAACAATGGATGGAAACTAATCAATGAGTGAAGCAACATGGAATTAAGGGGAAACTTTCTAATAGTGAGGACAATTAACTAGTGGAAAGGCTTGCCTTCACAAATTGTGGGTGACTCCATCACTGGAAGTTTTTAAAAAGAGACTGAACAGCCATTTGTCCAGAATGGTATAGACTCTCCTGCTTGAACAGAGGGGATGGACTAGATGACTTCCAAGGTCCTTTCCAGCACTATTCTTATTCTGATTCTGATTCACCCAAAGTTTCCATTCCTGTTCCCCTCAGAATTTTCTGGTGTTTTGGCATGGCACTAAGGGATTGGGTGACACAGTTCTGTCTGGCCAAGAAGAAAAGTTTTGATAGAGTGCAAATTGGCTGGATTGCAAAATGCATAAATGCGAACAATAATAATGCAAAAAAAAAATACACATGGACATTACAATAGCATTGCAGGAACTATAAATAACAGAATAAGAGAGTTGGAAGGGACCTTGGAGGTCTTCTAGTCCAATCCCCTGCTCAAGCCAGAGACCCCATACCATTCTGGACAAATGATTCTCCAATCTCTTTCAAACTTCCAACGATAGAGCACCTACAACTTCTGGAGGCAAACTATTCCACATATTAATTGTTTTCACTATCATGAAATTTCTCCTTCGTTTCTAGGTTGCTTCTCTCCTGGATTAGTTTCCACCCATTGCTTCTTGTCCTGACTGTTATGAACTGCTTAAATAAAGTTTTATCAAACCTTTAGAAAAAGCAGGGTTCTAATCCTGCGCTTCTGATTGGGCAATAATAGCAATATCGGATTGGTCCGTTCAGGAGAATCTGATTGGCTTGTTAACGAGCCACTCTCATTTAACACTCCATGTTTCTCATTGGTTACTAGATCAGCAGCCTGTCCTATAAAAGGGCTGCTGCTGCCCTCGGGTTTTTGCTCTGTTCAGAATGATTAATAAAGAGTTGAAGTTCACTGTTCACTGCCTCATCTCCGTTCCTTGCACCCATGCGCAGAACTTCACACTGACCTCAAGTGCTTTGCAGAATAGCTCAAGTCCCTCTTCTCTGTGGTAGCCCCTCAGATACTGGAAGGCTGCTATCATGTCATCCCTAGTTATTTTTTTCCCTTAGACTAGACATACCCAATTCCTGCAACTGTTCTTCATGTTTTAACCTCTAGGCCTGGGGTCTTCAAACTTGACTGCTTTAAGACTTGCAGACTTCAACTCCCAGAATTCCTCCTCCAGTCATGCTAGCTCAGGAATTCTGGGAGTTGAAGTCCACACATTTTAAGGTTGCCAAGTTTGAAGACCCTTGCTCTAGGCCCTTAATCATCTTTGTTGGTTGCTCTTCTCTGCACTCTTTCCAGAGTCTCAACATCTTTTTCATCATCATGAAATCATCAGACAAGCTCACTCAAGACCCAAGTCTTATTCATTTGAGCTTGGATGATTTCACTGGCCACCTTAAGCAGCCCAGAAATCTTGGTTTTAAAATAGTTAGCAGTTGGATTTGTAGCACCAGTGAATTTTCTGCATTTCTTCTCTGGAAGAATTCTAGAAACTGTAATCTAAGGGTGATCTGTGGATTTTTTCTTCCCTAAGTGAAGCTTTTAATGACATAGACATGCAAGTCTCAGACATGTACACATGTATTGTATTTTGGTTGGTGGTGTAACAGAATAACAATAACAAAGTAACAACAGTTTTGAAAGGGATCTTGGAGATCTTCTAGCCTAGATTCCCTGGTCCAACAGGAAATCTTATACAATTCTGGACAAATGATTGTCCAATCTCTTCTTAAAAGCCTCCAGTATTGGACGATCCACAACTTCTGGAGGCAAGCCGTTCCACTGATTAATTGTTCTCACTGTCATGAAATTTCTCTTTAGTTCTAAGTTGCTTCTCTCCTTGTAGTTTCATCCAATGTTTCTTGTCCTTCCTTCAGGTGCTTTGTAGAATAGCTTGACTCCCTCTACTTTGTGGCAGACCCTGAGAGATTGGAGCACTGCTATCATGTCACCTCTAGTCCTTTTCATTAGACAAGACATACCCAATTCCTGCAACTGTTCTGTTTTGTTCAGTCGTGCTAAAGATATAGTATTTTTAAAGGAAATACTGTATCATTAAATAACATTTCTTCTTCTTCTTCTTCTTCTTCTTCTTCTTCTTCTTCTTCTTCTTCTTCTTCTTCTTCTTCTTCTTCTTCTTCTTCTTCTTCTTCTTCTTCTTCTTCTTCTTCTTCTTCTTCTTCTTCTTCTCCTCCTCCTCCTCCTCTTCCATTTCTTCTTCTTCTTCCTCTTCTCCCTCTTCCTCTCCTCCTCCTCCTCCTCTTCTTCTTCCATTTCTTCTTCCTCCATCTTCTCCCTCTTCTTCCCCTCCCCCTCCCCTCCTCCTCCTCCTCTTCCTTCCTTTGACCTACCAGACCAGAGAGCACCTCTCAAAAGCCCAGAGGGGTCTAACTGGAGAAGGGATCTCGGAAGTCTTACAAAACCTGGTGGAGATCTCTCAGGATGGAACCAGCTACAGTGGGGATCTGTTGTCAACTTTTGACATACTCAGGAACATGACTGAGATTTTCCGCAGGGCATATTACAATCCAACAATGAGTGATGTACAGGTGAGTTTACAAACAGGAATCCACACAGGTGTGAATTAACATGGGTATGAAGGCTTAGTATTTAGATTACAAATGCTTCCATTTTGTTTATTTTTGTTTTATTCTGAGAATTCTCAATTTAGTCTTGATTCCAGAGCAGTGACTGTCAATCTTGACAACTTGAAAATGTGTGGACTTCAACTCCCAGAATTCCCCAGCCAGCATAGCATGGCTGCCTGGGGAATTCTGAGAGTTGAAGTCCATGTATTTTAAAAATTGCCAAGGTTGAGAAACTCTGATCCAGAGTGATTCTGATAGAGCTCTTTCACAGTTTGTTGTGTATTGTGAAGTCACACGTATCACCAACGAGGGTAGAGATGGCACGACAGCATAACGCATTTATCATTTTGATGAAAGCTTTCAATTCCTTTGAAAGCAAAGATGTGCACAGAAGAGATGGCAACACCTGATGAAAGTCTAGCTGATGAGCCCTGAAACATCGGCAATCAGCCAGTCCCAGGCCTAACCGGGACAGATTAGAGGAGATTAGAGAACCACTAAACAAGTAACAAAGAGCGGTATTGATTAGGGAATGGGTTCAGCCAGACAGTCAATTCCCGTTAATGCCTTGATCAGTAGATGCTTTGCCAGGACAAAAAACCCTGATGGAGTCTCATCTTGGGAAAGTGATCGGTGACAAATTGACAAGCATGGCAGGGACAGAATTTAGATGAGTTTAAGACTTATTGCACTCTTAAAAAATAAGCAGGAACTATTGTCTTTTTTCTTTAGAATGTTTTTTAGAATGGAATGGACTGTAGTAGGATATAATACAGAATACAGAACAGAATAGAATAGAATAGAATAAGGAATAGAATAGAATAGAATAGAATAGAATAGAATAGAAAATACAGAGTACAGAGAAAAGAATGGAACAGAACAGAATAGAAAAAAAAACAGAATATAGAGAACAAAACAGAATAGAATAGAAAATACAGAATACAGGGAAAAGAATGGAATAGAACAGAACAGAACAGAATACAGTAGAATTCTTTATTGGCTAATTGTACTTGCACAAGGAAGTTGTCTTCAGTGCAGAAGCTCTCAATGTACATACAAACAATAAATAAATATGATCATAAGATACCAATAATAGAAGGCAATAGGAAAGGTGGGAAGGATAATAGTAACACAATCCTACTACATACTTAGTAAATATCTGAAGACATAAGACGGTGCTGTGAGAATTCGGTGTTTAGCAGAGTGATGGCATGAGGGAAAAATTGACTCTGTCTAACATGCAAAATTATTATATAATTATTAATTATCAATTAATAAATGAACAATTCATCCTAAGAATGAAGGGAATTTTTCCCTCCATTGTTAACAGGTCGCTCCATTGCCATTTTTTTTCCTTCCTCCAATTTAAAATTGAACTGAATTGAATTGAATATTTTATTTGGTCAAGCATGATTAGACACCCAAGGAATTTGTCTCAAGTACAAAAGTGTATGTGCAAAGTATCATCATCATCATCAAAAGGGAGAGTAAAAAAGATGACAAGAAGGATAAAAAATAATATTACATCCACACTACTTGGGTGAATATTTTAGATATACTTTATATACTTTAGACAGAACTGAGAGAACTAGGAGTTCAGCAGAGTGTGGGCAGGAAGGGAAAAATTGTCCCTCTGTCTAGTTGTTTTGGCATTCCATGCCCTATAGCGCCATCTTGAGGGGAGAACTTGAAACATTTTATGTCTAGGATCTACAAATATCTTCTCAGCCCTCCTTCTGACCCATGAGATATAAATACAGATCTTCAGAAATGGGCAGGTTGGTTGTAACAGTTCTTTCTGCAGTCTTGACTATCCGTTTGCCTGTACCTGTCCTGTTTGGTTGACAGAAAGCTATATCGGAGGGGATGGAGGTGAAGACCATCTGGAGATGACTCTTTATGAGATTTCAGCTCAGCTCCAATGCCTGCGATGCTGAAATCACTGGCGTTCTGGTTCAAAAATAATCTTGGGATTTGTAATTTTTCATACTTGAGCATTCAGTAGGATAATCCATCCATTGGGAGGTGCATTCCCAATATCAATTGCCACTTTGCTATTTAAGCACTGCAGTGCAGTGTTTCCCACCTTGGCAGCTTCAATGTGGGTGGACTTCAACTCCCAAAATTCCCCAGCCTGGGGAATTCTGGGAGTTGAAGTCCATCCATCTTCAAGCTGCTAAGATAGAGAAACACTACTATAGGGCTTCTCAAAACCCATACTGAAGGTATTGTGCAGGGGCAAAAACCCCTAGAGAAATGAATTCTTCATACCTTCTTAGAAGTTCTACAGTCACCTTTTCTTGGTCTGATTGCTAGCGTAGATGGAAATAGGAGATCAGGTTCACCAATGGATGGATCATCTCTGGTTGAATATGTTGGTAGATCTGAGAAATATCCTTAAAATGTCCTCTTCACATAGCATCTGTCTCTCAGTACTGGTGGGATAGCCATGACCAAATGCCTTAAAAATCCAAAGCCTGAAGCACCCATCCTTCCAGCACAAGTCTGAAATCTCACTCTGATCCCGGTGACCGATCCAGATTGGATCTAAAATTGTCCCCATGGAGATCCTTTTCTTCCTGTCTTCCTCAACATTTTTTAACGAATGGGTCTGAAGGAAAAGACTTCTCTGCCTTAAGATGGGGAGGATTAAAAAGAGTTGATCGAGGGATGCGTCAATAAGGATGTGTCAATTTCAGGGATGAATCCGCTGTCTTTCTGATTTTTCTTCTCAGAACTTCGTCCAGGTAATTAGCAACATCTTGACCGAAGACAACCGAGACAAATGGGAAGAGGCTCAACTGGTATGTGAATCTTCAGCTTCCCCTCATAACTTTTTCTGGAAATTGCTTGGAGGGAGAATGGCAATTTTCTCAAGAGTTTATAATACAATTAGTCCTTGACTTACGCCCGGTTGCTTAATAGTCGTAAATCAAGGAGTCTCTGCATTATAAACTATGCAATAATATTTGCTTAGTGACTGTTGGAAGTTTTGATGGATCTACCTGAGGGTATTTACAATCCAAATTTGAAGTTATGAAGGTTGCGTGCCCCTCCACGATCATGTGACCACATCAAGGGTTAGAATCCTATGGGAAGAGAACTCACAATCACCTGGGGGATTGGCCCAAAATCACCCAGCTGGTTTTCATGTCTAAATCAGGATTAGAATTCACCTGTTCTCTTGGTGATTGGCCCCAAATCCTTCAGTTGGCTTTTATGACCCACCGCCTCCTAGTGATTAACCCAAAGTCACATAGCTGCCTTTCATGTGTAAGATGGGACTAGAACTCACTGTCTCCTGGTGATTGACCCAGTCACCCAGTTTGCTTTCGTGTCTAAATCAGGATTAAAAATCACCCATTCTCCTGATGATTGGCCCCAAATCCCCCAGTTGGCTTTTGTGACTAAGGTGGGACTAGAACTCACCGTTTCCTGGTTTCTATGCCAGCACCTTCCTCGCTACATCAAACTGGCTTTGTGCTGAAAAGAAGCCAGAGACATTGAGAACAAATAAATAAAAACTAAGCTTTTGTGCAAAAATGTTTGCTATAGGCTTCCTTTCTGATGTAAGAGGAGAAAAAAAGCAATAACTGCAAAAAAAAATTGTGCCGCCTTTTCAAAAGCCAAGAATTTAGACAAGAAGACGAAGTGACACTTGGAAGCTTAGTTCAATATTATCAAAGGTACCTTGATGAACAGCGACAAATCTTTTTAAAGCAGATTTTCAAACGAAACTTTACAACACGGAGATGCGGGAACCGAGGAAGAAGCTGTCTAATCCCATTTTTTTTAAGGAAACGTCTTTGTCTGAGCCACGGTAGCATTTTTCTGCACGTATCATCCCAGGGGTGCTCTAGATGTGAGATGTGAGAATCAACCAAGATTAAAATCTTCAATTAAATTATTAACACAACATATTTAATCAGGTCAAGGGAAGCTCCCCGGAGCCGACAGTTCGGTGCGGTGGAGCAGAGCAGAAAACAGGTTAATTCTGTATCCATAATTAACAAAAGGAATTGAAAAAAAGGACCAAGGCATAAACAGCCTGGAATTGAGTTCTTCTAATCTACCAGTCAACACCAGGACGGGACATCCCCATCGGGATCTTAAGCCAGTTGATAGAGCCAAATTTTGAAGCTCTTTTGGAAGGCAAGGGGACAACTCACCACAGCTAACTCACTGCATATATATTCATTTTTGTCATTCACATTTGGTTTTCTCCTTCCTTTTTCCTCGTTTATTTAATGAATCTATTCTGCATAACTGTTGTGGCCTGCTGGCTGCTGGCCCCTGCAACAGCTGAATCAGAGGAACAGAAGGCATGGGAGTTAGGGTTAGCATCAGGGCAACCTAAGAGCTC
Source organism: Hydrophis major (assembly GCA_033807585.1). Lineage (NCBI taxonomy): Eukaryota > Metazoa > Chordata > Lepidosauria > Squamata > Elapidae > Hydrophis > Hydrophis major. Next base: position 1,828,603 of record CM066330.1, on the reverse strand, counting down.
TGAGAAGGAAGAGGCAATGGAGCTGGCAGAGAGAGAGTGGTGGAGCCTGGGCTGTCTGACAGCCCTTGGATGGAGAGTCAACAGCCCCCAGGTCTGGAAGTGGCTGATGAAGAAGAGGAGGAACAGCTGGGTCCAGTGCCTGAAGCACAGAAGGCAGAGGAGAGGAGAGCAGTGGAAATCTATAGGCCAGCCCTTGGAATGGAAGAGCCACCACTGCTAGCAAAGCCCCCAGTCTAGCTCTGGGGATAAAAGGCAGGGGATGGAGATGAATAGGTGTGGCAGACAACTATTCATCTTCTGGCCAGTTGGACTTGGTTAGCCTGCAAGAGAAACTTTTTTGCTGGGGCTGCTGGCGCTCCTAATAAAGGAATCTTTTGAGTTCATGTCAGAGGGTTTGTTGTGTTTGGGGAGCTGGGTCAGAACAGTAACTCTTATCCCATGGTGAGTTGTCGTGCAGATAACTGGTTGTGGTGAATTGGCCGTGGTGAGTTATCCTAGACTCCTTTGGGAAGGTCAAGAGGTCGGGGCGGCCATCAAAACTTTGGAACTGGGTTGTAAGTTCCTCTGAAGAGGTCCATTAGGACTTTAAAGCAAATGGTCATAGGTTGAGGATTACCTGTGCAGTAATCAGATCTTCAACCCATTAAGTGAAAGAGATCAGACATGTCTCTTTGTAATGCGGCAATCTCAGCCTTTTTAGCTACTGTGAAGGTGTGGAAAATCCATCTTCCAATTTTGCCATGTGCCATGTGTGTGTGGTAATTGTACAACCACTTTTATTTCCCTGTGTTTTGCCAGTCTGTGTGTGGAGATTGACTTTGGCCTTGTTAGAAATTATGTATGTATGTATGTGTATATAGCAAACAAAGAGCACAATCACCATGTGGTTTACTGCTTAACATCATATGTATGTGCATACCAGTGGCCAAGCCTCTGAATTTTAATCACATAACTACAGGGATGCTGCAACAGTCATTAAATGTGAAAAATGCTCCTAAGTCACTTTTTGGCAGTGCCCTTTGATCCGTCACTAAATAAATGGTTGTAAGTCTAGGACTACCTGTATGTCCTTGGGTCCCATCTTCTCTGTTTCACTGAGGTCCTGCTCCCATGTTGCAGATGGGGTCCAACATCAAAGAACTTTTCCGACTTCTGGAAGACTTCATTGACGTGGTCGGCTTTCGCATGAAAGATTTTCAGGATTCTTATCAAGTGACTGACAACTTGGGTGAGTACGCTGGACCAAGTGTCTCACCCCACTACCCGTTGATTTCTAAGTGGTAGGATCCAAATACTGGGATAATCGATCCATTCCCTCCATCCAGAGTTAGTTTTCCAATGAAAGATTGCTGAGCTTCTCAGAAACAGGGCAAGTTAAGGTCAAACCACAATGAGTGTTTTGACCCATTTTGTGTTTATGGGAAGAGATGCCCAGCGGGTTTGATTTATGCCTCTCCTGGCAGTTTACACTATAAAAAAAACACCCCACCATGAAATGTAATATAATATAACGATGCGGATGGACACGCAAAGTGCAATGTTAAAACCCACATCGTAATATAAGAATTGCTCGCAAGGGTTGAGCCTGCACCAATCTGCGATTCCCACTGGTCGAGAATAAAATTGTATAGGATGCATTACAAAAATGCAGAATGGGGAAAGAGCTATTCAAGTGCATCTGAATATTCTTCAGTGTTTGGGGTGTAGATGGATGGTGTGGGGTGGATTCCTCCCTCCTTAATCATTATTAACTATTGAGGGATTTCTGAACAATGGAATTGTAGTTTTTTTGCGTATTAATGATCAGAATGAAACAAGTTGCTTCGACTGTTCGTTATGTGCTATGATAATTGGGTTTGAATTTTATTTTATTTTCTTTCTTTCTTTCTTTCTTTCTTTCTTTCTTTCTTTCTTTCTTTCTTTCTTTCTTTCTTTCTTTCTCTCTCTCTCTCTCTCCCTCTCTCTCTCTTTCTTTCTCTTTCCTTCCTTCAATTTTCTCTCCTTTTTTCTGTCCTTCCATTCTCTCTTTTTCTTTTCCTTTCCTTCGCCTCACCTCACTTCTCTTCCCTTCTCTCTCTCTCTTCCTTCCTTTCTTTTTCTTTCTCTCCTCCTCTTCCTTCCTTTCCTTCTTCCTTTCCTTCCTTCCTTCCTTCTTTCCTACAACTTTTTCTCTCCTTTTTTCTGTCCTTCCATTCTCTTTTTCTCTCTTTCTCCTTCCCATTTTCTTTCTCTCTTTTCCTCTTTTTCCTTTCCTTTGCCTCCACTCACTTCCCTTCTTTTCCCTTCTCTCTCTTCCTTCTTTCCTTTCTTTTTCTTTCTCTCCTCCCCTTTCTCTCTCTCTCTCTCTTTCTTTCCCTCTCTCTCTCTCTTTCTCTCTCTCTCTCCTCCCTTTCCTTCCTTTCCTTCCTTCCTTTCCTTCCTTCCTTCCTTCCTTCCTTCCTTCCTTCCTTCCTTCCTTTCTCCCTCCCTCCCTCCCTCTCTCTCTCTTTCTTTCTTTCTCTTTCCTTCCTTCAATTTTCTCTCCTTTTTTCTGTCCTTCCATTCTCTCTTTCTCTTTCCCTTTCCTTCCCACTTTCTTTCTCTCTTTTCCTCTTTTTCTTTTCCTTTCCTTCGCCTCATCTCACTTCTCTTCCCTTCTCTCTCTCTTTTCCTTACTTTCTTTTTCTTTCTCTCCTCCCCTTTCTCTCTTTCTCTCCTCCTCTTCCTTCCTTTCCTTCTTCCTTTCCTCCCTTCCTTCTTTCTTTCATTCCTTCCTTCCTACAACTTTTTCTCTCCTTTTTTTCTGTCCTTCCATTCTCTTTTTCTCTCTTTCTCCTTCCCACTTTCTTTCTCTCTTTTCTTCTTTTTCCTTTCCTTTCCTTTGCCTCCACTCACTTCCCTTCTTTTCCCTTCTCTCTCTTCCTTCTTTCCTTTCTTTTTCTTTCTCTCCTCCCCTTTCTCTCTCTCTCTCTCTTTTCTCTCTCCTTCCTTTCTTTCTTTCTTTCTTTCTTTCTTTCTTTCTTTCTTTCTTTCTTTCTTTCTTTCTTTCTTTCTTTCTTTCTTTCTTTCTTTCTTTCTTTCTTTCTTTCTTTCTTTCTTTCTTTCTTTCTCTCTTCACTCAAGTTGTCAGTATCCAGAAGCTGCCTGTTAAGGCAGCTAAAGCTCTCACTTTTCCTGTCAAAGGCTGGCGAGGAATGGTGGATTGGGCTCGCAATGCAGAAGACAAGGTCACCATTTCGAAAAGCATCTTCTCCACAGGAATATCAGGTGAGGCTACGTGGTGCCATTTCTCAGGGGAATGCAATCTGTTTATGCTTTGTAAACTTTTGTCCTTTTCGTGTTACATCCTTTTATTTTTGCTTTTCAAAAAACCCAAATATTTATTTAAGGAGAACTCAGAACTTAGAACACCGATCTGAACTTGGCGTTGCATAGCAGAATAGAACAGTATAATAGAGTTGGAAGGGATCTTGGAGGTCTTCTGGTGCAACAGGATTTATTTATTTATTTATTTAGTTAGTTAGTTAGTTAGTTAGTCATGCAATTGTAAGATAACAGGTATAAGTATAAACATAGTTATGGATACATGAAATGGATACATATAAGAAAAATAAAAGAAATAAAAATAAAAAAGAAACAATAGAACAGGGACAGTAGGCACGTTGGTGCACTTATGCACGCCCCCTACAGAGGTCCCAGAGGTTCTTTTCCAAAAGGTAACTGGACTTTCTTGTTGATTTTTTTCCTTGGAAATATTTTGCTTCTCATCCAAGAAGAGGCTTAAATCCTGAAGAAGCTTCTTGGATGAGAAATGAAACATTTTTGAGGAAAAAAAACAAACAAGGAAGGCCAATCTTCATCTTCTTCTCCTCCTCTCCTCCTCTTCCTCTTCTTCTCCTCCTCCTCCCCCTCCCCCTCCTCTTCCTCCCCCCCCTCCTCCTCCCCACTAACCTGACTCCCTTCCAGCTTTGATGATGCTCTCTAGTTGGCTCATGAAATGTTTGCAAGAAAACAATCAAGCTCCGAATGTATCAAGGAACCCACAGTTTAAGTTAAAAATATCCTTTTCCATTGGTTCATTATCAATCAAGTAGGTTTAACGCTTAGGAAATCGAAAGAAGACCCAAAGTTTCCTGTCCTGCATGGACAGAGTTAATATTGGAGCTCTCTTTGAATTACCTGTAATCTTAAATAGGAAGAACACCTTTTCAAAGTTCTTCTCTACTCCAAATACACGTGGAAGGTCAGGCCCTCGGTGAGGTGCCAAGGCTCGTACATTCCTCTCTAGTGACCTTCCCTTTCACAGAAGTAATTGAAAGTAACACAATTATTGGTGCCAGATGAATGCTAATCGCCACTCTGAGAAATTGCTAGGAGGGAAGAGATAAAGCTGCTTATATAGAACGGCAGGCAAAATATTAAATGTAATTTAGATTTGGCCCATCGTGGCAAATTTCTAGGTCAGTAGGCAGGTGGGAGATGGGGAGGCAAATTAGATTAGATTAGATTAGATTAGGTTAGATTAGATTAGATTAGATTAGATTAGATTAGATTAGATTAGATTAACAGAGTTGGAAGGGACCTTGTAGGTCATCTAGTTCAACCTCCCGCCCAAGCAGGAGACCTTACACTATTTCTGACAAAGTTGAACACGTGTGGAAGTGTGAGATAGACTGCAGCAAATGTTAACACAACCAGTGGAAGAAGCTACAAAAAAAAAAAAAATGGGGCAGGGAGCTGCATGTGGACTGCCAGTCAGGGGCCCATCATGCATTCTACCAGCACACCAAGAGTAATCTAAGAATCCATCCCTGAGTATATCGGATTGATAAAGAAACAATGGATGGAAACTGATCAAGGAGAGAAGCAACCTGGAATTAAGGAGAAACTTCCTCACAGTGTGGACAATTAACCAGTGGAACAGCTTTGACTTCAGAAGTTATGGGTGCTTCATAACTTTTAAGAAGAGACTGGACAACTATCTGAATGGTATAGAGCCGTGACAGCAAACCTACGGCATGGCATTTGCGCCGACATGCGAATCACAGGCAAACTTACCTCACTGCACATGTGTGCACCTCCCAGCTTATTTTTGACCTGTTTGAGGCCTATCTTGGCCTCCCAGAGGCTTGAGGAAAGCCTTTGCAGGCTGAAAAATAGGCCCATTTTGTCACTTCCAGTATTTCCGAAAATACCGGAAGTGATGAAACAGGCCCATTTTTAAGCCTGCAAAGGCTGAAGGAGCTTTCCTTAAGCCTCTAAGAGGCCGAAAAAGGCTTCAAATGGGCCGAAAATCAGCTGGGAGGTGCAGTGCAGGTAATGGGGTGAGGTGGGGGGGGCAGCATTGTCTTCTTGGCACACAAGCGTGCATGCAGAAGCACGCACACAATTTTGGGCACAGGAGCCCAAAAAGGTTAGCCACCACTGGTATAGGATCTCCTGCTCAAGTAGGTGGCTGGACTAGAAGATCTCCAAGGGAGATCCAGCTCTATTCCGATTGAAATAATGGGTATGGTATTCCTTTCCCCTTTTAGAAGTTTCTTCCATGACTTACAACAGTTCATTTAGTGACCATTCAAAGTCACAACAGAACTGAAAAAAATGACTTATGACCATTTTTTCACACTTACAACTTTGCAGCATCCCCATAACCACGTGATCCAAATTCAGACCCTTGGCAACCGACTCACATTTATGATGGTTGCAGCATCCCAGGATCCTGGGTTATCCTTTTGTGACCTTCTGACAAACAAAGTCAATGAGAGAAGCCAGATTCATTTTACAATCCTGGTGACCCCCGAGGGCACAGATGAATCTCCATGTGGCCTCAACGACTCTCAGAAATACTAATGACCAGATGACCACAAGGGCTACAGATCCTTCTATCCTCCACCAGTCAGTCAGAACCAAAAAAGCTTCGTGGATGAGAAGTAAAACCTCTTCAAGGAAAAACATTTCCAGTTCTAAAATAGAATAGAATTCTTTATTGGCCAAGTGAGATTGAACACACAAGGTATTTGTCTTTGGTGCAAATGCTCGCAGTGTACATAAAAAGAAAAGATACATTCATCAAGAATCATAAGGTACAACACTTATTGGTAGCCATAGAGTACAATAAGCAATCAAATCATACTAGGAAACAGTCAGTATAGATCGTTAGGATACAAAGAACAAAGTTACAGTAATACAGTCATAAGTAGGAGGAGATTGGTGAAAGGACGGATTAATAGTGTTAGTAATAGCAATGCAGTTTTAGTAAATAGTTTGACAGTATTGAGGGAATTATTTGTTTAGCAGAGTGATGGCATTCAGGGAGAAACTGTCCTTGTGTCTAGTTGTTCTGGTGTGCAGTGCTTTATAGCGTCGTTTTGAGGGTAGGAGTTGAAACAGTTTATATCTGGGATGTGAGGGGTCTGTAGATATTTTCACAATCCTCTTTTTGACTCATGCAGAATACAGGTCCTTGATTGAAGGCAGGTGGGTAGTAATTGTTTTTTCTGTAGTCGTAATTATCCTCTGAAGTCTGTGTCTGTCTTATTGTGTTGCAGAGCCAAACCAGACAGAGGTGCAAATGATAGACTCAGTAATTCCTCTGTAGAATGGATCAGCAGCTCCTTGAGCAGTTTGAGCTTTCTGGGTTGGCGCAGAAAGAACATTCTTTGTTGTGCTTTTTTGATGTCCATTTTAGGTCATGTGATATGATAGAACCTAGAAATGTGAAGATCTCTACTGTTGATACTGTGTTGTCTAGTATTGTAAGAGGTGGTAGTATGGGAGGGTTTCTCCTAAAGCCTACCACCATTTCTATGGTTTTGAGTGTGTTCAGTTCTAGATTGTTCCAGTTGTCTCTTGAAAAAGCACCGTTGGGACATCCTATCCCACTGTCCCCATGGAAAGCTTCTGACAAAATGCAGCTTGCGAACTTGCTCGATGGGCCCTCATTTTCTTCAACAATCATTCCCAATTTCTATTTCTGAATAGTATTTGTCCCAAGGGCCAGTGTCCCTTCATGGCCCAAGTTTAGCAATTCTGTGTGGTGCGATCTAATTGTGCTCCAGCCAATACGTTTTTAGGAAAACACAAAATGGAAGAGGCACTTAATTGGAGCAGCAGTGCTGCAATGGGAATAAACAATTGGACTCATGCAAGCTGGATGGTTGGGACTGCTAATTGAAAAGGTACTTAAATACCCTTGATAAAAAGGTTGTATAGAGGCAGCTTTCTTGCTTCCCAAAACAATGCAAAGAAGCAACACCAGCTCAGATAACAGTTAACAGATAATCAGAGCTAGGAGGGACCATGTAGGTCATCTAGTCCAACCCCTGCCCAAGCAGGAGACTCTATACCATTTCTGACAGATGGCAGTCTAGTCTCTTCTTGAAAGTCTCAAGTGATGAAGCTCCCACAACTTCTGAGGGCAAGCTGATCCATTGGATTGATTGTTCTCCCTGTCAGAAAATTTCTCCTTATTTCCAGGTTGAATTTCTCCGTGTTCAATTTCCATCCATTATTCCTTGTCTGGCCTTCAGGTGCCTTAGAAAATAGCTTGACCCCCTCAAATATTGGAAAACTGCTATGCTGTCTCCCCTGGTCCTTCTCTTCACTAGACTAGAGCCATGCCCAGTTCCTGCTAAAATTGCACCAAACTCAAAGCCAGCAATTTTATTCTTTATCACTTGGTCATTTTGTAGACTGGAGCTGGAGTTTAGATGACACCTCCATGTGCAGAAGAACCATCTTATAGTTGACACCTGATTCCCCAAACCACCCACAAAATCATGGGATGGCAATCGGTGCAAATTCAGATTCATTTTCCTCAGTTCCCTTTTTCCCACAAGCATCACGGCTGGACGAAGTTGATGGTGTAGGGCCGGCTATGTGAAGCATGGACTTTCTCGCCTTTGCAGCTTTTCATGGGTTGGGGCCATCTTAGAATCATAGGTTAGAATGGTTAGAATGGAAGCGACCTTGGAAGTCTTCTAATCCAGCTCTCTGCTGAAGTAGTAGACCCTCTTCCTGTGTTGGCGAACCTATGCCACACGTGCCGGAAGAGGCATGCAGAGCCACTTCCCCCAGAATGCAAGAGGTTGCCCAGAAGAGCCCCACCGTGAATGCACATGTGTGCTGCTACCCGACAGCTGATTGTCAAGCATCTGGCATGCACGCACGCTCCGTGGGGCGAAGGGGGGCTGCGCTCAGAAGATGCACAGGAATGCGCTGTGCATGAGGGGAATCATGCATGCCTGCCCAAAGATGTGTGGCACGTGAGGGGGAATTGCACGTGCATGTACAAGTTGCATGGCGCACGTGGGGTGGAATCGCATGCGTATACTCAGATGCGCTGCGTGTGAGGGGGAATCACCCGTGCATGCTCCGGGGGGAGCAGCACGCATTGCCTTCTGGGTGCTGGCATGTGAGGTGCAATTATTGGCACGGGAGCCGGAAAACGTTAGCCTTCATTGCCCTATACCATTTCAGATAATTGTCCAGTCTCTTCTTCAAAACCTCCAGCGATGGAAGGCCCACAGTGTTTGAAGGCAAGCTGTTCTACTGGTTAATTGTCCTTATTGTTAGAAAGATTCTTCTTAATTCCAGGTTGCTTCTCCCCTTGATTAGTTTCCATCCGTTGCTTCTTGTCCTTCCCTCTGGTGCTTTGGAAAATAAGTTGATCCCCTCTTCTTTGTGGCAGCCCCTCAAATACTGAAATACTGCTACCATGTCACCTCTGATTTGTCTTTTCTTTAGACTAGCCAGACTCAAAATCTGTAGCCGTTCTTCCTAGGGTTGGAAGGGCCCCTATTCAACCCTCATTTATCCACATCCTGGACAAATGGTTGTCCAATCTTTTCTTGAACATCTCCAGCAATGGAGCACCCTAGCTCCAGGAGTCAAGCTCTTCCACTGATTTAATAGTTCTTACCGTTAGCAAATTCCTCCTTATTTCTAGGTTGGATTTTCTTCTGTTGAGCTAACACCCATGACTTCTTGTCCTAGCCTCAAGTGCTTTGGCGAATAAGTTTACCAATTTTTCCCTAGGACAGTTCTTCAAGTACTGGAAGACAGCTATCATGTCTCTTAAGCTTTCTCTTCTTCGGGTTAAATTTACCTAGTCCCTTAAGCCATTCATCGTAAAAGTTTAGCCTCCCAGATCCTTGATAATCTCCGTGGCTCTTTTCTTCACCCTTTTTAGAGTCTCAGCATCTTTTCTGTATCATGGTGACCAGAATTGGACACAGTATTCCAATATTCCAATCTTCTTGCGCTGGGTCGAATGGAGCGGGTGGTATGATGCCGCCGGACATGGTTCCACCATTGTGCGTTTTCATCCACCTGCTCGGTTATCTTTTTCATTGTTCAGTCAGCTCTGACGTCTCCACATCCCACCCTTGTTGCCAGTGTTAAGTGTGGAGCATGGGTGCAAAGAATGAAGACGAGCCAGTGAAAACAGTGAACTTCAACTCTTTATTTACATGGTGTGACAGCTCAACTGGATGGCTGCTATAGCCTTCCTTATATAGGCAACTTATAAACTATTCAACCAATGAAAACCTGGGAGCGCTAGCTCCGTTGACCAATGGGAACGGCTCGTTAACGGCCAATCAGACTCTCCTGAATGGACCAATCTGATCTCGCCATTTAACAGCCAATCAGAAGTGCAGGGCCAAAACCCTGCACTTGACTTCAAGCTCTAGATAACTTTATTAAACATTTATTCATTCACAACACCCCTTCCCCCGGGTTCCGTTTACGGGGTGTGGTCACGTAGTCTTTGAGGTAGGACGGTTGTTTTGTTAGTCTTTTTGATTTTCGTTATGCACCTGGTATTTGGCTGCACTCTTGTTGAGGTAGGGCGTTGTTTGGCGAAAGGGGTGTCTCTGATTCTGAGTTCGCATATTCGTTGTCACCAACATCTTCGGTATCACCCTGAGGTGAACTCACTCCCCTCCCTGATTCCTGTTCTCGTGTTTCCATTCCGCTATCATTCCCTTCAAAAAGGTTTTCTGCTAATTGAAGTTCATCTTCCTCTGTATCTCCCTCCCCCTCAGTTTGGTTATTAGAGGACTCGGAGATCCCTGACTGCAGCCTTGATCGTAGTTGATCAATATGGCGCTTCCATAGTCTATCATCACGGCATTGTACAAGGTATGATCTCGGGCCGGTTACACGGACCACAGTCGCTTCTACCCACAACGGATCGCCTGATAAATTTTTAGCGAAAACCAAGTTGCCTACCTGGAAGGTATGGCATCGGCCGCTGGATCCGAGTGGTTTCTCCGGTTCATATGCTGGGTGTAACCGGTCGAGGTGGGAGCGGAGCTTTCGTCCCATTAGCAGCTTGGTGGGAGTTTTGTTGGTGATGCTGTGCGGAGTGATATGCTGTAAAAAGAGGATTCGGTTTATCTTTTCTTCGATGTTGTCATAGTCCACTTTCTGTAGCGTTTTCTTGACGAATTGTACCATGCTCTCGACCCTTCTGTTGGCCGCAGGATGCGCAGGCGAAGTCAGCGCATGTCGAATACCGCGGTCCGCCAGGTATTGTTCAAAAGACAGCATGGTAAATTGGGGCCCGTTGTCAGATACCAGAACGTCTGGTAATCCGTGGGTTGCAAACAGTCTTTCCAGTTTCTTAATGACCGCTTCGGTTGTTGTGTTCCTCATTCAGTGGATTTCGAGCCAGTTTGAGTAGGCATCCACGGTTAACAAGAAGGTGTTGCCTTTGGTCGGCCCAGCAAAATCCAGATGGATATGGGACCAGGGTCCCCGCGGTGTTTCCCATTCGGTTGGGATTGCCTTTGGTGGGGTGTTGCTTCCTTCCTGGCATCTATGACAAGCTTTGACCCAAGTCTCGATTTGCTTGTCGATGACTGGCCACCACGCGTAGCTTCGTGCGAGGGCTTTCATGTGCACGATGCCAGGGTGGCCATCGTGCAAGGTTCTCAGTACTGCTTGTTGGAGTTGTTCTGGGATAACGACTCTATCACCCCAGATGATGCAGCCCTTTTGAGAAAACAACTCTGTTTGTCGACTTTTGAATGGTGTGAAGTCATCTGATACTTGGTCCAATGGCCATCCGCGTTCCACCCAAGTGAGGACTCGTGCTAAGGTGGGGTCGCGTTTTGTTTCTCTCGCGATATCACGGTGGTTAATGGCAGTGTACGAAGTGCCTCGATCTGCAACGTTGTCACTGTTGGCACGGGGTCGTCAATAGTCTCTGGAAGCGGTGCTCGGTTCAATGCGTCGGCGTGGAGAATGGCTTTCCCGGGGCGGTATTGCAGCCGATAATTATAAGCAGCCAAGAATTCTGACCAGCGAGTCATTCTGGGAGATAATATATAGGGGGTTGGCTTTTCCCCTGCTATTATTCCCAGCAAAGGTTTGTGGTCAGTCACAACAGTAAAAGCCCGGCTGTACACGTACTCATGAAATCTTTTGACAGCAATTGCAAGGGCTTCTTTATCAATCTGGCTATAATTTCGCTCAGTTTTCAAAAGCATCTTTGAGAAATAGGCAACAGGGGCTTCGCTACCATTAGGCAATAAATGGCTCAAAATGGCGCCCACTCCGAAAGGCGATGCATCACACGTGATAGTTAATGGCAAGGTCTCCTTGTACTGCATTAGTACAGCATCAGAAGTCAATAGTTTTTTCACATTATGGAACGCCTGCTGTTCTCTATGACCCCATACCTAAAGTGCTTTTTTGTCCAGTAAACGATGTAAAGGTTCAGTGACAGTCGCCTTGTGCGGTAGGAATATGTTATAAAAATTGATAAGGCCTAGAAATGCCTGGAGGTCGGCCTTATTCCGGGGTCTGGGAGCATTTTTTATTGCTCTCAATTTGCTATTGGTAGGGTAAATGCCCTGACTGTCAATTAGGTATCCTAAAAATTCGACACGATCTGTACACAGCTTACACTTATTTTTCTTCACTTTAAGGCCTGCATCTTTGAATTTCTGGAGAACCAATCTTAAACAATCCTGTAAAATTTTTGAAGTAGGAGCAGCAATTAACACATCGTCAAAGTAGGGGACAATGCCTTTAATCCTTTGCAATAGTCTTTCCATCAGGCTCTGAAAGATCCCCGGGGCTACACTCACTCCGAATTGGAGCTATGTACATTTAAAGGCACCTCGGTGCATCACGATCATCTGTGCCTGTGCCGTTTTTTCATCAACCGGCAGTTGCTGTTATGCCTGAGTTAAGTCTAGTTTAGCAAAGACTTTTCCGCCCCCCCAGGGAATGGAGGAAGTGTTGCACCACCGGCACCGGATATGGGTTTTGCTGCAGGGCGTGGTTCAGGGTGGCTCAGTAGTCCCCACAAATTCTAATCGAACCATCCGGCTTAATGGGTGTCACAATTGGGGTCTCCCAGGGAGAGTGATTGGTTGGCTCTAACACTCCCTGGGTTATGAACTTATCAAGCTGTTCGTCGATTTTCGGCTTTAGGGCAAATGGAACTCGACAAGGCTTAAGGCGGATGGGAGCTATTTTTGGATTAAGGCTAAATGATATCGGGGTCCCCTTGTACTCGCCTAGCTTTTCTGCGAAGACGTCCCTGAATTCAGGGACGAGGTCCTCCTCCCAGTCACTGCCACCGATTCGGTTAATGCCTGCCACTTCAATGCCGAGTGGCGCGAACCATTGGAGGCCTAACAGGCTAGGCCGATCCTTGTCGATCACAGTCAGGGGTAAGTACGCTGTGTGGTTTTTGAACAAGACCCGGACTCGACTGGATCCTACGACTGGAATCCTATTCCCCTGATAGTCTTTAAGTATGAGTCTTTGGATAGTGGGAATGAGTTGCTTGAGGGTCTTCCAGGAAACCATTGAGAGAGACGATCCCGAGTCGACTTCCATTTGGCAGGGCTGATTTTCGATGGCCACTTTAATTCGGATTTTCTTGGCATCCAAGGAAGAGGCGTGACCGATAGTGATAGTTTGGTGAGCTTTTTCTCGCTTCGTTGGGCGATTTATGGTTCGGTTTCTGTAGGAGTGGTTTACTGGTTCTTGCCTTACAGGACAGTTTCCTGTCGACTGGTGATAGTTAGCCCTCTTTGAGGTCTGGCTGGGTCCTAGGAGGCTTCTACAGACCCATCCAATATGGCCTGGTTTCCCGCACTCATGGCAGAGCGCGTCGTGGAATTTGCATTCGGACCGGGAATGGTTGGCCCCACAGCCAGCGCATGGGTGTTAGGACTTCGGGTAATGGTCCCGATCGGATCGCAGTCGATGGACCTCTTCTTTGTCGCTGTCTGACGACAAAGAGAGGTCCTCGTGGTGGGCCGTCAAAAGCTGTTCATCTGACTTAGGTGAAATGTCGCAGGTCGGTTGGTGTATCGGAGCGTGGTTGCGGCGCAGTTGGGCAGCCGACTTCCTGGTTGCTTCTGCTGCAGTAGCATCAGTGATGGCATCGGCAAGGCTAATGTCACCTTTCGCCATCAGCTTGCTCTGCACATTTAGCGCATCTAATCCCAGAACTATTTGGTCTCTCAAAGCCTCTTCCAGGTCGGCGAACCCGCAGAGGCCTCCCAAATTTCGGAGGTCTGCAATGAAATCGGCAACGCTCTCTCCTTTGCATAGTGGGCCCTCAGTAGGGGTTTGAGGACGTCCCAGTCCATAGCCTTCACTTCAGCCGTTTTGCTAGTGCCTTGGCCATCTTGAATACGGTCGGCCCGCAATGCGTTAGGAATATCGCCCGTTTCTTCCCGGTTGTGGCATCCTTCAAATTATTGGCTTCCAAGAACATTTGGAAACGATCCATGTAGGACTCCCAGTCTTCTTGCGCTGGGTCGAATGGAGCGGGTGGTATGACGCCGCCGGACATGGTTCCGCCGTTGTGCGTTTTCAGCCATGTGCTCGGTTATCTTTTTCATTGTTCAGTCAGCTCTGACGTCTCCACATCCCACCCTCGTTGCCAGTGTTAAGTGTGGAGCATGGGTGCAAAGAATGGAGACGAGTCGGTGAAAATAGTGAACTTCAACTCTTTATTTACATGGTGTGACAGCTCAACTGGATGGCTGCTATAGCCTTCCTTATATAGGCAACTTATTAACTATTCAACCAATGAAAACCTGGGAGCGCTAGCTCCGTTGACCAATGGGAACGGCTCGTTAATGGCCAATCAGACTCTCCTGAACGGACCAATCTTATCTCGCCATTTAACAGCCAATCAGAAGTGCAGGACCAAAATCCTGCACTTGACTTCAAGCTCTAGATAACTTTATTACACATTTATTCATTCACAACAGGAACAGAAACCTTTTAATGAATCTTATGAATCCCTGGTTAAAACGCTGCTGCAAACTAATTTACTTTGATAAGCACAAGCCTTGCCAAAACTGTCTGAGGCTGCCAAGAAGAACAAATAAGGTTATCAAGAAATATTTTACAACACAAGAGTTTTCAAATACTAACTAAGATACTGCAATGTCCATGAGGCTGGAGTTTCAAAACGTCTTTGCTTCCTGCAAAGAACGTCCAATTCACAGCTAGCTTTTGTCTTCCTGAAGGAGGGGCCATTACCTTGCAGCCTTACTCCCAAGTCACCCATGCTGCTGCAGCTGCTCTTTCCTGTGAGCAGCCCTGTGCACATGTGCACTTGGCACAGGCTCCTCGGGAACCTCCTCATTGTTGCTGCCAGCCCCCACAATCTCTGAAGGCAGCAGTCCACTCCCTAATGGTCCCAGCCCCTCATCTGAGTCCTCGCTCTCCTCAGCCATCTGTACCTTCTGCTGGCTAACTACCACAACAAAGGACCATCTCATTCTAGGTGTTGCTACCCAGCCAATTTAGCAAGAAGGGCATATTTGAGTACCATCAACCAAGGTATCGAAAGCTGGAAGGAGCCAGGAAGCATGCCTTCTCTGCAGTAGCCTTCTAGCACATTCTCCCTATCTGTATTGTCTTAACTCTTGTAATTGTTTTTATGATTGTTGGCTGGCCATAGCCACTGGTTTGAGATGGATGGCTGTACAAATGGAAGACATGATAGCAGTATTCCAGTATATCGATTGATTGATTGATTGAATTTAGATTGTCGCCTATTTGCCCATGGCTTACAGAATGTAAAACCATATTTAAAATAAAGAAAAACCCAATAAAAACTAATAAAAAGAGTCAAATCAATTAATAAAGTGCAATAGAAGAAAAACTGGAAATAAATAAATCTCCCTCAACCCCCACCCAGCAAATCACAGGAGCCATTTTTTTTTATTTTTTATTTTTATTTTATTTATTTGATGTGTCAATCACTTACAAGATAATAAGTATAAGTATAAACATAATTATGAATACATGAAATGAATAGATATAAGAAAAATAAAAAGAAACAATGGGACAGGGACAGTAGGCACGTTGGTGCGCTTATGCACGCCCCCTACAGACCTCTTAGGAAAGGGGTGAGGTCAATAGTAGACAGCCTAAGGTTAAAGTTTTTAGGGTTTGAGGAAGAAACCACAGAGTCAGGTAGAGTATTCCAGACCTTGACATTTGATGGATTCCATCTCACTCTGGGTTCCCCAGGCCTGCTATGAGAAGCTGTCCCAAAGAGGAGGGGGTCAATTTATTTTCCAAAGCACCAGAAGGCGAGCCAATGGATGTAAACTCATCAAGGAGAGAAGCAACCTGGAATTAGGGAGAAACTTCCAAACAGTGAGGACAATTAACCAGTGGAACAATTTGCCTACACACACACACACACACATTCTACTTCAGTAGGAGTTGGACTAGAAGACCTTCAAGGTCCCTTCCAATTCTGTTAAAGGTAGTCCTCGGTTTACAACCACAACTGAGCCCTAAATTTCTGTTGTTAAGTGAGACATTTGCTAAGTGAGTTTTGCCCCATTTTACAAAGTTCTGGCCGCCGTTGTTAAGCGAGTCACTGCAGGTGTTAAGTTGGCAACCCGGTTTTAAGTGAATCTGGCTTCCACATGGACTTTGCTTGTCAGATGGTAGCCGAAGGGGATCCTATGATCTTGGGACATAGTCATGGTTGCAAATATGAATCATTTGTCAAGCATCTGCATTTTGATTGGGTGATCATGTGGATGCTGCGACCAACAGTTGTTAACTGTGAAAAAAAAAAAAACAATCAGATGTCACGTTTTTCATTGCTGTTGTAATTTTGAATGCTCATTCAATGGACTGTTGCAAATTGAGGATTGTATTCTGTATTCTATTAAATAAATCCAGCTCTCCTTTTTTTTCTTGCTTCCTGCTGTTGTGATTCTTTTGACCCCCTTCTGTCCTCACTCTGTTTTGTTGCTTCTTTACAGAGACTGATGACTCCACCATCTTTGTGGTGGGCACCGTGATTTATCGCAACCTAGCTGGGATCCTGGGCCTTCAGAGGTAAGGTGGAGATGGATGGATGGATGGATGGATGGATGGATGGATAGGTAGGTAGGTAGGTAGGTAGATGATAGATAGATGATAAATAGATAGATAGATAGATAGATAGATAGATAGATAGATAGATAGATAGATAGATAGATGATAGATGATAAATAGATAGATAGATAGATGATAGATGATAGATGATTGATAGATAGATAGATAGATAGATAGATAGATAGATAGATAGATGATAAATAGATAGATGACAGATAGATAGATAGATGATAGATGATAAATAGATAGATAGATAGATAGATAGATAGATAGATAGATAGATAGATAGATAGATAGATAGATAGATGATAGATGATAGATAGATGATAGAGAGATAGATAGAGAGAGAGAGAGAGAGAGAGATGATAGATGAGAGAGAGAGAGAGAGAGAGAGAGAGAGATCTATATAGATCAGATGTGGGATTCAATTTTTTTTACTACCTGTTCTGTGGATGTGCTTGGAGGCAGTGGCATGGCTTGGTAGGCATGGCTAGGTGGGTGTGGCAAGGAAAGGAACAGTGGTGGGATTCATTTTTTTTTTTACTACCAGTTATGTGAGTGTGGCTTAGTTTGTGTGGCAAGGCTTGGTGGGCATGGCTTGGTGGATGTGGCAGGGGAAGGATACTGCAAAATCCCCCTTCCCTCCCCATCCCACTAACCTGCTTTCCAGCTCTGTTCTCCTGTGCAGGGCAACAAAAGAAGACCCAGCTGAACAGCTGGGACTTGGGAGGCAGAGAATAGATGTAGCGGGGCCAGTCAGAGGTGGTATTCTGAACTATTCAAAATTTCCGGTACCAGTTCTCCAAACTACTCAAAATTTCTGCTAACTAAGCCACGCTCACATAACTGGTAGATTTCGTAGCTGAAATCTCTTGTTTGATTCTCACTACAAATCCATTAACTACCTTGGCGTTCTCCTCTCAGCTGGGAAGCAGAGATGTATAAAAAGAACCACTACAATCTTATGGAAGAAGACAGTGATGAAGTTGGACAATTATCAAGAAATCCTAGGTTGCAGTAATGAGAGGGATAGAATCAAGACCTTGTGAAGTGTTAGTACCGCTTCATAAGGCCTTGGTAAGGCCCTATTGCATCCAGTTTTGGTTGCCACGATGTAAAAAAGATGCTGAGACTCTAGAAAAAGTACAAAAATAATTAGGGAACTGGAGGCTAAAACATATAAAAAATGGTTGCAGGAATTGGGTATGTCTAGTTTGATGAAAAGAAGGACTGGGGTGATATGATAGCAGTCTTCCAATATCTCAGGGGTTGCCACAAAGAAGAGGGGGTCAACCTATTCTCCAAATCACCTGAAGGCAGGACAAGAAACAATGAATGGAAGATAATTAACAAGAGATCCAACCTAGAAATTAGAAATTTCTTGGCATTGAGAACAATTAACCAGTGGAACAGGTTGCGTCCAGAAATTATGGGTGCTCCATAACTGGAGGTTTTTAATAAAAGATTGGACAACAATTTGTCTGAATCATCCATCAGAAGTTCACATACTTTGAGTATGTGATGTGGGCAGCTGTTGGTGTGGAAAAAACTTGAGTGAAGCAAAAAGAAGTCAAGGGTGGAAGGACATCTTGGCATGTTGCAGGATGAGCTGCACATGGTGCTGGAGGCAAGCTAGGAGGGAGAACATTGGACCATAAACTCCACAAGAGCCAGATCCAGCTGAGTGCCACTGCACTGACTACCCCCCTTTTTTTGGTCACGATGAACACGTAACGTGAATAAACATTCATTTCTCAGCCATGCAGTCTTTGACAAAGCTATGTCTGCGGAAGATTTATTTTTATATGAAATTCACTTAGAATTGTAGTGTCTTCCTTTGTTTACAGTTTCTCTCAGTTGCTTTGAATGACAAAGATCCCATCAGGGCAACTTGCAGCATTAAAGTCAATAATGGAGATGAGGATGTTAGCAGTGTTAATAGTCTCCAATTAAAATCTCCCTGAATCTTCCTTTTCCTTTCCTTTCCTTTCCTTTCCTTTCCTTTCCTTTCCTTTCCCTTCCCTTCCCTCTCCCCTCCCTCCCTCTCTTTCTTCTTCTACTTTTTCTTCTTCTTCTTCCTCCTCCTCTTCCTCCTTTAACAATATTTTAAAACAACCAAATAGTGGAGACTTTCCCATTTAGTTCAGGCATTCAAAAAGACCACTAGAGTCCTTTTCCCTTACTGATAAAAATGATATATATTGTTTTTTATGGTTAATTTTTCATCAATGACAGACCAAGTGCTTATCTGTACAACTTCTTTCTCACTAACTGATATTATAGCTTTGCATAATTCTTTGTTTCCATTTTTTTTTCTCTTTTAAAAATATATTTTAAAGAATTTCTTTAAAAACCAGGCACACAAATGTGATTTCAGGTTACTAATCGTGATCTTTGAGGATTTTTATAAAGCTTGCTATGGGACTTTGAGAAATCTAATATATAAGGCATTTCAAAAGCATGATTTTTTCTTCTTAATGGTCTCCAAGAGAGGCCCAGAGGGATAATCTTAAATTAATGATAGTGATGATATTAAACGAGAGTGATGGTATTAAAATAATAATAATAATAATATGCAAGTTCTTTATCTACTGTTGCTCAGCATGTGTAGGCATAGTTTAAAAATCAGCAGGTTGAAGCATGCAATTTTGGAAAGTGTAAACAGCACACTACGATATTTTGATCTGATTTTTAGTAGCTGTAATAAATTTCAGGACTGTAACACACGCCAAAACATTCAGTTTTAGTTGCCATGATATTTTAAAAAGATATTGAGACTCCAGAAAGGTTGCAGAGAAGAACAAGAAAGATGATTAGGGGACTGGAGGCTAAAACATATAAAGAACAATTGGGTAAGGCTAGTCTAGAAAAAAGAAGGGTTAGGGATGACATGATAGCAGTCTTCCAATATTTGAAGGGCTACCACAGAGGAAAAGGATTCAACTTATTCTCCAAAACACATGAAGCAACGGATGGAAACAAATCAAGGAGAGAAGCAACAGAACCAAGGAGAAATTTCCTGACAGTGAGAACAATTAAACAGTGGAACAGGTTGCCTTCAGAAGTTGTGGGTCTTCCAACACAGGTAGATTTTAAGAGGAGATTGGACAACCATTTGTCTGAAATGATATAATGTTTCCTATTTGATCATCTTTTCTTAAAAGCCTCCAATGATGTTGTTGTTAGTTGCGAAGTTGTGTCCTGCAGTGATGAAGCCCCACAACTTCTGGAGGCAAGTCATTCCCCTGATTAATCATTCTCAGTGCTAGCAAATTTCTCCTAGGTTACTTCTTTCTTTGATTCGTTTCAGAATAAGAGTAACTAGGGCAGAGCTCTTTCTCCAGGAGAGCGGGGATCCGCTCTCCTTCACCGCCGAGACTTCGGCGTTGCCACGCAAGGGCTGCAGACCAGGGGAATGTTAGGAGGAACCTCTCATACAGCTCCGCCGATCACAACCTTGTTGTTGCTGCCGCTGGCCAAGCCACTTTACAACAGACTCTGGAGCTTCGTTACTGCCGCTTCTCTGCTGTCCCGGATTAATTTGATCGCTCGGGGCCTGGTAAGAGCCTAAAGAGCGAAGAAGGTGGTGAGACCATCCCAGGGCCACTCCATGTGGCGGGTGGCCATTTTGAAATTGTCAGGTGGCCATTTTGTTTCAGATGAAAGTGCTTCCCCGAGGCCTCACAGTCTCCTGACTTACCTGGCCTAAGCAACAGGCAGCACCTCCATGGAGGAAGCTCACAGCACCCTTAGTATCTGCTCTGTTAGCTAGATGGAGAGGGAAGCCCCCCCTCCCCACAATCTGGACCCAAATGACTGGAAGAAACCCAAAAGATAGTCCAGTCCCTAGTCCAATCTCCTGCTCAATACCATTCTGGGGCAATGGTTTCCATCCATTGCTACTTGCCCTGTCCTCAGATGCTTTGGAGAATGGGTTGACCCCAGCGATTGGGATTCAACCGGTGTAACAACATGTTCGGTAAGCGTGTGCACTGCATGTGCGTGCACAGCATTTTGAAAACAGCGATTTTTAGCTAAAACTTACTTTCTGCTGCAGATTGAAACAGCTGAGGCATGGCAATCTGCTGTTCCGCATGAATCAGCTTGGCTGCAAAACGTGGAAATAAAGGATAGACTAGATGCCAGGATTCTGGCAATTACCCCCCATTTAAATCATGAGTCTCAAGCCATACTTCCAAAACTTAAAAAGGATTTATTGGTAGTTAAACTGTCCATTGCTACCTGGGGGTAGCCGACTCTGAGATGCATCATTCATTGTCACACTTGACCCTGGTTTCCAACCCACCCCCTGGGTGTATCATAATTCATATTCTCCAATGGGACACATCCATAGCCAAGAGTCATCAATCATGCTCTCCAGTTAGAATTTTGCTTGCCAGAAACTTCGGTCATCTAGTTACTATCTTTGAAAAATATTTATGGACTGCACTTTCGCTTTCCAAGCTCCTGCAATGTTCTCCCCCCGCAACCTTTCTGTTGGCAACTCTAAAAAGACCAGAATAATATGAGTTGACACTAGGGCAAAGGTGGTTGGGTGGGGCCAACTGATCAGCAGAACTACTGGTTTGCCGGAACTGGTCCAAACTGGCTGAATCCCACCCCTAGTTGATTCTCTTTTCTTCATGACATCCTTTACCAATTGGAACACTGTCATCCCCTAATCCTTCTTTTCAATTGACATCTGTCCATTATGTGGAAAAAGGAGGTATAAATTATTTGAAGGAATCACTCAAATGACTATTCTTCTGTTGACCTCTCTGAATACTCTTCCATCTTTCATTGTTTATCTGTTTTCTTCCTTCTCTCTAGGAATACCACAGTACTCAATTCACGCATCATCTCCGTGACTGTCAAGCCAGAACCTCAATCCCTGGTTGCCATGATGGAAATCGAATTCTCCCATTTGTATAACGTAAGTCATCATTCCTCCTTGGGACCACTGAGAAATGGTTTGGGGTGGGAATAGAACTTAGAACTGAAATGAATTTTTCTCTCGGTTGAAAATTTTGCTGAGCACAAAGAAGGAAGGTATTCTGACCTAGACTGCCCCAACAGCACAAAGCCAATGCCTCAGCCCGATAAACCACTTTCATTTAGTTTATAGTGAATTCCTCTCCAGCAAAATCCTAGCCAACAGTCTTTTTAAGATATCTCACAATTTCAGACCTTTATCAGGCTTTATCAGGAAAGTTGCCAGGCCAATATCTTTCAGAGGCCACAGTGTAGCAGACAATACTTGGCAAGAATGCAGGAACAGATGTTCACCCAAATGAACTAATTGTCCCCTGCAAAGCCGCACTCCCCTTTCGCTCTTCTTTTATTCCCTTTGGGAGGGGCCATTCACCATCCACCTGTGGCTTTAATCCCAAGTCGACCCCTGTTCCTTAGCTATTCCTTTCTTCTGGCAGCTCTGTGCATGTGCACACTGGGAACAGACTCCAGATGTTCTTCTGCCTCACTGATGTCTGACTCAGAAGGCAGCTGATAACTGTCAGATGACCCTGGCCCCATCTCTGCCTCCGATGCAGAGCACTGATTTCCCCAGACTCTGGGATTGGCCCATATTCCTCCCCAATCTCCTCACTGTCTGAATCTGCTGCCAGCTCTGCTGTCCACTGGTGAGCCACAACATGAAGTTAAAATACAAAGTGTAGGTGTTAGCTAGCAAATTACAAAGTCTGTGTTATTTGCCCCTCACTACCCGGAGATATTCCTGGTTAGCATTTGAATAGGGACCATGATCCTGGGCTTCCTGGAGGTTTTAAACACTAGTCTTCAAGAAGCAAGGGTCCATCAACCACATCTTGAATGTGTCCAAGAGAAGTATGTGGATGTTCTTTCCAGACGGGGATCTTTGTTTTCCTCTCTGCATCAACTTTGAGTCTTTTCTTCTGCTGTTGGCACAAAGACAAAGCCCTCCACCTCTATGGGACTTCTGGAGACCTCCCTTCAATGCTCCTTTTTCAGAAAGAAACATGAGAAGAAAGGTAACAACTTGTCTCAGGCTTCCCAGCTCTGAGGTCCTTGGTTCTCTCTGAGCTTGGTTGTTTCCTTGCAGATGTCTCGTTATCTAGTGATGTGCACTAAGTGTATTGATGATGCTACCTAGTAGGGTGAATGAAATGTCTGCAAGAAAACAACCAAGCTCAGAGTGCACCAAGATCATCCTCCTCCTTTTTTTCAAACCCACTCTCTTTTATCGCTGATGATGTTATCTGGCTAGATGATGAAAGATCTGCAAGAAAACAATCAAGCTGAAAGAGCTTCAAGGACTTCATAGTCCTCCTCTTCCTCCTCCTTCTCTTCCTCCTCCTTCTTCTCCTGTCTGCAAACCCCATTCCCTTCTAGCACTGAGGATGTTACCTAGTTGGCTCATGAAACATCTGCAAGAAAACAACCAATTCAGAGAGCACCAAGGACCTCACAGTCCTCCTCCTCCTTCTCTTCCTCTTCTTCTTCCTCTTTCTCCTCCTCCTCTTCTCTGCAAACCCCACTCCCTTCTAGCACTGAGGATATTACCTACTTGAGTCATGAAACGTCTACAAGAAAACAATTGAGCTCAGAAAAGGAGCCCAACAACAATCTACAAATATTATCTTCTATGGCTTCCCAGGTCTCTCTACAACAGTGCTGTTCTCAAACACCCACTGCACATTTTCCATTTGCCTATGCTGGATAAATACTTTTTTTAAAAAAAACAGGAGGAAGCCACAGTCTTTATGGTGGCCTGGAATCCATAAATAATGTCTATTTTTTTCATCCAATCTTATCTACCACCAACCTTGACTCCTAAATGTGCTTCCTGTGGCATAGAAACTGACAGATCCCATCTTGTAATTTAGAATTTTGTCAGGAGGAGATGTCAAAATATAGGCTTTTTAGGCAAGTTGGGACACACACACACACACACACACACATACACACGCACGGATTAAAGGACTGCATGATTGATACGAGCATCACTCTGTGAATTGCACTCTGATTTATTATTTTTCTCCTTTTCTCTCCAATCAGGGAACCACCAATCAAACCTGCATTGTCTGGGATGAAGCTGATGTGTAAGTCAAGTGGGTTTATTGGTTTGTTGGTTTGTTTTTGATTGAAAAAAAAAAAAAACCACAAATGTATTTGCTGGGCTGGTTGGTAAGAGCTGCGTTTGGAGGAAATGGAAGCTGTGGTCAGATGCGGTCTTCACCATTCAGTTCCTTCCCTATTTGATTTGGAGTGATGGTTCCCAGCCAATGTAACATCTCCAGCCCCTGATCCACGGCCCGATGCCAGGCTATGGCTCATTGGAAACTGGGCCATGCAAGCCACCGGCGAGTGTGCAGTGCTGCATTTGTGAAAGGGGTATGCGCCTGAGAAACCATCCTCTCTCTCTCTACCCAACCGCCATAAACAGAGCCGTAAAATTTGGGGATCACTGCCACATGCTGAATAAATTGCCTGATGGTCTCCCCTCTCCTTTTTTATCTGTAGCTATTTTGGGATAGATGGATTTGCAATAAGTAAGTAAGTAAGTAAGTAAGTAAGTAAATCAATCAATCAATCAATCAATAAATAAATAAATAAATAAATACAAAATCCTATTCAAACCTTCCTCAAGGTTGACTTAGCCTTCCATCCTCCCGAGGTGGGTAAAATGAGGACCCAGATTGTTAAGAGCAATATGATAACTGTAAACCACTCAGGAAGTGCTGTAAAGCACTATAAATTAGTATATGTCTAAGAGCTATTGCTATCTTCCTTCCTTCCTTCCTTCCTTCCTTCCTTCCTTCCTTCCTTCCTTCCTTCCTTCCTTCCTTCCTTCCTTCCCAATGGTTAGAATACAGTATTGCAGACTAATTCTGCCTACAGCCAGGAGTTCAATCCTGACCGGCAGAGGCTGACTCTGTAAACTGCTTAGAGAAGGCTGGAAAGTACTTTGAAGTGGTATATAAAACTGAGTATTAGTGCTAAGTGTGAAGGAAAGGAAGGAAGGAAGGAAGGGAGGGAGGGAGGGAGGGAAGGAAGGAAGAAAGGAAGAAAGAAAAGCATGGAGGAAAGGAGGGAAGAAAGGAATGACTGGGAGGGAGGGAGGGAAGGAGGAAAGGAGGGAGGAAGGGTTATCATGGTATAGTGGTTAGAATGCAGTATTGCAGGCTAACTCACTGTCAGGAGTTTGATCCTAATTGGTTCAAAGTCAACTCAGCCTTCAGTCCTTCTGAGGTCAGTAAAATGAGCATCCAGATTGTTTGAGGGCAAGATGCTGACTCTGTAACCCACTTAGAGAGGGTTGTAAAAGCACTGTGAAGTAGTATATAAGTCCAAGTGCTATTGCTATTCCTCCAGATGTTTGAGCGCAGAATGATTGAATTTGAAAACAAAACAAAACATAGACACATCAGCCAAGCTTCCATCCTACATTAATGCAGTGTGATAACATGGGAAAGAAATAGCAAGAGATGAATGTAGAGGTTGAGAAATAAATCTGGTAATTTTTTTTTAGAAGAGTCTAGGAAATAAATGAGGCCCAAAACATAGAGAGGTTCTTCTTTATGAATGTAGATCACAGGGAAAAAAAATGTTCAATTACTTTTGTGGCTATTTTCATTTGGAGAGTGAGGGAAAGAGTACCTATTGAGTTCAGCTTCCAAACTGCATAATTCATAGGACTAAGAAACTGGTTCAGTCTTCGCGTTCAGCAAAGGTTCTGCCTAAAATGACAGATGCTGTTCACTGATTTTGTAAGTGGAATGCCAACCTGTTTGAATCCTTTCTTTTTCTTTGTACTCTCTCTCTCTGTGTGTCTCTCTGTCTGTCTCTCTGTCTGTCTCTGTCTCTGTCTCTGTCTCTGTCTCTGTCTCTCTCTCTCTCTTTCTCTCTCTGTGAGAATATATAAGTAGAGAGAACACATTTCCATCATAAGCTCATCTGCATTTAGATGGATACTTAAGCAGTATAGTTACTAATTTTCTATTTTTTTTTCTTTTGATTTATCAAACCCGGTCTGTCTGAATGGTTAGCTTCTCCTCAATTACGTCCCAATGGTTACGCTAGAGTTGGATGTGACAAAGGAACCAGAGAGGGTTTGGTGAACTGGTGTAATAATTTTTATTATATTTATTAAAAAGCCTTCTTTGAAACATTAGAAAAACCAAAAGTGAGCATTGTCGGTTTCAGAAAAGGCAAGCACAGCCACACACCTGTGTGTGTTTATGATTCAGCTGTGGAGGTGGTTGTCAGTATTGATGAGTAGGCTAGCTTGGTTGCTCAACAGTGAGACCCTGCTGAAGTGGGCCAGCAGTGTCATATGAAAAGAGCAAATCTTCCTCCCCCCTGCCCTTACCAGTTTCTGTAGAGCAAGGGTCTTCAAACTTGGCAAGTTTAAGACTTATGGACTTCAACTTCCAGAATTCCTGAGCTAACATGACCGGAGGAGAAATTCTGGGAGTTGAAGTCCACAAGTCTTAAAGCTGTCAAGTTTGAAGACCCCTGCTATAGAGGGACAATCGAGAGCATCCTGTCATATCGCATTACAATTTGGTTTGGAAGCATTGCTGCTTCCGACAGGAGGGTGGTGTAGAGAGTGGTGAGGACAGCAGAAAAGATTATTGGAAGTTCACTTCCTTCTATCTAGGATGTGGCACATAAGCGATGCTTGAGCAGAGTCCCAGGATTGTCTGGGATGCTACACATTTGAAGAACGATTGCTGGAACTGGGTTTGTCTAGTTTAATGGAAAGAAGGACTAGGAGTGACATGATAGGAGTCTTCTAGTATCTCAGGGGCTGCCACAAAGAAGAGGGAGATAACCTAATTCTCCAAAGACCTGAGGGCAGAACAAGAAGCAATGGGTGGAAACTAACCATGGAGAGAAGCAACCTAGAAGAAATTTCCTGAAAGTTAGAACAATTAACCAATGGAACAACATGCCTCTGGAGCAGAGGTGTTATTCAGCAGGTTCTGACCAGTTCTGGAGAACCGGTAGAGGAAATTCTGAGTAGTTCAGAGAACAAGCAAATACGACCTCTGACTGGAGATTTTACAGTATCCTTCCCCTGCCACTCCCACCAAGCTACGTCCACAGAACCAATAGTAAAAATATTTGACTGCTCTAGAGGTTGTGAATTCTCCAATACTGGAAATTTTTAAGAAGAGATTGGACAACCATTTGTCTGAAGTGGTATAGGTTTCCTGCCTGAGCAGGAGATTGGACTAGAAGACCTCCAAGGTCCCATCCAACTCTGTTATTCTATTCTATTCTATTCTATTCTATTCTATTCTATTCTATTCTATTCTATTCTATTCTATTCTATTCTATTCTATTCTATTCTATTCTATCCCATCCCATCCCATCCCATCCCATCCTATCCTCTTCATGACCTGTTTTCCTTGTTACCTTTGGGAGGGGACTACATGATATCCAAAGCAGGATATCCAGATTTTGCCACAGTTTTGTACCATGCACTATCAACCTTGTGAATTCTCAAGCTTCCTCTTTCCACTATGTATTCAAGATGGACAGTGATTAATATACCGGTATGTATGTTTTGATATGTTAGGATGTATGTATGTATGTATGTATGTATATAGCTTGTCTATATGTGTGTCATGTATGTGTACACTGTTGAGAGCAGGCAACAGAATTTCATTTTTAATGTGTGCCAGTGTGCCCACAGTGAAAAAAAGACAATAGAAGTTATCATATCTTATCTGATTTGCAATGGGAAAAGAACATGTGTGGTTATTGCGCTATGCTGGCATTGACGGTGTGGATGATGCAAACTACATTCTGTATTTCTTAGAGTCTTTGAAAGAAGTTATTCTTAACTGATTTACAATACCCCGGGAGCTGAGTTTGTGGTGGTCTCCTTTCCCTCCTCTAGTCCTCTGCTTAAAACATGTCTCTTCTGATATAGATGCTTGGGAAGGCTTGTTTGATTGTTTCGGTATTGTGAAGGTGAACATGCAGGAATGGTTGGTAATGTATGTTATATATTATGGTTTTAATCAGTGGTGGTATTCTACTGGTTCAGCCCGGTTCAAGCAAACCAGTAGTAAAAATAAATGCTACAGTTCAGCTGAACTGGTAGTAAAAAAACAGCTACAGGTTCGGCCGAACTGATATTTCCTTTTTTTCCTCCCAATGATCAGCTGTTCCGACAATCAGCTGTGCCAAGATCTCCCTCGCTGTCTTACTGCTTTGCCCAGGAAGTTTCCCTGAGGCCCAGGAAGGCAAAAAGGGGCATGTGGGTATGCTATGTGGACCCCCATGCTTCGTTTTTTTTGCCTCCTGGGCCTCAGGGAAGTTTCTTCAGGGCAAAAACAGCTTCCCAGGAGGTTTTTCTGAGGTTGTTTTTTTTTTTTGCCCAGGAGGCAAAAAAACACACCCCAGAGTAGGGGAGGGAGGGGGTTGTTGCAAAAAGAAGAAGAAACCACGCCCACCCAGTCACATGGCTACACCCACCTAGCCACTCCCACCTACCTATGCTCACAGAACCGGTAGTAAAAATATTTGCATCCCACCCCCCTGGTTTTAATGTTAGGATTAGTTTGACCTATCCAGACATATTAAAACATAAAACATTGAATAACAGAGTTGAACAAGACCTCCCCTGGTTGTCTTCTAAGTCAACCCCATGCTCAGGCAGGAGAACTTACATTATACTGGACCAACGGTTGTCCAATCTCTTCCTCATAACCTCCAGTAATGGAGCACCCACAACTTCTAGAGGCAAGTTGTTCCACTGATTAATTAAATGGTAACAGAATTAATTTATTCTAGCTTGGCTCTCTCCTTGACAAGCTTCCATCTCTTGCTTCTTGTCCTGATCTCAGATACTTTGGAGAATAGGTTGACTCCCTCTTTTTTTGTGGCAGCCCTTCAAACATTGGAAAACGGCTATCACCTCACCTCAAGTCCTTCTCCTCCTTAGGCTAGCCCAGGGGTGTCCAACCTTGGCCACTTTAAGACTTGTGGACTTCAACTCCCAGAATTCCTCAGCCAGCTGGGAGTTGAAGTCCACAAGTCTTAAAGTGGCCAAGGTTGGACATCCCTGGGCTAGATGTATAACCACTTCCTACAAATCATTCATCGTATGGTTTAGCCTTTGACAACAACGGGGTAATCTTAAACCAACTTCTGCCTCTCTCTAAGCCCAAGCTATTTTACAAGAACTCCTTGACTTATGACCCGTTGCTTAGCCACTGTTCAAAATTGCAACACATTTTTTTTTTTAAAAAAAAAAAGAAAACTGAATGGATGACAAAGAGAAGAGGGTGGGCCTCTAGTTGGCAGTGAAGCTGCCTGTTCCCGTTTTCTCCTTTCTAAACCCCAGAAAGAAGAAAGAAACCCACTCCCCTTGTTTAGTTTCCCCCCTTTTCATGCTCTGAATTGCTCACAATGCCAGAGAAGAGCTGGCTGGCTGGCTTGGGTAATTCCATGGCCTGATGGATTTACTTTCTCTATGCTAGGGAGGAGGAAGAGGAGGAGGAGAAGCAAGGGAGGGAGAGGGGGAAGGAGGAGGAGAGTGAGGAGAGTGAGGAACAGGAAAGGGAAGGAAGAAGAGGATGAGGAAGGGAGGAGAAGAAAGGGAGGTAGAAGGGGAGGAGGAGGAAGGGGAGGAGAAGTAGGAGGAAAGGGAGGAGAAAAGGGGAGGCAGAAGAGGAAGAGGAGGAGGAAGGGAGGAAGTAGAGGAACGGAGGAGGGAGGGAGGAGGAGGAAGAAGGGAAGGTGGAGGAGGAAAGGAAGGAGGAAGTGGGAAAGTGGAGGAAGGGAAGGAGGAGGAGAAAGGGATGAGGAAGGAAGCAGAAGGAGGAAGAGGAGAAATGAGGAAGAGGAGGAAGAAGGGAGGAGGAGAATGAGAATGGGGGGCAGATGGGAAGGAGGAGGAAAGGTGGTGGAGGGAAAAGAGTAGAGGACTTTTAGCTCCCACATCTCTGCTTTTACTACCTTTCACCCACCCACCCACACTCCTCCTGTCTGCCCATATGTGTGTGTGTGTGTGTGTGTTGTTACATCCATTCAGAAAGTTCCCATTTCCCAATTGTGTTTGGCTCCAGTTGTGTCCCAGCCAAAGGGGCCTCTTTATAGGTTTCCATGCTTACCAGTCACACAAATCTCTTTGGTGCTCAGCCCTGAAAGTTTAATTGACTCTACAGGGAGGGGGAAAGAGAGAGAGCAAAGAAGAGGGGATGGAAATTTGAAAGGGGAATCCCTAGCTGGAATTAAAAAAAAAAAAATGGAGAAGGCCACTGATCCTAAATCCCCAATGAGATACTTCCAAGACAGCGAGGACCAAAGAGGAGACTATCCATCACACACCCTGAACAAGAGGTCACTTCGGAAAGTTGGTATAATGTATCTCTCTGTTCTCCAGCTCTGGGATTGGGTGGGTATAGGGAGAAAGTACAAGCCAAGATTTGGGACTGATAAGACAGATAAAGCTTTCTTTACGATTTCAATTAAAGGTGGGGGGGGGGGGGAAAGCTAGAAGCCATGATGTGCAATTGACGGGACTGATGGAAGTGTTTAGGATTCGAAGGGGAAGGTGTAGGGAGAAGGTACAAACTGAGATTTGGGGTTGAAAAGAGAGAGAAAGCTTTTTTTAGGGTTTACAAGCCAGCATTTAGGGTTGACAGAACAGATGAAGCGTTTAAGATTCGAAGGGGAAGGTGTAGGGAGAAGGTACAAACTGAGATTTGAGGTTGAAAAGAGAGAGAAAGCTTTCTTTAGGGTTTACATTGGAGTCTGTAGGCAGAAGCTACAAGCCAGCATTTAGGGTTGACAGGACAGATGAAGTGTTTAAGATTCAAAGGGGAAAGTGTAGGGAGAAGGTACAAAATGAGATTTGGGGTTGAAAAGAGAGAGAAAGCTTTCTTTAGGGTTTACATTGGAGGCTGTAGGCAGAAGCTACAAGCCAGCATTTAGGGCTGACAGGACAGATGAAGTGTTTAAGATTCGAAGGGAAAGGTGTAGGGAGAAGGTACAAACTGAGATTTGGGGTTGAAAAGAGAGAGAAAGCTTTCTTTAGGGTTTACATTGGAGGCTGTAGGCAGAAGCTACAAGCCAGCATTTAGGGTTGACAGGACAGATGAAGTGTTTAAGATTCAAAGGGGAAGGTGTAGGGAGAAACTGCAAGCCAAGATTTGGGATTGACAAGACAGATAAAGCTTTATTTAGGGTTTGAACTGGAGGCTGTGGGCAGAAGCTACAAGCCAGGATTTAGGGTTGACAGGACAGATGAAGTGTTTAAGATTCGAAGGGGAAGGTGTAGGGAGAAGGTACAAACTGAGATTTGGGGTTGAAAAGAGAGAGAAAGCTTTCTTTAGGGTTTACATTGGGGGCTGTTGGCAGAAGCTACAAGCCAGGATTTGTGGTTGACAGAAGAGATGAAATATTCTTTAGGAGTTGAATAGGAAGTGGTAGGAAGAAGCTACAAGTTGGGATTTGACATTGACAAGAGAGACAAAGCTTTCTTTATGGTTTGAACTGCATGGAGGCTGTAGGGAGAACCTACAAGCCAACATTTGTGGTTGAAAGGAGAGATAAAGCATTCATTCGGGTTTGAATGGGAGACTGTAGGGAGAAACTGTAAGCCAGGATTTGGGGTTGACAGGACAGATAAAGCATTCTGTAAGGTCTGGAAGGATGCTTTGGGGGAGTGGATCTTTGGGCAAAGCCTCCTAGAGTTGACTCTTTCCATTCAATGTAGGAAGTAAAACCAGTGAGAATTGCAAAAAAGGACATTGTGGAGGACTTTGAGCTAAACAAGCTGGGTTTGGGGGTTTGCCAGGCAGCGTTCTTCTTCCATAAAAGGAATAGGGTGATGGTGGTGGAAGAGAGCAGAAAAAAAATGGCTGGATATTTTTACACAGAATCTATCTCTAATGTTGATGTGATATCCATGTACACTGAGGTCTATTATATGCTCTTGATTGTGGGATCCTTGGTGCTCTGTGAGCTTGATTGATTTCTTGAAGACCTTTCATTACCCACCTAGGTATCATCATTAGTGTTAGAAGGGAGGGGGGTTGCAAGGAGGAGGAGGAGGAAGGAGGAGGACTATGATGTCCTTATTGTTCTTTAAGCTTGGTTGTTTTTGTGCAGATGTTTCATTATCTGTCTAGGTAGTATCATCAGCACTAGTGCACGCTGAGTTCGCTTTGTGTTTATATACTGTTGGGAGAAATATCCATCTGGTTCAGTTCCAAGCTGGGAGAAAGACATTGGAAACATGGAGGCTGATTGGAAAGACAGTTTATTGATGAAGCAGAACTACATGGGTTCTAGGTAGCTGACCACATGGAGTTGAGGCTGAGGGGTTTTTATACCTTCTCTTGGGCTTTGAACTTGAGCTTTCTTTTCCTGTGCAAGAACATATATTCTGCTGGCTGCTATCAAACTCCCATGGAGCCATGTACAAATCCTAAGAGTTTGTCTGAGCTAAGCTTGGTTAAATTTTGGGCTGATACAATGAAGGGGCTGCTTGTTGGGCAATTTTTATTATGGCTGAGGGCTAACCTTACCTTTTTTCAGACTTTGCTGCAGGCAGTTAATGGATTATCAAATCTGCATTTCTAAAATCTGGCCTCAGCTTAGTATCTACTTGGGGCTGAGTTTCTGCCTCCCTTAAGATTTTTATTTCTCTTTTAGGGGAAATATGTAACTCTGCCTTTTAAAATATTTCTCAAAATATTTCATTCTTCTAGGAGAGAGGTGGGTGCTAACTTTCTATAATACAGTAGGGTGCCCTGCCAGTGTTGGTGGAGGTATGATGCTTGTAGAGCCAATCTGGAATTTTAAAAAGTTAATCCTATCTGAAAAGGACCCATTGGTTATTATGAACATGAAAGAAAAGTTAACACACTCTTCACTCACTCCCGTCCAGTCTGGTATATCTGTTTGGAAGCTTTTTAATTTTTTTTTAATGTTTACACTTCATTGCTAATCTTCCCACGGCCTTGTTAGAATCAGAATAAAACAGATTTTTGAGGGTTGTAACTCTTTAGCATTCTCCTCGCAAGTCAAAACCCATAAGCCTTTATCCAGTTCTTTCCAGGAACTAAACTCAGCAGAGATTTCTCCAATATGATGAAATACAAGCCAGGAAGAAAGGAAGAAAAGAAGGAAACAAGGAAGGAAACAAGGAAGGAAGGAAGGAAGGAAGGAAGGAAGGAAGGAAGGAAGGAAGGAAGGAAGGAAGGAAGGAAGGAAGGAAGGATACTGAGTGAGAAGGAACAAGGGAGGAGAGGGGAAAAAGAAAGGAAAGGAAAGAAGGAAAAAGACGGAGAAAGGAAGGAAGGAGAAAAGAAAAGGAGGGAAGGAAAGAGAGGAAGGGGCAGGAAAGAGAGGAAGGAAGGAAGGATACTGGGTGAGAAGGAACA
Organism: Hydrophis major; assembly: GCA_033807585.1. Taxonomy (NCBI): domain Eukaryota; kingdom Metazoa; phylum Chordata; class Lepidosauria; order Squamata; family Elapidae; genus Hydrophis; species Hydrophis major. The sequence goes on along the minus strand of CM066330.1, from coordinate 1,795,847 downwards.
AGGGAGGAAAGGAAAGAGGGATGAGGGAGGAAGAAAGGAAGGAAGGAGGTATGTGGGTGAGGAATGAAGAGAGGGAAGAAGGAGGTATGTGAAAAAGGGGAAGGAAGGAAGAATATTGGCTGAGGAGGAATGAGGGAGGAAAGAAGCCAGCTGGGGAATTCTGGGAGTTGTCCACACATCTTAAAAGTTGCCAAACTTGGACACCCCTGCTTTAGGGAACTGTGGAGGCAAACATTCCCTGGATGTTCTCCTCAGAAAGAGGAAGAAATGTTATTTGGCTTTCCTTTTCCTTTTAATTAGAAATTTCCTCCTCCTAACTTGACCTCGACTCGTATTTTTTTTTGAACCCATGCACAGCTCTGCTACCCAGCTCACCCTTTTGCCACAGAATGGAAGGAAGGAAGCTTTGACACTTGATGTTGGTTTTGCAGGCAATAAACATGGAGATAAGGATGGGGATTATCTCCTTTTGATCCTGATTGATGAAGCAGAGATGAGAGGACATAAATGGCTAGATATCATTTCCCACCAAGATGGATTTTCCCCTTCTTTTTATTCCTCCTCTGCCAATTACCAGTATGCAGAGCCATCAATGGGACGCTGAATGCTTTTCGTCTCTGCATTTATTATTATTATTTCTCTATGTTTGTGGACCATTTTGCTAAGCAGGGGGCTGATTCTATAGCATCTTGGCTGAGAGCTGGATGCGTTTGTCCAGAACGGGTCAGAAGAGAAATTGTCAGAAGGCAGGAGTCTTTGACACAAATGCATACAAATGGCTTATTAATGTTTCTTTATTGCTTCTTGGAGGAGAAGGCAGAGGTTTAGGCTGCTTCAAAAGATGTGTGTCATCCCTGAAGCTAGATGGATTGAGATATCGGAAGTTAAACAAGATTTGAAAAGAAGGCCAGCCAGCAAAGGGGACATTTTAAATTTTAACGAGAAAGAAAGAGAGAGGGGGGGGGAGGGAGGGAGGGGAGGGAGAATGAGAGGGAGAATGAGAAATGAGAGAAAGACAAAGAAGAGATAGAGGAACAAATAATGAGAGAGAATGAGAGAGAGAATGAAAAAGTGTGTGTGAGAGAGAAAGAGAGAAAGAGAGAAAATGAGAGAGAGAGAGAGAAGAAGAAGAAGAAGTAAAATCAGAGAGAGAGAAATAATGAGAGAGAGAATGAGAATGAAAGAATGAGGGAGAGAAAGAATGAGGGAGAGAGAATGAGAGAAAGAATGAGAGACAGAGAGGAACGAAGAATGAGAGAGAGAATTAAAAAGTGAGTGTGAGAGAGAAAATGAGAGAGAGAATGAAAGGGAGAAAGAGAGAATAAGAGAGAGAATGAAAGAGAGAAAGAATGAAAGAATAAAAAAGGATGAGAGAGGGGGGAAATGAGAGAGAGAGGTAAAAGCTGGAATTAAAAAAAATTGAATCAAATCCATGCTATTTTTTCCCCTAATAATATTCACCGACTCCAGTTCCTTTCCAAACCACCTTTAATTTTGATGTCAGAATTACATATAAGAGTGGGCAGAACCTACTGAGATATTTTGCTTAATTAAATGAATGGGATGCAATGAGCAACCTCACTTCACATTGTGATTGTGCCAGTGGTGGGATCCAATTTTTTTTTACTACTGGTTCCCTAGGCATGGCTTGGTGGGTGTGGTATGGTTTGGTGGACGTGGCTTGGTGGGTGTGGCAGGGGAAGGATACTGCAAAATCCCCATTCCCTCCGCATCTCACTAACCTGCTTTCCAGCTCCGTTCTCCTGTGCAGGGCAACCAAAGAAGACCCAGCCGATCAGCTGGGACTCGGGAGGCAGAGAATAGATGGGGGTGGGTCCAGTCGGAGCATTTACTGGTGATCTTCTCTGTTGTGTGTTAAACAGTGGATGTACGCAATCCGTTGTGCCACACAATTCAGCTGAGCTTGAAAACCAGAATATAAAGCACAAAAGAAAGCCAGGGCGGGTGGGCTCAACAGCTGATCGTGGTTTGCTCACAGCTGATCCTTGGAGTTACCGGTTCGCCTGAATTGGCCTGAACCAGTAGAATCCCACCCCTGCCTACATGGTCTGGGCCCATATTATTTGAAGGACTAACTATTCCCAGTTAATGTCTACCTGACCCACCAGAGTGGGGAGGCAGGATATGTTACAGGCCCCTTCTCTTAAGGAGGTCCAAGAAGAAGGGAACATCATCCCTGCAGAAAAATACTGACTCCCAATTGGACACTCTTAAAAGGCCCTGAAGACATGACTCTACCAACAGGCCTGAGGAACCCAGTTAGATATGGAACCCTTCAAGCAGTGAGTTGGATTGTTGCTACCAAGAGAGTGAAGATGTATTTGCTTTTGTGTTGGAGTTTTATTTCGGAAAGATAGATAGAAAGAATTCTTTATTGGCCAGGTGTGATTGGACACACAAGGAATTTGCCTTGGTGCAGATGCTCTCAGTGTACATTAAAAAAAAAAAGATACATTCAAGAATCATAAGGTACAGCACTTAATGATAGTCATAGGGTACAATAAGCAATCAAATCATACTAGGAAACAGTCAATATAGGTCGTAAGGATACAAGTGACAAAGTTACAGTCATACAGTCACAAGGGGGAGGGGATGGGTGATAAGGAGTGATGAGAATGTCAAGTTTTGAGCATGGGCGAGAAAGAATGGAGACAAGTTTCTGAACGGTGAACTTCAGCTCTTTATTTACATTATACTTGCTCAATTGAACAGTAGTAGAACCTGCCTTATATAGGCAAACCTTGTAACGATTACCCAATAACGAGCTAGGAATGTTAGCTCTTGAACCAATAAGACATTTCTGTTAAGGGCCAGTCGGATTCCCCAGAATGGGCCAATCCAGTCCGGCCGCTTAACAACCAATGAGAAGTGCAGGGCCAGAACCCTGCACTTGACTCCAAGCTTATACTTTATTTAGTTATATTACATACACAACACCCCTTCCCCCTGGCTTCTTAGTTCAGGGCGCAGTTACGTAGTCCTTTAAACAGGACGGTTGTTTTTTAAGTCTTTTTGACTTTCGCTGTATTGGTTGGTTGCAGTCCTGCTGAGGCAGATTGCTGTTTGGTAGCGGGGTTGCCTCCGGTTCAGAGTTTGCTTCTGCGATGTTGCCCCCGTTTTCTGCACTCTCTTGAGGTGCAAACGTTTCTCCCTCCGGCTCCGCAGCCTGGGCTTCTGTTAGGTCGTCGTTCCCTTCGAACGGGTTTCCTAGGGCTTCATCTTCTTCCGTACCTCCTCCCCCCTCAGTTTGGTCATAGGGGAGTTGTGGACTGGCAGCTGCAAGGCGTGACCATAACTGGTCAATATGTCGTTTCCAGAGTTTATTTTCGCAGCATTGCATGAGGTAGGATCTGGGGCCGGTTACACGTACTACTGTTGCTTCCACCCATAACGGGTCGCCCGGTAAGTTTTTTGCATGCACCAGGTCTCCTACCTGGAAGGTGCGACAGCGGCCGCTGAATCCTAATGGTTTCTCTAGTTCATAAGCAGGGTGCAACCGGTCGAGGTGGAAGCGGAGCTTTCGTCCCATTAACAGTTCAGCGGGCATCTTGTTGGTGACACTATGTGGGGTGATGTGTTGCAAGAAGAGGATTTGATTGACTTTGTCGTCAATGTTATCATAGTTTACCTTTTGCAAGGTTTTCTTTACGAATTGAACCATGCAATCTGCTCGGCCATTAGTCGCAGGATGTGCCGGCGAGGTGAGCGCATGGCGGATGCCACGGTCATCGAGGTACTGCTCGAATGTGAGTGCCGTAAATTGTGGATACCAGGACGTCTGGTAATCCGTGGGTTGCAAAGAGTCTGTTTAAAATCTTGATGACTACCTCGGAGGTTGTAGTAGTCATGCGATGAATCTCGAGCCAATTGGAGTAGGCATTGACGGTAAGCAGGAAGTTGTGGCCCTTGGTTGGCCCCGCAAAGTCCAGGTGAATTCGGGACCAGGGTCCACGTGGTGTCTCCCATTCGGTCAGCATGGCTTTTGGAGGGGCGTTGCTGACTTCTTGGCATTTGGGACAAAGCTTTAACCCAATGTTTGATTTGCTTGTCAATGCCCGGCCACCATGCGTAGCTTCGTGCAAGGGCTTTCATTCGCATGATGCCGGGGTGGCCATCATGCAAGGTTCTTAGCAATGTCTTTTGGAGCGGTTTTGGGACAATGACTCTATCACCCCAGATAACACAGCCCTTTTGGGAGAAGAGCTCGGTCTGCCGAGACTTGAATGGAGTGAAGTCCTCAGGCAATTGGTCCAATGGCCATCTGCGTTATACCCAGCCCAGGACTCGTGCTAGGGTGTGGTCGCGTTTGGTTTCTCTCGCGATGTCTCGAGCAGTCAGTGGCGGCGAGTTGAGTGCCTCGATTTGCAACAAGGTTACCGTTGGTGCCGGATCGTCGAGAGTTTCTGGAAGCGGTGCTCGGCTCAATGCGTCGGCGTGGGGAATGGCTTTCCCCGGGCGGTATTGCAACCAATAATTATAAGCAGCTAAGAATTCTGACCATCGAGTCATTCTAGGGGATAATATGTAGGGGGTCAGCTTATCTCTGGCTATTATCCCTAGCAGCGGTTTGTGGTCAGTTACAATAGTAAAAGGCCTGCCATACACGTATTTGTGAAATCTTTTCACAGCTGAGACGATTGCAAGGGCCTCTTTATCAATTTGTCCATAGTTTCGCTCAGTCTTGGAAAGAGTCTTAGAAAAATATGCAACAGGGGCTTCATTCCCGTTAGGCAGTACGTGGCTCAAAATGGCGCCCACCCCAAAAGGCGATGCATCACAGGTTATAACTAACGGCAAAGTCTCATTATACTGCATGAGTACAGAGTCAGAAGTAAGCAGTTTTTTAACGTTTCTAAAGGCTTGTTCTTCACGGTAGCCCCATAACCAAATTGCCCTTTTATCTAATAATCAGTGTAACGGTTCAGCGACAGTTGCTTTGTGCGGTAAAAACACATTACAGAAGTTAATGAGGCCTAGGAATGCCTGGAGATCGGCCTTGTTTCGTGGCCTGGGAGCATTTTTGATCGCTTTTAATTTACCTTTGGTAGGGTGAATGCCCTGGCTATCAATCAGGTACCCTAAAAATTCAACACTGTCAGTGCATAATTTACATTTATTTTTCTTAACCCTTAGACCCGCTTCTTGGAATTTTCTCAGGACTAATTTTAATCGGTCCTGTAAGATTTTTTTTGTTGGGGCTGTGATTAAAACATCATCAAAATAAGGGACCACACCCTTAATTCCCTGTAATAGCCTTTCCATAAGGCTCTGAAATATCCCTGGGGCGACACTAACTCCGAATTGTAACCGGGTACATTTAAAGGCACCCCGGTGCGTCACAATAGTTTGGGCCTGTGCCATTTTTTCATCCACTGGCAACTGTTGATATGCCTGAGCTAAATCCAATTTAGCGAAAACGTTCCCACCCCCCAGGGAATGGAGGAGGTGCTGCACCACCGGAACTGGATACACGTTTTGCTGGAGGGCGTGGTTCAAGGTGGCCCGGTAGTCCCCACAAATTCGAATTGACCCATCTGGCTTGATGGGTGTTACAATGGGGGTTTCCCAAGGGGAGTGATCGATGGGCTCCAACACTCCCTGAGCTATCAGTTTGTCGAGTTGCTCGTCTATTTTAGCCTTTAAGGCAAACGGGACTCGACGGGGCTTCAAGTGAATGGGAGCTACCTTGGGATCTAAGCTAAATGAGATCGGGGTCTCCTTGTACTCGCCTAAACTGTCCGCGAAGACGTCCCTGAACTCAGAGATAAGGTTTTCTTCCCAGTCACAGCCACCGACTCGGTTTACGCCGGCCACTTCAATGCCGAATGGCGCGAACCATTGGAGGCCCAGCAAGCTAGGCCTATCACTATCAATGACTGTCAACGGTAAGTACGCTGTGTGCTTCTTGAAGGAGACTCGGACTCGGCAGGACCCGATGACAGGGATTCGATTCCCCTGGTAGTCCTTGAGGATGAGGCGTTGGAACAGGAGGTCTTGGCGTTGAATTGTGGGGATGAGTTGCTTGAGTGTTCTCCATGACACCATCGAGAGAGATGATCCCGAATCGACCTCCATGTGGCAAGGCTGATTTTTGATGGCTATTGTTACTTGGATTTTCTTAGTGTCCATGGTTGAGGCGTGACCAATAGTGATAGTATGGTGAGCCTCTTCTCTCTGCAACGGCCGATTTCTGAAGGATTGGTTTGCTGGTGTTCACCTTACAGGGTGGTTTCCTGTCAATTGGTGATAGTTGGTGCCTTTTGAGGCCTGGCTGGGTCCTGGCAAGCTGCGGCAGACCCATCCGATGTGGCCTCGTCTCCCGCACTCATGGCAGAGTGCGTCGCGGAACTTGCATTCGGACCTGGCATGGTTGGCTCCACATCCAGCGCATACAGGCTTCGGGTAGTGGTCTCGATTGGACCGCTGTTGATGGACCCCTTCTTCATTGCTTTCTGATGATGAAGAGAGGTCCTCGTGGTGTGTCGTCGCGAGCTGTCCCTCTGCGCTAGGTGAAATTTCACTGGCCAGTGGTGGTACCGGAGCGCAGTTTCGGCATAGTTGTGCAGCCGACTTCTTGGTTGCCTCTGCCGCAGTAGCATCAGCAATGGCGTCGGCAAGGCTGATGTTGCCTTTTGCCATCAGCTTGCTTTGGACGCCAGGAGCATCGAGTCCAAGGACTATGCGATCTCTTAATGCTTCTTCAAGGTCGGTGAATCCGCAGAGACCTCCCAAGTTACGGAGGTCTGCTATGAAGTCGGCCACGCTTTCTCCTTTTCGCTGGTTTCTTTGATAAAACTCATGGTATCTCACAAGCATAGGCACGGTAGGAGCGTAGTGGGCTCGCAGGATAGGTTCGAGGTCGTCCCAATCCATGGCCTTCACTTCTCGGGGTTTGGCTAGTGCTTTAGCCATCTTAAATACAATTGGACCACAATGTGTTAGGAACACCGCCCGTTTCTTTCCTGGTGTGGCGTCCTTCAAATTGTTCGTCTCAAGAAACATTTGGAAGCGATCCATATTGGACTCCCAGTCCTCTTGCGTCGGATCGAACGGAGCGAGTGGTACGAGGCCACTGGACATGGTTCCGTTGTTGGCGCCGTCTGTCACGTGCTCGGTATTGCTTCTGGGTTCCCTTGTTTCAGTTGTCTCCACATCCCATCCTCGTCACCAGTGTCAAGTTTTGAGCATGGGCCAGAAAGAATGGAGACAAGTTTCTGAACGGTGAACTTCAGCTCTTTATTTACATTATACTTGCTCAGTTAAACAGTAGTAGAACCTGCCTTATATAGGCAAACCTTGTAACGATTACCCAATAACGAGCTAGGAACATTAGCTCTTGAACCAATAAGACATTTCTGTTAAAGGCCAATCGGATTCCCCAGAATGGGCCAATCCGGTACGGCCGCTTAACAGCCAATTAGAAGTGCAGGGCCAGAACCCTGCACTTGACTTCAAGCTTATACTTTATTGAGTTATATTACATACACAACAGAGAATATTAACAGTAATAGTAGTGCAGACTTTGTAATAGTTGGACAGTGTTAAGGGAATTCTTTGTTTAGCAGAATGATGGCGTTTGGGGAAAAACTGTCCTTGTGTCTAGTTGTTCTGATGTACAGTGCTCTATAGCATCATTTTGAGGATAGGAGTTGAAACAGTTTATGTCTGAGATGTGAGGGGTCTGTAAATATTTTCGCAGTCCTCTTTTTGACTCATGCAGTATACAGGTTCTCCATGGAAGGCAGGCTGGTAGCCATTGTTTTTTCTGCAGTCCTAATTATCCTCTGAAGTCTATGTCTGTCTTATTAGGTTGCAGAACCAAACCAGACAGTTATAGAGGTGCAGATGGATAGACTCAATCATTCCTTTGTAGAACTGGATCAGCAGCTCCTTGGGCAATTTGAGCTTTCTGAGTTGGCGCAGAAAGAACATTCTTTCTAAGCCTCCCAGAGTCACTGTGAGTGAGTTGGGCGACCACATAAATCTTCCCCATAAATTTCTTCATAAGTAAATGTTTCACTCCATCTTCTCATCGTCATCTGACATCAGAACACAACCCGAATATTGTAGTATGCCTCAAAACCAGCGATCACTTCCCCACTTGATGGTGGAATTCCAGAGTGGGTGGAACACCTGGGAACAGCTGGATGCCATCAGCTTTGAGCCAGGATGATGCTCAACAGCAATTGAGAAGAAATGCACCTGGCGTCTTTGGAGGTTTGATTGATGGTTGGTTTCTGCTCAAAAGCAGCAGGAGTTGAGAAGGCAATGAATGAGAAGGGAAAACCAGCCAGAATCCTATCAGCTGGAAGTGGCTGGGTTTATAAATCAAGATTGTTTATCAGAATGCATGAAAATTATGGGGACGAATCAGGGCCACACCTGGAATGCTGCATCCAGTTTTGGTCACCACACTACAAAATAGATATTGAGACTTTGGAAAATGGGCAGAGAAGAGCAGCTCAGTTGATTAAAGGCCAGTGGAGACTAAAGCATATGAAGAAGAGTTGCAGGACCTGGGTATGGCCAGTCTAGAGAAAAGAAGGACTAGGGGTGACTTGATAGCAGTATTCCAGTATTTGAGGAGATGCCATAAAGTTAGGTAAATATTGCATATCTCTATGTGTCTGTTGATGGCTGATTTCTCTGAATGGCAAGACTTTCACAAAGAGATTGGACTCCCATCTAACCTATTTTCCAAAGTACTAGAAGGCAAGACAAGAAGCAATGGATGGAAGCTAATCAAGGAAGAACAATTAATTGGTAGAACAGCTCGACTTCTGTTGTGCGTGCTTCTGGTTTTTAAGAAGAGAATGGAAATCCACTTGTCTGAAATGGTATAGATCTCCTGCCTGAGCAGGGGGTTGGACGAGAAGACTTCCAAGGTTCCTTCCAGCTAATTGACTGAAGGAAAGCTGTTAGGGAAGAGCAAGGATGTGTGAATATAAACTAAAGCCGTGGGATCCTTGGGATTCTCTGAGCTTGGTTGTTTGTTGAATGTTTCATTACCTGACTATGTAATGTCATCAGTGCTAAGGAGTGTTGGTTTTGCTCTCTGTTTTTATACAACTCGTTCTGTACCCATGCTTTGCTACGAAACTATGTGGTCGGGCTTAGTTTTTTGGGAGGAAAATAACGGGGGGGGGGGGGTTCTGCCTCTGCCTACCAGTATCCATCACTATTCATCTGGCTAGCATACTGTCAGTGTGTGAGAATTGAGGGCAGTTTGGAAAGTGAAACAGTATTTGCTGTCTGAGCAAGAAGGAAACAGCAAGAAGTCTGGGCATGGCTTAGCTCAACTGTTCTTCACTAAAGCTGCTTGTGTTTTGCATCTGGGACAGATTTCTTTTCAGGTGGGGAAGGGGAGTAGAACTCCTTAGCATCAGAGCGTGTTAATAATAATAATATAGGAAATACTAATGCTCTAGTGGTCATTTCGACAAATCCTTTCTTAGTGAGCACTTAGAAGCCAAGAAGAACATATGTGCCAAATTTCAAGTTTGCAGGCTTTATAGTTTTGGAGATTTTGTGATGACGCATAAATGGTATTTCGCTTTTATATATATAGATAACTTGTCCTGCCAGTGTTGATGGGGTGTGGTTAATTCTTTGGTGTTCCTTGATGAGGCTATTACTTTCTGCTTGATTGTTTGTTTGCGGTTAATCCATGCTTATCTGTGGGTTCACTGCTGGAAAAAAATGTGTTCGACTCTTTGTGCTTCCTTCTTTGTCTCTATTTTTACTACTGGTTCTGTGGGCGTGGCAGGGGAAAGATACTGCAAAATCCCCATTCCCTCCCCGCCCCACTAACCTGCTTTCCAGCTCTGTTCTCCTGTGCAGGGCAACCAAAGAAGACCCAGGCGATCAGCTGGGACTTAATGGGAGGCAGAGAAGAGATGGGGTTGGCGGGGCCAGTCAGAGGTAGGATTTGCTGGTTCTCCAAACTACTCAAAATTTCCACTACTGGTTTTCCAGAATTGGTCAGAACCTGCTGAATACCACCTCTGACCTGTGAGTTTATTTAGATCTGATTTATTCAGAATGTTTTGGATGTATTTTGAATGTTTTAGGGTGCTTCATCCCTGGAGGCTTTTAAGAAGAGACAGCCATTTGTCTGAAATGGACTCTAGAGTCTCTTTGCTTGGGCTGGACTAGAAGACCTCCAAGGTCCCTTCCAGCTTTATTCTGATTGATCGATTGAAATCCCATTTCTGGGGACTTTTAAAACACACTCTGGGAAGCTCTGAGGAAGTTGTGTTTTAGGGTAAGGAGTTGGGACTGTTTCAGCATGATTTATCTGGCCTCAGAAGATCAATGGGATGAGGTCTGCTGGGTATCAGGAATTAATCAAATCATAGGGCTGGAAGGGACCTTGGAGGTCTTCTAGTCCAACCCCCAACTCAAGATAGGAGTACTTATACCATTCGGTATGAGGCTGTCCAATATTTTATTTTTTTCAAAACCACCAGCGATAGAGCATCTACAACTCCGGGAGACAAGCTATTATGTTGCTTAATTGTTCTGTCTGGAAATTCTACCTTATTTCCAAGTTGGCTCTCCTTCTGGGGAGCTTTCCACCTATTGCTTCTTGTCCTACTTTCAGTTGCTCTGGATAATAAGTTCTTCTCTGGGGCAGCTGCTCAAGTAACATATGGCAGCTATCATATCTCCTGATCCTTGTCTTTGTTAGGCTAAACATGCCTAAATTCCATTCATCATACAATTTAGCCTCCAGCCCATTTATCCTGTTATGTTTAGATAGTCGATAATAAATATAGTCTGACAATAGATAGATGATAGATGGTAGGTAGGTAGGTATATAGATGATAAATGATAGATAGATAGATAGATAGATAGATAGATAGATAGATAGATAGATAGATAGATAGATGGATAGACAGATAGAATAATAAATGGATGATAGAAAGATAGAAAGAAAGAATAATAAATAGATGATGGATAGATAGGCAGATAGATAGATAGATAGATAGATAGATAGATAGATAGATAGATAGATAGATAGATAGATGGATGGATGGATGGATGGATGGATGGATGGATGGAAAGAAAGAATAATAAATAGATGATGAATAGATAGGCAGATAGATAGATAGATAGATAGATAGATAGATAGATAGATAGATGGATGGACAGATAGAATAATAAATGGATGATAGAAAGATAGAAAGAAAGAATAATAAATAGATGATGGATAAATAGGCAGATAAATAGATAGATAGATAGATAGATAGATAGATAGATGGATGGATGGATGGATGGATGGATGGATGGATGGATAGATAGATAGATAGATAGATAGATAGATAGATAGATAGATAGATAGAATAAATGGATGATAGAAAGATAGAAAGAAAGAATAATAGATGATGGATAGATAGGCAGATAGATAGATGGATAGATAGATGGATAGATAGATAGATAGATAGATAGATAGATAGATAGATAGATAGATAGATAAAAGTAGGTAGGTAGGTATATAGATAAATATGAAAGAGATATATGTATATGTATATATGGGTATATGGAGAGAGAAAGAGAGAGGGAGAGAGAGACAGAGACAGAGAAAGAAATAGATAAATGCAAACAATAGATAATGAAGGAAGGACACATATCTTGGCAATATCAGTGGAATTGGACTGACCTAACATAGAGTCGTTGAATGCCAGAGTTGGAAGGGGCTCTAGAGATCATCTAGCCCAATCCCCTGCCCAATCCTGAAACCCACTCCTTTAGCATCCACGAGAGATGTAGTCATCTAACATCCAATTGAACATCTCCAATAAAAGAAGTCCCCCAGCTCCCAAGGCAGGCAGCCTCTTCCTTTAAAAATCTGCTTCCTTGTGTGCATTTAATCCTTTTCCCATCTTTGAATGGGAGACCACATAGAACTCTCTAGAACATAGGCTGGACTGCTACGCAGATGAATAAAATCCCAGAAGAAGTGAATCCCAAAGCATGGCTGCTTTGTTACCCAAGAAAGAGAGAGAGAGAGAGAGAGAGAGAGAGACAGAGAGACAGAGAGACAGACACACACACAGACAGACACACAGAGACAGAGACAAAAAGGAGAGAGAGAGAGAGGGAGAGGGGGAGGGGGAGGGAGAAAGAAAGAATTGAATGAGACCTTACTTTGTCAGATAAAAGATAACAGAACCAGATCCACATTTAGCTGAGAAAGATATCTTGACAGATATATTAAGAAAAACAAAACAAAACTGGTTCATCTTATAGAAACAAATGCTGTAATCACTGAGGTGATGTTTATGCATCTGAAAAGGAAAATCCTGTCTCTCAGCCCCCTCCCCCTGTCGGACAATATTTGGAATTATTAGAGAGCCTTTAGTGGAGGGGATCATGTCACTCTGGGCACAAGAAATGTTTTCTGACTTAATTAAAGCTTCAAAGAAAAAGGAAAAAAAAAACAACCCTGTCACTTCCTAAGGCATCAACATCTTGTCTGTGGTGGAAATTTTGATGGCCAAGAATTGATCTCAAGCTTTGCACAGTGGAAAAAAATATGAGAACCCTCTGCCAGTTAGAAGGGGGAGCCAATAGATGGCCTCTCTTGGGCTTTCCTTTGCTTGCCTTCCTTTTCAACATGTTGCCTTTTCTCACATCCCAGTTTCTCCCAGTAGCTCCTCTGGGGCAGGACTCTGGAAGTACCTTGAGCAGAACTAGAACTCACAAACTCCTGGCTTCTGGCCTGGAGCTTTCACCATTAGGCCAAGTCTCATTCAATTTTGCAGACATATTTCTTTAAAATTATAGCTAACTATTCTATCTCTACCCATCCATCTATTATCTATCTATCTATCTATCTATCTATCTATCTATCTATCTATCTATCTATCTATCTATCTATGTCTGTCTATCTATCTATCTATCTATCTATCTATCTATCTATCTATCTATCTATCTATCTATCTATCTTTCCATCTCTCTCATTCTCTCTTTCTCTCTCTCTCTTGCTATCCATCCATCTCTATCCATCCATCCATCTATCTGTCTCCATCCATCCATCTCCATCCATCCATCTATCTGTCCCCCCCCCCCCCCCCGACCTCTCTTACAAATATAGACACATGCAGATTAAAACTCCAAGGAGAAGTATCTGTTTGAAGATGTCTTTCATTTTTATTTGTTCCTTTTTTTGACCAAGGAGTACCCAACACTGCAGAACTTGAAAAGGTGCAAAAATCAAAGGATAACGTTTGCAATCAAAGGAGGAGATTCGCCTTGGTGCACGATCGTAAAACACTTCAAAACTGCTGATCAGAGTAATTCCTTTAGCATCCTTTTCGACTTAACATAGCTGGCTTTTATCATTTCAGTGGGCGAGACTTTATTTTATGATCACTAATTTTTATGTTTGAGTAAGCTACCCAGAGCGGCTGGAATATGAAATATTTAACTGAAATATATCTGCTAAATATTTACTCAGAGAAATGCAATGTTTGACTAGATGTTAGATGCAAGTAAAAAAAATATATTGAAAGAGATCTGAAGGTGTCTCAGGCTTTTGAGCATCCGACTGTATTTTGGATTTTTACAAACCACCATGAAAGTGGTTGCAAGTGAAAGATTGAAAGGGCCTCTCAATTTCCATCCATTCCTTGTATTCCTCGATCTGACAATCCTGCTTGGATTTCCAGAGGGTGCAAAAATAAGGGTGCAAAAAATAAGGATTTCTACAAGGTGCTGAAATAAGGGTGAGGAGGGGATGGAGGAGAAAACTGCAGATGAAGATTGCTCTTGGGAATTTGTCGCAGGAATAAGTCATTTTGCCTCTGGTTCTCTGCTCTTGATTGACAATTCAATGTGGCAGAGGAATGCAGCAGAATATTAGGTTGACCTCAGACCTACAGGTCAAAAGGCCCCAGCATCAAAGGGCTGTTTCTTTTCACTGTCTATAGAGATTCTCAGTCATCCAGGTCAGAGCTGTCCCAAAGGTTCCTCCCCCCTAAAACACCCTGGCAAAAAAGGCAACTGGACTTTTTTTGGATGTTTAGCTCCTCATCCAAGAAGGTTTTTTTTTTTTTTTTAAAAAAAAGATTAACACAATTGGAAGGTTAGATAAGATTAACAGAGTTGGAAAGGACCTTGTAGGTCATCTAGTCCAACACCCACACTCAAGCAGGAGACACAATACCATCTCTGACAAATGACAGTCCAATCTCTTCTTGAAAGCCTTCAGTGATGAAGCTCCCACAACTTCCCAAGGCAATTTTGTCTCCTTATTTCTAGCTTGGATCTCTCCTTGTTCAGTTTTCATCCATTGTTCCTTCTCTGGCCTTCTAGTGCTTTAGAAAATAACTTGACCCCTTCCTATCTGTAGCAAATATTGGAAGACTGCTATCATGTCTCCCTTGGGCTTTCTCTTCACTAGACTTGCCGTGCCCAGTTCCTGCAACCATTCTTCATGTGTTTTAGTCTCCAGTCCCCGAATCATCCTGGTTGCTCTTCTCTGCACTCTTTCTAGAGTCTCAACATCCTTTTTATAGTGTGGTGACCAAAACTGAATGCAGTACTCTAGGTGTGGTCTTACTAAGGCTTTACAGAGTGGAATTGGTACCTTCCTTGATCTTGATTGTATCCCTCTGTTAATGCAACTTAGGATTGCATTAGCTTTTTTGGCTGCTGCTACACACTGCTTGCTCATGTTTAGCTGGTTGTCCACTAAGACTCCAAGATCCCTCTCACAGTTACTGGTATTGAGCCTGGTTTCACCCAGTCTATCTGTGTCCTTTAGGTTTTTCTTGCCTAAGTGTAGGACTTTACTTTTCTCTACATTGAATTTCATTTTATTAGATAGGGCCCAGTGTTCAAGTCTATTAAGATCCATTTCAATCTTGAGTTTCCTCAGCTCTGACTGAATGATGGGAAATGGAAGGATTTATATTCCTTGAAGACAGCTGGTCATTTGCATGATTTTTAGAGAAAAGGTGAAGCCCCTTTTATTCCTTCACTTTGCTTCTAAGCTCCAAATATTCTTGACGGAAGACAAAAAACTCCCACACAAACAGTTACAAGAAGAAGGAAAAAAGCAACACAAACCAGGCAAGATAAGGACTGGAGGACGTTCACAAATAACACACACTGGAAAGGACATCAAACTCAGAGAGGAGCCATAAACTACAGATATTTCCACGCTTTGTTTCCAGTGTTCACCCGTACACATGTCCGACCTCTTATTCAGTTGTCACAGCTGCAGCCCATGAAGAGGATCAAGGGCCTCTCCTCCCAAGTAGACCACGTCTCTCCCTTATCCTCTCCACCCTGCATGCCCTAGGATGGAGAGGGGATGGGCCTGGGTCCTCCTCTGACTGTGCAGCTGGCCTGTGCCCTTCCCCAGCCTCCTCCACAACATCCGGAGCCACACTTCCACTCTCTGTCTGGCTGTTTCTCCTCTCCCTCAGAGTGAGTCTCCACCAGGGCATGACATCTTTGGACTGCTGAAAGGACTCTGTTGTAGATACAAGATAGATGGTGTCATATCCCTCCCGCTTCAATTTTGACATAGATGGCCTCTCTGACCCCTCTTTCAAACCAGCAGTCCTCTTTGTCCAAAATGTGGACTTTATTGTCTTCAAAAGAGTGGCCATTTTCTTTTAAATGCAGATGGACTTCTGAATTTTGACCAGATGGGCTTGTTCTCTTGTATTGTGCCATGCATTGGTGAAGTGGTTGTTCTTCAGCATTTCCAAGAAGATTCCACATCCCTTTGCACTATTCAGGTGACCCCGAGGGCACAGATAAACCTCCAAGTGGCCTCAATGACTCTCAGGGAAAGTGCAAATGACCAGATGAGTGCAAGGAACTTAAATGCTTCCATCGTCCACCGTTCAGGCAGAACTGAAGAAGCTTCTTGGATGAGGAGCAAAACGTCTTCAAGGAAAAACAAATAAAGTCTAATCACCTTTTGGAAAAAAACCCTTTGGATTTCATTTCACTGTTTTGAGTAATAATCAATCAAGTTAGTCTTGGGGTCACAGCCTTCATTCTTTGCATCCTTTGATATTCAAATGGTGCTGATTCAACTTATTTTTATTTGTTTGTTTGCTTGCTTGCTTGATAGATTGCTTGTGTACTGCCTTTATTATTTTAACAAATATCTTAAGACAGTGAATATGTCCGATATTCCTCTTCTTTCTATTTTCGCCACAATAACAAACCCTGTGAAGTAGGTTGGGTTAAGAGAGAAGGACTGGTTCAGAGTCACTCAGCTGTTTTCATGTGATCAGTTGGTCCACAAGATAGATAGATAGATAGATAGATAGATAGATAGATAGATAGATAGATAGATAGATAGATAGATAGATAGATAGACAGACAGACAGACAGATAGATAGATAGATAGATAAACAGAGACATAAAATAAAATAATGTGCATGTGGCTGCTCAAATGGTCAAAAACAGACTCCATGAGGATGGTATGAGGGCCCAATGTCCACAGGTGGGGGTTGTGCTTACAGCCCAACACCGTGCGGGATGTTTGGCATTTGCCAGAGAACCCCAAGATTGGCCACAGGTGCCCTATGCTCTTCACAGATGAAAGCAGGTTCAACCTGAGCACACGTGACAGACATGATAGGGTCTGGAGACGCCGTGGAGAACTTTCTGCTGCCTGCAACATCCTCCAGCATGACCGGTTTGGCAGTGGGTCAATAATGGTGTTGGGTGGCATTTCTTTAGCGAGCCACACAGCTCTCCATGTGCTTGCCAGAGGTAGCCTGACTGCAATTAGGTACCGAGGTGAGATCCTCAGACCCCTTGTGAGACCATATGCTGGTGCGGTTGGCCTTGGGTTCCTCCTAATGCACGACAATGCTAGACCTCATGTGGCTGGAGTGTGTCAGCAGTTCCTGCAAGACGAAGGCATTGATGCTATGGACTGGCCCGCCCGTTCCCCAGACCTGAATCCAATTGAGCACATCTGGGACATCATGTCTCGCTCCATCCACCAACACCATGTTGCACCACAGACTGTCCAGGAGTTGGGGGATGCTTTAGACCAGGTGTGGGAGGAGATCCCTCAGGAGACCATCTGCCACCTCATCAGGAGCATGCCCAGGCATTGTAGGGAGGCCATACAGGCACGTGGAGGCCACACACACTACTGAGCCTCATTTTGACTTGTTTTAAGGACATTACATCAGAGTTGGATCAGCCTGTAGTGTTTTTTCCCACTTTAATTTTGAGTGTAACTCCAAATCCAGACCTCCATGGGTTGCTAAATTTGATTTCCATTGATCATTTTTGTGTGATTTTGTTGTCAGCACATTCAGGTATGTAATGAACAAAGTATTTAATAAAATATTTCATTCATTCAGATCTAGGATGTCTTATTTTTGTGTTCCCTTTATTTTTTTGAGCAGTGTATATATAATTTTTTTTCTTTGAAAATGTTCCGCTTATTATCTAAGAAGTTTCTTCAATTCAAATCGTATTATGACTACAATTGATCCCACCATTTCTATTTTTAAGTGAGACATTTGTTATGTGCTCTGTTTTATGACCTCTTGAAACAGTTGTTTAACGAATCACTTAAGAGTTGTTGAAAAAAACAGTTGTTAAGTGTTAAGTGAATTTGGCTTTCCCATTGACTTTGCAAAATGGGGATGGAGTGACTCCAGGAGATTGCAACAGTCATCAGTACATGCCAGTTGCCAAGCGCCTGAATTTTGATCATATCGTAAGTGTGAAAAATAGTTATAAGTCATTTTTTTCAAGGCTGAAAGTCTGTAGAAATTCTCAGTCATCCAGGTCCTGGTTGTCCCAAAGGTGGGTTTTTTTTTTCAAGAAGCAACTAGACTTTTCTTGTTTGTTTGTTTTTTTAAGACGTTTCGCTTCTCATCCAAGAAGCTTCTTCAGCTCTGAATGGATGGTGGGGATTGGAAGGATTGATGCTCCTTGCAGACAGCTGGTCATTTCCATCCTTTTAGCAAGTCGTTGAGGCCACCTGGAGTTTTACCTGTGTCCTCAGGGTCACTCGAGTGGTGCAAATGGGTGTGGAGTCTTCTTGAAACTGTTTCATACCCATTCACATTACTCAGTGACCGTTTAGTTACAACAGCACTGAAAAAAAATTGACTTATGACCATTTTCCACAGTTACGACCATTGCAGCATCCCCACGTGATCATGTGATCAAAATTGGGAATGCTTGGCAACCATCTCATATTTATGACGGCCACAGTGTCCTCGGGGTCACGGGATTCCCTTTTTGCAACCTTCGGACGAGCAAAGTCAAGGGAGGGACACCCGATTCAGTTAACAACTGAATAACAAACCGATCAACTGCAGTGATACACTTAACAACTGAGGTGAGAGAGGTCACAAAATGGGACAAGTCTCACTTAAGGATGGAAATGTTGGGCTCCGTTGTGATCCTAAATCAAAGATTACCTGTGTGGAAGTGCTTGTATTAAATGACATTATTTGGAGAGAAGATGCAGAAACAGAACGATATATGCGATGAGAAGGAGGAAGAGGAAGATTTAGCAAAGCAATTGATCATTTTTAAAATAAAATAAAATGGAGTTTGAGGGGAGTTTGTTCAGAGTTTTGCAGCATTAATTCAGTGCCAGAAAAATAAATACAAATGTTGATGCTTCATTTAACATCTTTATAAACATAATAAGTGGATTTTACAAACCAGTCGTAAATTTCTCCAAGGTGGAGCAAACTCAGACAGAAACATGTTGCTAGTTCAGAGCAGAGCCCCAGTCTTCAGCAAGCAAGTTAGTTTCTCTTTTACTTTAGTTTAGCCAGCAAGCAAGAGGAAAGAAGCAGTTTCATTTTCAACAGACAGACTCAAAGCATAATATAGCTTCAGAGCTTAATATAGAGCCACACCTAGACTACTTCTAGTTTTAGTTTCCTAGGCTACTTCTAGTTTCAGTTTCCAAACAGTTCTCGTTGGCTGACTCAGTTGCTATGCCTGTTCATTGGCTGACCTTGCTACCATGCTCTATTCTAGTTCATGAATATACTCTGATAGAGTTATTTTGTCAGGGAAATATAAAACCCGAGAGGAATGTCCATCCAGCCTGAAGCCTTTCTCCATTGTCTTAGACATCTGAATGGTTGTGTGGGTAGCCCTTGACTTACAACAGCAATTGAGCCCAAAAAATTTCTACTTCCTGAGTGAGAATTTTGTGAAGTGTGCTTTGCCCTGTTTTACAACCTTTCTTGATGCCATCATTAAGTGAATCATTGCAGTTGTGAAGTTAGTCACCCAGTTGTTAAGTGAATCCAGCTTTCCCCATGGACTTGGCTGGTCAGACGGTCACAAAAGGGGATCATGTGACATCCCCACAGTCATGTGGGACGATGAGACCGTCGTAAATGCGAGTCGGTGGCCCAAGCATCTGAATTTTTGATTGCATGACTGTGGGGGAGGCTGCCACGGTTGTAAGTGTGAAAAATGGCCATCGGTCCCTTTTTTCCATGCCATTGTAAACTTCAAACGGTAAGTAAATGAACTGTTGTAAGTTGAGGACTTGCCTGTAGACCCCCAGCAAGACCTCCTCCCATCCAAACACGCCCTGTCAAATGACATTTTAAAGATTTACAGATAATCAGAGCTGGAAGGGAACTTGTAGGTCATCTAGTCCAGGGCTTGCCAACCTTTTGGACCTCAGGGACCACCAAACTCATAATTTAAAATCCCGCTGACCACTAATATGAATTTTGGGGTGGATTTTCCCAGGGTCTCTGCAGAAAACAGCAGAGACCCTGGGAAAATCCACAAAAAAAGTCTGCAGGAAAATTTCCCACCCCATTTTTCCTACCGATCGATCATTCTTTATTTGGGACCACAGGATACCGTCTCCAGCTCCATTCTCAGGGGGAGAGAGAGAGGGAGAGACTTTTGGCTTTGTGCAAGGAAAGCATCAGAAGTCTTTCTTTCTCTCCCCCAAATTCTGCCAGAAATGAGTCTTTGCTGTCGCAGCCTCTTGGAGCAGGAGGCCTTGCAGGGTCCCAAAGACTCATTTCTGGCAGAGTTTGGGGGAGAGAGAGAAAGACTTCTGCTGCTTTCCTTGCATGCAGCCGAAAGCAGAGGAAGGAAGAAGCAGAAAGAAGCAGCCCGGTGGCCAGGCGAGGCACGTGGGGCGAGTGGAGCAAGTTTTCCCCCTCCGCCCTTTCCCCCCTCCCCTCACTCCCTCGTGTTGTGTGCAATGCAAGCGATGTGAGTCTTTGTTCCTGCGGGTCATGTGGGTGGCACAGCCTTGTGTTCCCACACAACCTGGATTAATTGCTTTGGGGGTGACATTTCTCTGTGGACCACCAAAATTTTCTCATAGACCACCAGTGGTCCCCAGTCCACTGGTTGGTGATCACTGATCTAGTCCAACCCCTCACCCAAGCAGGAGACCCTACACCATTTCTGACCTGCTGGATAGTGGTGTGCATTTGAAACTGGAAGGTGTGAACAGGATATGTGGCACACCTGTTCAGTGGAACCTGTGGCTTGCTTTTCACAGTCCTCGGCCGCATGCTGAGGTGTGTATCCATCCAGGCACAAGTCCATTTTTTTCTCCCCCACACCTGCCGGGTGTGAAACAGCCCTCCAAATACGGAACGATGGTAGGTGTGGAAACAGCTGTTTAAATGCGTGTGTGAGAGAGAGAGCGTGGGAAGCCATGCCACGTGGACATTGAAGTGGATTTGCTGCATGCTGGAGAGTCATGGTTTGTGACAGAGGGTGATGTGTCACGCCAAGAGGCAGGGTGTGTGTGTGGGGGGTGGGTGGGCTGGAGGTGATAAGTGCCACGAGGAAAAGAGCGTGCAAGTTGGTGGCTGAAAGTGAGCAGCCTTCGGAGAGAAGGAGAGGGAAAGCAACGTTGGTGAGGGACTCGCAGCTGGAGAAATTGTGTTGCTCACACTCAGGTGCGTTGAGCCCCAAGCAGCCAGGTGGGTAGTGCTGGTTCTGGGCTTTTGTGCGGGTGTATAGGTTGTGCGCCGATGATGCCTAGGAGATGCGCAGGACCTTTGATGTGAAGCGGAAGCCTCCAAAAGCCAACTCCGAGTCCAGCTTGCATCCTAAAGGGTCCCCCGCTGCTTTTCTTGACTTCCAGAGATCTCCTGGTGGTCTCCTCTCTAAAAGGAAACATCCAGGCTGGAAGGGGAGATGCAGGGGTGGCCCGAGACCTGAGTGAGGGCCTTTGAGGTGCAAACTCCTCGCTGGACAGCAGGAGAAGGAGGGCAGGAATGTAGATTTAAACTCACTTTGGCGGTGGGTGGAGGGCTGTCTTGCCTCTGTTTGCATTCCTTGCCACCTTGTGTGTGTGTGGGGGGGAGGAGAGATACACCAGGAGCACCAGAGGGGGAGGGGCGAGAGGCTGACTGTGATTGTGGTATTTCCTTCAGCAATGTGTTGGTAATGCTTGTTTTCTCTTCCCCTCTTGTCCCCTTTCTCTCTTTCTCTCTCTCATTTCTCCCCTCCCCGTGGGTGCCCATCTCTTTCTTTCTCTCTCTCTCTCTCTCTGTCTCTCTCTTCCCCCTTTGCACTCGCTTCCCCCTCCTCCCTCCTTTCACAGACCCTCCTCCTCCTCTTCCATCGCCACCGCCTCCTCCTCCTCCTCCTCTTCCTCCTTCTCTCCATCTCAGCTTGGAGCCTGGTCCTGGAAAGGCTGCCGAACGGTCCTCATCGATCCTTTCCGAACCAAATGTTTCTGTGACCGGATCTCTACCTTCGCCATCTTAGCCCAGATCGCTGCTGACATGGTAAGTCCCTGCCAAAAAGAGCATCTCTGCCAGCCAGCCAGCCAGCCAGCCTGCCAGAGCGGGAGACAAACCTTTGGCTTCTGCCCAAAAGGTGCAGGGGGGAAGAAAGAAAAGAAGGAAGGAAGAAAGGGAGGGAGGGGAAACCCCACCCCCACCCCACAGTCCAGCCTGTGACATTTCCAGCTTACTCGGTGCACGCCTGCGTGTGGCAGAGTTGGGGTGTGTGTGTGTGTATCTATGTGTGTGTCTCTTTCTTGGTGGGTGCATTGCAAAGATTAGCGCGTTGGGGAGATGGTGACTGCATGCATGCCCAGCCAGAGGAAAGCAACATCTCTTCTCTCTTTCTCTTTAGCCTTTGCACATCTCTGAGCTGTGCATCGGCAGTTGCACAATCTTGCACATTTGCGAGGTGTGTTCTGTAGGAGAGGCCACCTCCTTCCTTTGCTCTCTTTTGAGAACCGGTGACCTGAATAATCGCTGGGCATTGTGACTGCATCTCACCCTCTTTTTTTCCTGTCTTTTGACCCCCTATTCTCAGTAAAATTCTGGGCTCCTTGGAGATGGGGCAGGGAGGGGGGGGCACCTGGCTTTGCTTGGGGGGAGGGGGGTTGCCAAGGGGTCAGCCGTGCCGAGATGCTCAGAGAGTTCGCCGGGTCCCCAGGCCTCTTTTGGAGGTTTGCAGCAATCAAGGATGGGAGGTGGTTGGTCTTTCGAAGGAGCGCTGGTGGTTTAACTCCTTTCTCTACCACCGGCTGGCTGGTGTCCAGCTTCAACTTCCAGATTTGGCTCCAACTCTCCAAGAGGCTTTTTGGTGGTCTCCAAAGGTGGTGGCTTGGTCTTGAAGTTCTTGCTTGCCTTCTACATCCTTCTCTCACACCCACATTTGGTGGTGGTGGTGGCGTAGTCAGAGAAAGGGTGCAAGCTTTGGTCTGGCTCCCCAAGAACAAAATGCCCTAGTTATTTGGATGACAGCGTGTGTGGATGTGGCTTTGGCCCAGATGTGTCTTTCCAAGAATGGTGGGATGCTGGCTAGAAAGTTAGGGCAGAGGAAATGGAACGGTTAAAATTGGCTCTGTCAAAATCAGAAGGAATGTACTGTACATATGGGTATTTTTATTTTTGCTTTTGTGTGTGTTTGGTCTTTTTTTTTCCGAGGTTAGCTTTGTTTCTGGTTTAGCAAACTGGTGTTATGTAGCTATAGATATATAGAATTCTTTATTGGCCAAGTGTGATTGGACACACAAGGAATTTGTCTTGGTGCAGATGCTTTCAGTGTACATAAAAGAAAAGATACATTCCTCAAGAGTCAAGAATCATCAGGTACAACACTTAATGATAGTCATAGGATACAAATAAGCAATCAGATAGGTAGGTAGGTAGGTAGGTAGGTAGGTAGGAAGGTAGATAGAATACAATAGAATAGAATAGAAATAGAATTCTTTATTGGCCAAGTGTGATTGGACACACAAGGAATTTGTCTTGGTGCAGATGCTCTCAGTGTATATAAAAGAAAAGAGACATTTGTCAAGAGTCAAGAATCATCAGGTACAACACTTAATGATAGTCATAGGGCATGACAAGCAATCAGATAAGTCGGTAGGTAGGTAGGTAGGTAGGTAGGAAGGAAGGAAGGAAGGAAGGAAGGAAGGAAGGAAGGAAGGAAGGAAGGAAGGAAGGAATAATAGAATTCTTTATTGGCCAAGTGTGATTGGACATACAAGGAATTTGTCTTGATGCAGATGCTCTCAGTGTACATAAAAGAAAAGAGACATTTGTCAAGAGTCATCAGGTACAACACTTAATGATAGCCACAGGGCACAATCAACAATCAAAACATACTAGGAAACAGTCAATATAGATTGTAAGGATCCAACAAACAAAGTAATAGTCATACAGTCACAAGTGGGAGGGGATGGGTGATAAGGAGTGATGACAAGATTAATAGTAATAGTAATTCAGACTTTGTAAATAGTGGAACAGTGTTGAGGGAATTATTTGTTTAGCAGAGTGATGGTGTTCGGGGGAAAAACTGTTCTTGTGTCCAGTTGTTCTTTTATTTTTTTAAAATAAATTTTATGAAGTTTCCAAATTTTAAAAACATAAAATAAAACTTTATACAATGTTATCAACATCAGTGATGGCGTTCGGGAAAAAAACTGTCCTTGTGTCTAGTTGTTCTAGTGTGCAGTGCTCTATAGCATCATTTTGAAAGTAGGAGTTGAAACAGTTTATGTCCGGGATGTGAGGGGTATGTAAATATTTTCACAGCCCTCTTTGTGACTCGTGCAGTAGACAGGACCTTGACGGAAGGCAGGTTGGTGAAGTTAAAATGTTCCTGTCTTCATTCCACCCTCTCAGCTTTCCACCCTTCTGGGCTGAGCTTCTCCTCTCTCTTCTCCTTCCCTGGCCAAGATGGTAGGGATGGGCGAGAGGAGGTTTCCTGGAAAAAGGCAGTTTTCCCCCCCAAGATAGGTATATTATTAGAAACACTAATGTATTTGGTCCACTAGTTGCCATGGAAACATCTGCACTGAAGTGGCTTTCAAAGTGCAAGGTTGTCAAAGCTGGAGGGAGGCCCGAAGCCTCTGGAATTGGGGCAGGGGAAGATCTGGAAGGTTGGTGGGCAGGACGGGGTCCTTCTAAGGATGCCCAAAGTAGGAACCGTCACAACATCCAAGCCACCAAGTTGCTCCCTTGTCCCATTTCTTGGAGATTTACAGAGTTGAAAGGGACCTTGTAGGTCATCTAATCCAACCCCCTTCCCAAGCAGGAGACCCTACACTATTTCTGACAGGTGGCAGTCCAGTCTTTTCTTAAAAGCCTCCAGTGATGAAGCTCCCACAACTTCTGAAGGCAACATCTGTTCCATGGGTTGATTGCTCTCATTGTCAGAACATTTCTCCTTATTTCCAGGTTAAATCTCTCCTTGATCAACTTCCATCCATTATTCCTTGTCTGGCTTTCAGGTGATTAGGAGAACAGCTTGACTCCTTCCTCTCAGGGGCAGCCCCTCAACTATTGGAAGACCTCTATCATGTCTCCCCTGGTCCTTCTCTT
Source organism: Hydrophis major (assembly GCA_033807585.1). Classification (NCBI taxonomy): domain Eukaryota; kingdom Metazoa; phylum Chordata; class Lepidosauria; order Squamata; family Elapidae; genus Hydrophis; species Hydrophis major. Next base: position 1,771,020 of record CM066330.1, on the reverse strand, counting down.
CACCAGACTAGCCATGCCCAGTTCCTGTAACCGTTCATTGTATGTTTTAGACTCCAGACCCCTAATCATCCTGGTTGCTCTTCTCTGCACTCTTTCTAGAGTCTCAACATCTTTTTTTTATCATGTGGTGACCAAAACTGGATGCAGTACTCTAGGTGTGGTCTTACTAAGGCTTTATAGAGTAGTATTAGTACCTCACTTGACCTTGATTGTATCCCTCTGGAGGGGAAGGAGGAAGGCAGGTGAGCCTTACCAAGTAAGCAAAGTTTTGCCAATTTGGTCATTGGTTGGTCATGACCCAAGTGAACCAACTCAGCAATAACCATAAATCAATGTTCTTTCCACCCTCCATTCTTCCTGTCTTCCCCATGTTTGTTTATTTGTTTGTTTGTTTGTCAAACATGTACAAGATAACAAGTATAGGTATGAACATAAACAAGAGCAAAGGAAGTAAATACAGATAAATGGGGACAGTAAGACAGGGATGGTAGGCCCGCTGGTACGCTTATGCACGCCCCCTTTAAGGACCTCTTAGGAATGGAGCGAGGTCCCACGGTAGGCAGTTTGAGATTGAAGCTGTGAGGGGTTGAGGCTGTAACAACAGAGTCAGGTAGGACATTCCAGGCATTGACCCCTCCATTGCTGAAATCGTATTTTCTGCCATCAAGTTTGGAGCGGTTTACCTTGAGTTTGTATCAGTTGTTTGCCCATGTATTATTGTGGTCGAAGGTGAAGTAGTTGTTGACAGGCAAGATGTTATAGCAGACAATTTTGTGAACTATGCTCAGATTGGACCGCAGGCAGTGCAGTTCCAGATTGTCCAGGCCCAGAATTTTGAACCTGGAGGCACAGAGAATTCTATTGTGAGTGGAGAAGTGGAGGAGTTTTCTCAAGAAATATCTCTGAACCTGCTCAGTTGTGTTAATATCCGATATACAGCGCGGGTTTGACGGTCTCCAAGAAGTCACAACTTTTTATAAGCCTCCAAACTTCTAGCAGGCACCTAAGTTGAAGAGAGGACAATTTAAGCTGCAGCTCCCCCTTCTTCAACCCTATTTCTTCCTTTCTCTTTTTGTTTGGGTTCATCTAAACCCTGGCTTATCGTTGCAGGAAGAACCCACGATCAGTTTAATGGCTTAGATTGTTCCTCTGTTCTTTGTTTGCTTCCCAAAGTTGAGATGTTTCTTTCTCTGTCTCTTTTGTACACCCACACACCCACACCCACACACACACCCACACCACAGCTGGTTTTGTTGCCTGAACTGAGACAAAGTGTGGCTTCTCTTAACAAGGATTTGTTGCAATGAACCAAGGTTCAGTTTGAAACTGGTTTGTTACAGGTCAATTAAGGTTCATCTATGTTAGGTCTTCTTCAAGTCAGGTTTGGCGTAGCAGATTTGGTTTAAAAAGTTTCTGGGCAGAAACAGGAGGGATAACAGACTTAGAAGGGACCTTAGAGGTCTTCTAGTCCAACCCCCTGCTTAAGCAGAAGACCTTCTCCCATTCTGGACAAATGGGTGTCCAGTTTCTTCTTAAACATCTGCAATGAGATTTGACCTTATCACCATGAGTGTTATCTTGACTTTTTTTTCAACATAACTTGCAAGCACTCCAACTTTGGCTGATTCCAAATTTTGGGAAATTGCATGAAAAGGGTTTTCAGGAAATAGCCGTTGGAATTTCAGAACTGGGTCTTAAGCTGAATCCTACCTGTATCCATTTTAATTATCCTTCCTAGGCAGGGGTGAGATTCTACCAGTTAGGCTTGGTTTGACCAAACTGGTAGCTCCGAAGATCATCTGGGAGTGAACCGGTTTGCTCCGACACCTCTGCTGTTGGCCCCTACTGATCATTATTTCCTGCTTTTGAGGTGCAGCTGCTTTGTGTGGCACAGTTGATTGCCACATGTCAGCTGTCGAAGACACAGGGAGAGTGCCGGATTGCAGAAAACGAGATTAGTTGCTCAACCGCTTCTTACAAAATTTCCAGTGTTGGAGCATTTACAACTTCTGGAGGCAAGTTGTTCCACTGGTTGATTGTTCTCACTGTAAGGAAGTTTCTCCTTAATTCCACGCTGAATGTTCAGTTTCCATCCATTATTCCTTGTTTGGTCTTTGGGTGCTTTAGAAAATAGCTTGACCCTTTCCTTTCTGTGCCAGCCCCACAAAGATTGGAAGATGCTCTCCTGTCTCCCCTGGTCCTTCTCTTCCCTAGACTAGCCAGGCCCAGTTCCTGCAACTGTTCGTTGTATGTTTTAGCCTCCAGTCCCCTAATCATCTGGTTGCTGTTCTCTGCATTCTTTGTAGAGTTTCCACATCTTTTTTATATAATGGCAGTGAAAAGTTGGGGACTCTCCCTGTATGGTCCTATTTTCTGGGTTGAGTTCCGCTGATGAGGAAGAAATGGATGAGTATTGTGGTATCTTCTCATTCTTTAGGTCAGGGGTCTTCAAACTTGACAGCTTTAAAACTTGTGGACTTCAACTCTCAGAATTCTTCCTCTAGTCATGTTAGCTCATGAATTCTGGGAGTTGAAGTCCACAAGTTTTAAAACTGCCAAGTTTGAAGAACCTTGTTTTAGATAAAGAGAAGATGCAGTGTAGGAGAAACCACTGAATTTGTCACACTGGTGACAAAGTGTGGTGACACCGGCCACAAACTACACACCTGGAAAAGAGTGAGGCCCCAATGATAATGTCACCTTTAGGTCTTATGACATCTAGCAGGAGAATGTAACCCTCAACCCTGCAGATACTAAGTGTGGAAGAAATGTTGTTCTAGAGCAGGAATCTCCAACCTTGGCAACTGTTAAGACTTGTGGATTTCAACTCCCAGAATCCTCCAGCAAAGCTGGCTAAGGAACTCTGGGAGTTGAAGTCCACAAGTCTTAACAGTTGCCAAGGTTGGAGACCTATGTTCTAGAGCAATGTGTCTCAACCTGGGTGACTTTAAGAGGTCTGGACTTCAACTCCCAGAATCCTCCAGCCATCCAAGCTTGTAATTTCAAATGGTCAGTAAATGAACAGTTGTAAGTTGAGGGTTGTAGTCCTCGTCATACGACTACAGCGGTGTGGCTTGGTGGGCGTGGCTTGGTAGTCCTGTGACTGGGTGAGGCACCAAAATAACCCAGATGTCTCCTGCTGGAAATGGGGTTGGACTAGATGACCTCCCTTCCAGCCCTGGATTGCTGTGCTGTTCAGCTGAGCCCAAAATTTATCTTGCTAAACGAAATTCTGATATGAATTTTGTTTCACTTAATGACCTTTTGTTGCCACTGTTGTTAAGTGAACCATTTCAGTGGTTAAGGTTACTAACCCAGTCGTTAAACGGATCTGGTTTCCCCATTGACTTGCTGGTCAGAAGGGGATTGCATGACCCCCATTGTTAAGTGAGACGGTTGTTCAGTGAGTTTTGCCCTATTTTATGCCCTTTTCTTGGTTAGTCAAATGGTTGTTAAGCAGATCTGGTTTCCCAACTGACTTTGCTCGTCAGAAGTAACCAAAGGGATTCATATGAGTCCAGGACACTGCAACAGTCATAAGTACATGCCAGTTGCCAAGCATCTGAATTTTGATCATGTGACTGTGGGGACGCTACAGTGGTTGGAATTGTGAAAAATGGTCACTTTTTTCAATGATGCTGTGACTTTGAATGGTCACGAAATAAACTGTTGTAAGTCAAGGACCACATGTACTTTAAATCAAGATTTTACTGTTGTTTTTCAAGAGGCGACTGGACTTTCTGGGTTTTTTTTTTTCTTTGAAGAAGTTTCACTTCACATCCAAGAAGCTTCTTCAGCTCCAACTAGATGGTGGGGAACAGAAGGACTGATACTCCTTGCAGATAAAGCTGGTCATTTGCATTCTTTTAGTGAGTCATTGAGGCCAATTGGAGGTTTGTCTGTGTCCTCAGGATCACCTGAGTGCAACAAATGGGTGGGGAGTACAAATGGGTGTGGAACAGTTCCAAGAAGGCTTCAACGCCCATTTGCAGTCCTCAAGTGACCCTGAGGACACAGATAAAACTCCAAGTGGCCTCAACGACTCTTTAAAAAGAAGGCAAATGACCAACTGTCTGCAAGGAGTATAAATCCTTCTGTTCAATTTAGGCTGAAGAAGCTTCTTGAATGAGAAGTGAAATGTCTTCAAAGAAGAAAACCAGCAAGCCCAATTGGCTCTTGAAAAAAGAGCACCTTGGGGACAACCTTGGAGGATGGAGCATCCCCACAGACAAGATTTGACTAGTTTTTGTCAAACTGATTCCAGAACTGATCATGCTCTGAAGCATTTTCAACATCTGGATCTTCTCCCAGGCTCTGAGTAAGGATGGTGGGAGGTCCTGCTGGGCATGTGGCATTTGTTTAAATCCTTGCCATCTGTTGATTGTTTTGCAGAGATGGTTATTTTTATTGTTGCGTTGTTTTGTGAGCCACACAGAGGCAGTCAGGAGTTGGGTGACGCCTAAACTGAACTAAAGAATAACTGCACCTGCCTACAACATAAACCGAACATATTGCCCACCTTACTGAGTACAGGTAGTCCTCGACTTACAAGAGTTTGTTTTGTGACCTTTCAGATTAACAGAGTTGGAAGGGACCTTGTAGGTCCTCTAGTCCAACCCCCTCTCGCCCAAAACTACACCGTTTCTGACAGATGGCAGTCCAGTCTCTTCTTGAAAGCCTCCAGGGATGAAGCTCCCACAATTTCTGAATAACAAAATAATAACATAAACTGAGTTGGAAAGGACCTTGTTAGGTCATCTAGCCCAACCCCCTACCACCTACCACCCAAGCAGGGGACCGTACACCGTTTCTGACAGATGGCAGTCCAGTCTCTTCTTGAAAGCCTGCAGGGATGAAACTCCCATTCAAAGTTACAACAATGCTGGAAAAAGTGACTTAAGACCATTTTTCACACTTGTGATCATTGCAGCATCCCTGTGGTCATGTGATCAAAATTCAGAAGCTTAGCAACTGGCAGGTACTTACGACAGCTGCAATGTCCCAGGGTCATGTGATAAGCAAAGTTGGAAGGTCGCAAAACGGGAGGCCAGAATTGATCCCCTTTTTGAGAACTTCTGACAAGCAAAGTCCTTGGGGAAGCCAGATTCACTTAACAACTGTGTTCCAATCTTAACAACTGCAGTGATTCGCTTAACAACAGTGGCAAGGAAGGTCGTAAAAATGGGGCAAAAGTCAGTTAACAAATATCTTACTTAGCAACATAAATTTCGGGTTCAACTGTGGTTGTAAGTCAAGGTTGACTTGTATTTATATATATATATATATATACACTAGCTCGATACCCGTGTTTCGCTATGAAACTATGTGGTCAGGCTTTTTTGGGGAGGAAAATAAGTTTTGGGGGAGGAAAATAAGGGGGGAAAATTCTGCCTCTGCCTACCAGTATCCGGTGATATTCATCTGGCTAGCATCCTGTCAGTGTGTGACAGAGAGTTGAGGGCAGTTTGGAAACTGAAACAGTACTTGCTGTGTGAGCAAGGAGACAGCAAGGAACCTGGACATAGCTTAGCTCAACTGTTCTGCATTAAAGCTGATTGGTTCTGTGAAACTGAAACTCCTCTCCTCTGCTTGTGTTTTGCTTTTGGAACAGATTTCTTTTCAGCTGGGGAAGGGGAGTAAAACTCCTTAGCATCAGAGCGTGTTAATAATAATATACGAAATACTAATGCTGTGATGGTTATTTCGAAAAATATCCATCCATCCACCCCAAAAATCAAGCAAGCAAGCAAGCAATCTAATAATCCATCCATCCATCTACCTACATACTTACCATCTCTGTCTGTCTGTCTGTCTGTCTCTATATCCATCATTCACCCATCCCCAAAATCAATCTATCTTATCTACCTACCTACCTATCTATCTGTCCAACCGCAAGGTCATGTCAGAGTCCCTGACTTCATTTGGACACAAGCTGTGCAATTCCCTGACACGGTCGCTGAACGAGGACCGCCTGTAGCCCACTTCCAGTTCTGTAATTGTGCTTCTCCAGCACATTTTGAAAAGAATATGCTAGAAATTGGGCTGCACCCAGCCCAACTCCACCACCGCACCCAGAATGCTGGGAACGCCCCGTGTTTGCTTTCGTGCCTTTTGCTGATTATGTAGAAATGTAACGGTAATAAAAATTGTGAACGGTAATAAGAGAAAGACAAAGTTAAAATTGCAAAACCCCTCTGTTAACAAACTGTTATTGTAACGAACTCATAAAAAAAAATTCACGATGGCTTCAATCCCCTATCATCCCAAATATTGGTCCTAGGTCCAAAGTTTCCAAAGTTTTTTTTTTCCTCCTTAAAACTATCTTTTATTAATTGCTGATTAATTGAATATAATAAGTCCAGGCTTCAAAGCAACCTCTCTTCGTCCCTGAATTAGAAATTCTTGAACAAATGGTCCGAAGTAATCGTGTGGCACTTTTTTTTTTTTTTTTTTTCTAATTGGCAACTTTTATTAAAAGGCATAAGTGTTGGTGAGCTACAGCTGATGCCTCTGAATAAAATTTATTAGTCAGAAAAGCTGCTACCAGACCCCTCCTGATTTTGGACTGTTCACACACTTCTCCTCCCACAAACTGCGAAGAAGAAAAACAGCCAACCAACCAGTTTATTTCTGAGTTTCTGAATCTCACCTGGTAGTTCTCCAATCAAAAATGCATTTATTGGGGTAGGGGCTTTTTTGCGGGCAGGTGGGGTGGGGAGAAATAATTATGAGGAAAATTAGAGAGAGAGAGGTAACAGAATAACAAAATTGGAAAGGACCTCAGAGGTCTTCTAGTCCAGCCCCCTGCTCAAGCAGAAGACCATTTCAGACAAATGGTGGTCCAGTCTCTTCTTAAAAAACCGAGAACTAAGGAGGAATTTACTGATAGTGAGAACAATTAATCAGTGGAACGGTTTGTTTATTTATTGATTTGATTTGTCAATCACTTACAAGATAACAGGTATAAGTATAAACATGAATAAGAATACAGGAAATAGGTACAAATAAATGGGGACAATAGGACAGGGACAGTAGGCACGATGGTGCACCTATGCATGCACTTTACAGACCTCTTAGGAATGGATATTCTCTCCCTTCCTTTCCTTCCTTTCTTCTTTCCTTCTTTCCTTCCTTCCTTCCACTCCACCCCTCCCTTTTCTCTCCTCCCTCCATGTTTTTTCCCCTTCCTTCCCCTTCCCTTTTCTTCTTCCTTCCCCCTTCCTTCTTTCCTCCCTCCCTCCCTCCCTTCCACTCCCTCCCTCATTTTTCTCTCCTTTTTTCCTTCCCCCTTCCTTCCTTCTTTCCTTTCTTATTAAATTTTTATTTTATTGATTTATCTGATTTGTCAACCGCTTACAAGATAACAGGTATAACTATAAACATGAGTAAGAATACAGGAAATAGATACAAATAAATGGGGACAATCCCTTGCAGACCTCTTAGGAATGGGGTAAAGTCAATAGTGGATAATTTAAGGTTAAAGGAATGCGGGGTTAGAGGATGTAACAACAGTCAGGTAATGCATTCCAGACATTGATCACTCTGTTGCTGAAGTCGTACTTTCTGCAATCAAATTTGGAGCGGTTAACATTGAGTTTGTACCTGTTGTGTGCTCTTATATTGCTGCAGTAAAGTAGCCATTGACTGGTAGGACATTGTCACAGATAATTTTGTGTACTACGCTTAAGTCCAACCTGTTTACCTCCAGAAGTTGTGTGAATACTCCAGCACTGAAGGCTTTGAAGAAGAGAATAGACTGCCATTTGTCTGGAATGGTATAGGGTCTCCTGATTGAGCAGGGGGTTGGACTAGAAGACCTCCAAAGTCCCTTCCAACTCTATTATTCACTTATTCTGATCTTACTTAGTTACGGAGTCCAACAAAGTTAGTCAGATGCTTCCGCCTTCTGTGGCTTCTTGTACTGCATCTTGCAAGAGAAAGAATGTCATGTAGTCACCGATGTTGAAGATCGAAATGACATCTGCTTGCCCTCTTTATTTATGTCCTTTTTTTTTTAACAGTTGCTGGTTTGAGGTGAAAGTTGAAATTTCTAGTTCATTCTGGCAATAGCTCAGCGTCGTCTCTCTGCAAAAGGTTTCCCAAAGCTGCCATTTGTGTATGACATGTTGTAACCCTACTTTGTGCATTTTCTTGCTCTTTTTATAACAGGAAAATACACTGTGCATTGTTTGGTTAACATCATGCCACATTTTATCGAGAGCTGGCACTCATGAAATTTCTCAGGATAAACAAAAGCTGGGATCTCTTTTTGCATACATTCTTCCTTCTGGGGGCATCAAGCAATGCTCACATACCAGAACCTGAAGGACATTATTTAAGTCCCAAAGGTGCTTTTTGAAGAGGCAACTGGACTTTCTGGTTTTTCTTTGAAGACATTTCAAATTGGACTTTCTGGATGGTGGATCCAGTCAGAGCCGAAGAAGCTTCTTGGATGAGAAACGTCTTCAAAGAAAAAACAGAAAGTCCAGTTGCCTCTTGAAAAAGTGTCGCGTTGAGCGACCGGCCCGGCAGACCTTCTTCTTCTAGTCCGTTAAGTTTTGGCGGGACCCTCGCGAGGGTGGACCAGAATTTAGGCACCAAGAAAAGACACCAGACATTTAGATTCTTGAAGTGAGGAAGCACATCGCGCCTGGGGCAGATGGAGTGGTCCCGGCCCCAATTGCTCTGCTACAACCTCCTTTATTGTGTTCTTTAGGTAGGGAGGGGTTAGGAGTACAAAGAACAAAGAAATAAGCAGTTTATGCCATATAAGAATATCTACAGAACAAGGGAATGCATAGCTCATATATCATGACTATATATCACTGACATGTCTCAAGGATTTTTCAAACTAGCCGGGCGTTATCTATGGCGTGATTAGCTAAAGTTGTCGTGTCCTTGCAAGATAAGTTTTCCTGTATGTCAGGGCATTTTTGTGGTTCTGATTTCCATGTACGTGTCTTTTAAAAGAACACTAATGGCAACATTTTATAATACATTCACAAAAAAGCACCTTTGAGACAACCATGACCTACAGTAGATGACTGAGAATCTCCATAGACATTATTTAAGTCTACCACCCAGCCCCATGGTGTAAGCTAAAGTTTCCAATTTGGCAATTTTAAGTTTTGGGGACTTGGCTGGCTGGGGAATTCTATAAGCTGAAGTCCACAATTCTTACAACTTAAATTCTATAAGCTGAAGTCCACAATTCTTACCACTTAAATTCTGTAAGCTAAAGTCCACAAGTCTTAAAGTTGCCATTCTGGCTAGGGAATCCTGCAAGCTGAAGTCCACAAGCCTTAAAGCTTAAATTCTGTAAGATGAAGTCCACAAATCTTAAAATCCACAAGTCTTAAAGAGCTAAAGTCTACAAGTCTTAAATGCCAAGGTTGGACATTTCTCAACCATCCCCAAACTCAATCTAGATGTCTGCAGAAAAGATGCTATTTACACTTGAAGGTCTTTTTTCTCCTACTGATGAATAATCTTGGTGGAGAACCATCCTAGCGATTGATTATTGTGAAGTTAGGTGGTATGACTCTTATCGTTAGGGTAAGAAGCAGAAAACAAAGCAATCTTAGTACCGTGGAGCTAAAACTTGCAATTTCTTATAATGTTTCTTCTCACATGAAATAGGCATTTGTGTCTCTTTCTTGTTTATGGAACAACATGATTTTTTTTTTCAACCTTCTCTTGGGTAGACTTCAATCTGTTCTTCTGCATCTTGTATTCTAGTGGCCTGATCTTCTTTTGAATGATATCCTCTCAGGTGTTTTAAGTAGTGTTTTCATATCCTTGTCCATCTTCTCTCCTTGAGGCTAAACATCTGCGACTTGACTTTGCTACTTTGTCAGATCAAGCTTCTAGTTCATGATAATCCTCATGATATTACTCGGAACCCGCTCTGATTTAACTCAGTAATTCCCAATAATTGAGTATCATATTATTACATTAATGTTTCTTCTCAATAATTCTTATTTCTGTCATCCAGTGGATGAACTATCCCATTCAGTCTACTGCGAATGACATCAGCAATTTCTTTAGCATTTTATAGAAGTCGTTAAGTCATTCATACAAGTCCTTAATTCACGGAAAAGATTGGTTAAGAATGATATCTTGTTTCATTCCATCCAGAAACTCTTTCTGGTCTAATGAGGAACTATTGATAAACTCCATTTCTGTCTGTGGTCACTAATTAGAATGCAGCTTGCTAATTAGAACGTCATAGCTGAGTTTGTCAAAGAACTTACTGATGTTCCATGAAACCTTACAAGTGATTCTGGTTCAGATATCATGGTTAATTATGTTGGTTGGTTTTTATCTCAGTTGCTGTATATATTACTTATTGGGGGTTTTTGGTGATGTTTTTAATCTGGGTTCATTGTGAGCAGTACAGAATGAGGTTTGTGCAATGGGCAGCTATATAAATTGAATGAATGAATGAGTGAGTGAATGAATGAATGAATGAATGAATATGTTTTACTAAAATCATGATACATTATGTTGACAGCATTCCCACAATCTATTAAATATCTTTTTTAAAAAGTAAGATTCTGGGATTTAAATCTATTCAAAGTAAAGAAGGATTCCCTACCATGTTTCTGTCAGTTTGGACTTTCGATGTTTTTCCTTTGTGTTCATCTTCACAATGGTCTTGGAATCCATACTCTCTTCTTATAGGAGAACCAATAGGAGTTGAATAGTTGTTTATTGGGATTTGTATTTTAGTGTCTTCATTGAGCAGCTCTTACGCTACTTATTTCCACTTCTTTTATTTTTGAACTTGTGTGAAAAAAAGTCTGTTTTTTGTTGTTGTTGCTTTCATGTTATGTTATGACCCATTGTTCTGAGCAATAGAATAGCATCATTCTGGCATTCTTACATCTCCTTGATGTGTCTTTTTGCTCCATGTTGATCTGTTTTTAAGTTTTTGCTTAGCTTTTGAGCAATCTTGCTGGCAGGTCTAGGAAGACTCGCCATAGGGCAATTCAAAGCTGTATTAATTGTTTCATTCAGTAACTTTTATTACTGTGACCATGCTTTCATTGAAATTACTGTATAACTCTTGTGTTTCTGGATTGACTTTCTTTGTTTTATTATTATTGGCCATGGTTCTGTTGAAATTACTTTAATTTCCAAACATTGCTTTTTTTTTTTTTTTTTACATTCCAAGACGATGATTGACCATGTTCAGCTTCATTAACTCCCAAGTGAATATTGCCAGTTGATGTTCCAGTGTCTCTCGTTTGATTTTGTAAATCTTTCTGTTCCTCATTGAATAGTGTAGCCACTCGTGTTTTCATCAAGGATTTCCATCAAACTCCTGCAAGACCATGCAAACTACAAATAAATAACACATTGCTTTTGTGTTATATAACATACAACTGCAGGGTCCTTTCTTCCTACCTTTTTTCCTTCCTTCCTTCCATCCTTCCCTCCCTCCCTCCCTCCCTCCCTCCCTCCCTCCCTCCCTCCCTCACATCTATCTATCTATCTATCTATCTATCTATCTATCTATCTATCTATCGGCATCTTTCTCTCTCTCTCTCTCTCTCTCTGTTCCTTCCTTCCTTCTTTCCCTCCCTCCTACACATTTCCTTTCCTCCCTCTTTTTCACATATTTCCTTCCTTCCTTCTGTCCTTCCTTCCTTCTGTCCGTCCTTCTTTCTGTCTTTTCCTCCCTCCCTCCCTTGTATCTATCTATCTATCTATCTATCTATCTATCTATCTATCTATCTATCTATCTATCTATCTACCTATCTTCCTTCTTTGCTTCCTTCCTTCCAAATTCCATCTAAGATTCTTGTGTCAAACTTTGTGTGTTTGTTGCCTTATATTCCTGTTGCAGTCTTTGCTTATTCAATAGGAAGCAATCATTCAATTATCCCCAGTGCAAACAATCTGCTCTCAGAAGAATTCCCTTGCAATCAGTCTTTCTTCAAAAGATGGCCTCTTCACTCCTCCTGACCGAGGAAAGCATCCCTGCAAACATGCTTTTTTCAGGAGGCAACTGGACTTTCTCGGTTTTTCTCTGAAGACGTTTCGTTTCTCATCCAAGAAGCTTCTTCGGCTCTGATTGGATGGTGGGGAATAGAAGGATTTATATTCCTTGCAGACAGCTGGTCATTCGCATTCTTTTTAGAGAGTCATTGAGGCCACTTGGAGATTTATTTGTATCCTCAGGATCACCTGAATAGTGCAAACGGGGTGTGGAGCCTTCTTGGAACTGTTCCACATCCATTTGCACTTCTCAGGTGATCCTGAGGACACGGATAAACCTCCAAGTGGCCTCAACAACCCTCTAAAAGGATGCAAATGACCAACTGTTTGCAAAGAATATAAATCCTTCCATTCCCCGCCATGCTGTTAGAGCTGAAGAAGCTACTTGGATGAAAAGTGAAACATCTTCAAAGAAAATCCAGAAAATCCAGTTGACTCTTGAAAAAAGTACCTTTGGGACAACCATGACCTGGATGACTAAGAACCTGGTCATTCCTCCTCCCTTCTTTATCTCATCCTCCTGTGAACTCCTGTTTGTTTTCCCTCTTTGCATATTCAGCGTTTGTTCATTCATAATATACATATGTTCCTCAGACATCTATTCCTGTGTAGATATCTCTGTTTCTACTTCTTTTCTTAAAAAAAAAAAAAAAAAAAGCTTTTACTTTACATTCCAAATGCAGGTTGTCCTTGACTTACAACAGTTCACTTCGTGACCATTCAATGTTACAACAGCACTGAAAAAAGAGACTTATGACCATTTTTCACACTTAATGACCATTGAAGTCTCCCCATGGTCACGTGATCAAAATTTGGATGCTTGCAACTGACTCATATTTATGATGGCTGCAGAGTTCCAGGGTCACAAGATCCTTTTTTGTGACCTTCAGACAAAGCCAAGTCAATAGGGAAGCCAGATTCATTTATCAACTATGTTACTGTGATGACCTGGGAAGCAGCACACACGTAACAAATTCCCAAACGTAAATAAATTTCCTTTCATGCCTCCAACTTGGCCCCACTGTTCAATTGTTTGCAGTTGGAGATTAAACTCTTTCCAAAATAGTCTCCAAAAGAAAGAATTACAGTCCAAACTCAAAGAACAGATATCGGAGAAATAAAAAAACCAAAACAAACCGCACTGAAGGAATTTCCATGACAGACCAGGATAATTAATTACAAACTTCAAATAGATAACAAGGCACAATCCGTTGGAAGAACCCCAACCAAGATAAACCTCAGCCAGAAATAAAACACGATTTGCTTCCAGCAGCGCTGTGTTTTAAATGATTCTCCTTTATACTATTCCCCACAGCTGCAGCCAATGAGGGGGATCATGGCTGCTTCCTCTCCCGAAAGCCATGTTGTTCCCTTCTCTGTTCCTCCCTGTGTGTCCTGGGATGAAGATGGGATGGGTCTGGTTCTTCCTCTGACTGTCCAGTCGGCCTCTGCCCTTCCCCAGCCTCCTCCACAACCTCCGGAGCCGCATCTCTACACTCTGTTGGCTGTTCCTCCTCTCTCTTGGAGTCAGTCTCCAACAGGGGCATGACAGTTACTAATTTAACACCAGCAGTGATTCACTTGTGTGGCAAGAAAGGTCGTAAAATAAGGTAAAATTCACTTATTGAATATACAGTGGTGGGATTCAGCCAGTTCCCACCACTTTAGGAGAACCGCTTGTTAACTTTCTGAGCCATTTGGTGAACTGGTTGTTGGATAAAATCATTAGGGCAGAGAACCGGTTGTTCAATTATTTGAATCTCACTACTGCAAATACCTCACTTAACAACAACAGAAATGTTGGGCTCAATTATTGTTATAAATCAAAGACCACCTGTACTCTTTTTAGGTCAAGCTTCCCATTGCATATTCATTTTCTCTCAATACGAGAGCTACATCTAATTTTATTTTTATTTTCTAGGCACAGGTCTTATTAAAAAAAATGTGTCCCTGTTTAGGAAGAAAACTGTGAATGAGATCATGTGCTTATTTTTAGATAAATAAAGCAACCATCACTCACCACTCCTCTTAAGAGCACAAGACTCCTTTTGTTGAAACAGCAGGGGACAGGTTGAAGGATGGGAAAAAGGCAAGAATTTTGCACACACACACAGAGAAAAAGACACAATTCCTGTCTAAACAACAGCGATGGTTATCCTCACAATGCTTTTCAAGCAAATAATCTGTGCTTCTTGGATTTGGGTGGTTCTCAATTTACCACCATCTGCTTAGTGACCATTTAAAGTAACGATGGCACAGAAAAAAGTGACTTAGGGCCAATTTTCACACTTATGAGCGTTGCAGCATTCCCATGATCAAGATTCAGACACTTGGCAACCTACAATTTATAGAATTGCAGAATTGTAGAATAGTAGAATCATAGAACTAAGAACTATAGAATCATAGAATCATAAAACAATAGAGCCATAAATTATAGAATCCTAGAAATATAGAATCATAGAACCATAGAAAACTAGAATCATAGAACCATGGACTTAAGGAATCATGGAATCGTAGAACTATAGAATCAGGGAATCATAGAACCATAGAATTAGGGAATCATAGAACCATAGAATAATAGAACAATACAACCAAAGAATCATAGAACAATAGAACCACAGAACCATAGAATCATAGAACAATAAAATCATGGAATCATAGAATCATAATGTTGTGTATGCATAAAGATTTAATAAAGTGTGAGCTTGGAGTTAAGTGCAGGGTTCTGGCCCTGCACTTCTGATTGGCTGTTAAGCGGCCGGACCGGATTGGCCCGTCCCGGGGAATCCGATTGGCCCTTAACAGAGAGTTCCTATTGGTTATAAGAGCTAGCGCTCCTAGCTCGTTATTGGTTAAAAGTTACAGGGTTTGCCTATATAAGGTGGGTTTAACTGCTATTGAGGGAGAAGTCACAATGTAAATAAAGAGCTGAAGTTCACCGTTCAGAGGCTTGTCTCCATTCTTTCTCGCCCATGCTCAAAACTTAACACTTGGCAACCTACAATTTATAGAATTGCAGAATTGTAGAATAGTAGAATCATAGAACTAAGAACTATAGAATCATAGAATCATAAAACAATAGAGCCATAAATTATAGAATCCTAGAAATATAGAACCATAGAATTATAGAACCATAGAAAACTAGCATCATAGAACCATGGACTTAAGGAATCATGGAATCATAGAACTATAGAACTATAAAATCAGGGAATCATAGAACCATAGAATCATAGAACCATAGAATTAGGGAATCATAGAACCATAGAATTAGGGAATCATAGAACCATAGAATAATAGAACAATACAACCAAAGAATCATAGAACAATAGAACCACAGAACCATAGAATCATGGAATCATAGAATCATAAAACCATAGAATCACAGAAAAATAGAACTAAAGAACCATGGAAACATAGAATCATGGTATCATAGAACCACAGAATCATAGAATCCCAGAACAAGAGAACCATGGAATAGAATCATGGAATCACAGAAGAATAAAACCATAGAATTATGGAATTGTAGAACTGTAGAACTGTAGAACCGTAGAATCATAGAATCATAGTGCTAGAAGGGATCTTGGAGGCTGTCATGCCCTTGGTAGAGTCGGACTCTGAGGGAGAGGAGGAACAGCTGACAGGGAGTGGAGGTGTGGCTCCAGAGGTTGTGGAGGAGGCTGGGGAAGGGCAGAGGCTGGCTGGGCAGTCAGAGGAAGAACCAGGCCCATCCCCTCTGCATCCTAGGACATGCAGGGAGGAACGGAGAAGGCAACAACTTGGCTTGCAAGAGAGGAAGCAGCAATGATCCTCCTAATTGGTTGCAGCTGGGGGGACGAGTATGTAAGAGGGATGGTTAAAACACAGGTTGCCAGAAGCAAAGCGTGTTTTATTTTGGTCTGAAGTTATCTTGGTTGGCATCCTTCCAATGGACTGTGCCTTGTTATCTCCTTGAATTTGGTAAATACTTCTCCTGTTCCATTGTAGAAATTCCATCATTGCAGTTTGTTTGGTTTTTTTTATTTCACCTCTATCTGCTCATTAAATTCTGATTGTTTTGCTTTCTTTTGAAGACTATTTTTGAGTATGTATCTCCAACTGAGTATTATTGAACAGTGGGGCCAAGTTGGAGGCATTAAAGGATATTTATTTATGTTTTGGATTTTGTTATGTTTGTGTTACACTCTGGTTCATCACAGAGGCCTTCTAATCCTACCCCCTGCCCATTGAAGGAGTCCTTATACCATCCCAGACAAATAGCTGTCCAATCTTTTCTTAAGCCTCAAGCGATGGCGCACCCATATCTCCAGAACACAAGCTATTCCATTGATTAATTCTTCTCCCTGTCAGAAAATTCCTCATTTCCAGGTTGGCTCTCTCTTTGATGAACTTCCATGGGTTGTTTCTTGTTCTGCCCTCTGGTGCTTTGGGGGATAGGTGGACTCACTCTCTTCCCATCCTTCAAATCATTCTCCTCCTTCTGCAAATTTCCCTCTGGCAGAGCCTTCTCATTAGCCTGCCTGGCTATTTAATTAAGAAGCTCAGACATTTTTTTCTTAAAACTGTGTGATGTTGCGACTCTTTTTAAACCCCACCAGGATGTGCGATGTAGTTTCTCCCCAGTCAGAGTTGATCTCCACTTCCTGAGGAGACTGCTTAATAAAAGAGCGAGCAGAGAGAGTTTTAATTATTAATGAATCAGGCTGCATTAAGATGGCTCTTAGGCTCCATTTTATTTACTATAATTAAGTGAATGGTCTGTGGCCGCACAAAATCAGGCAGAAAAAGGGGCATTTCAATTCTCCCATCTTATAATGAGTGGCAACACTATTTACACTTTGTGCACTTTCCATTTTTTTCTCAGGCAAATAGCAAGTGGAGAAGGTTGGAAATAATTATTAAACAAAAACCACAAATGCATTCCAGGTCTTTTTAAATTGGAGTAATGCAATGCATTTTTTTTTTTTTTTTTACTGTAGTATGATTTATATAGTGGGGGTCCTTGATGCTTCTCTGAACTTGGCTATTTTCTCGCAGATATTTCAGGATCCAACTAGGGAACATCATCAAACTCATATTTACAAACTCATTTGCTGTTCACCTTGGATTTTATTTGGGTCCCTTATTTTTATCTTCCATAGAGCAATAGGGTCCCCACCCCCAAAAACTTACAGGCAAAGGGATGTACTAGATGCAAATCACCCCATTAAAACGAACAAATGATCTTTAAATTAAAATGATTCAAACTTTCTCCAGCTCGCCCCATTTTTTAAGGGTGAAGAAAGTCACACCTCCCACTTTTGACAGCTATGGAGTTGGCTGGATTGCTAGGAAGAGATCTGCTGTTGATACCTGATTTGCAAAGCAGTTTGGTGTTAAAATGCAAATTGAATGATGGTGTTGGGTTATATAGCTTTTAGAAGAGAATATTTGTCACTTAGGATTGGACATGGTGCTCTCTGAGCTTGGTGGTTTTCTTGCAGATGTTGCGTTACCCAAATAGATAATATCAGCAGGGCTAGATGGGAGTGGGGAAGAAGAGAGGTGGAGGAATATAATAGAGTAAGAGTTGGAAGGGACCTTGGAGGTCTTCTCGTCTAATGCCCTGCTTAGGCAGGAAACCTTATACCATTTCAGACAAATGGTTATCCAATCTCTTCTTAGAAACTTCCAATGTTGGAGCATTCACAACTTCTGGGGGCACTGATTAATTGTTCTCACTGTCAGGAAATTTCTCCTTAGATGCTTCTCTCCTT
The DNA here is from genome assembly GCA_033807585.1 of Hydrophis major. Classification (NCBI taxonomy): domain Eukaryota; kingdom Metazoa; phylum Chordata; class Lepidosauria; order Squamata; family Elapidae; genus Hydrophis; species Hydrophis major. The sequence continues at coordinate 1,753,264 of CM066330.1, read as the reverse complement.
AGTTAGTTTCCACCCAGTGCTTCGGAGAATAGCTTGACTCCCTCTTTTTTGGGGCAGCCCCTGAGATATTGTAACACTGCTATCATGTCACCCCTAGTTCTTTTTTTCATTACACTAGACATACCCAGTTCCTGCAACCATTTTTTCATATATTTTGGCCTCCAGTCCCCTAATCCTCTTTGTTGCTCTTCTCTGCACTCTTTCTAGAGTCTCAACATCTTTTTTACATCATGGTGACCAAAACTGGATATTTCAAGTGTGGCCTTATGGAGGAGGAGGAGGAGGAGGAGGAGGAGGAGGAGGAGGAGGAGGAGGAGGAGGAGGAGTGGGATTCAAACTTTTTAACAACTGGTTCTGTGGGCGTGGCTTAGGTGGTGGGTGTAGCTTAGGTGGTCATATGACTGGGTGGACATGGCTTGGTGGTCATGTTATTGGCTGGGCATGGCCAACTCAATATCACTCACATCGAGGCACACATCTCCTCGCCTGGCCTCTCATGACTGTGGGGATGCTGCAACAGTTGTAAGTGTGAAACTTGGTCATAAGTCACTTTTTTCAGTGCCATTGTAATTTTGAATGGTTACTCCACACAAGCAAAGTACCAACAAAGGAGGGGGGAAAAAAACTCCAGAGAAGTTCCAGAGACAGGAAGTCTAGTCCTGCCAAGAATGTAATAAGGGTTAACGGAGAGGCAGTTTCTGTAAGCAACACCAGAATTTTTCCTTCCTGCCTTCCTTACAGGATTAGCCCAGTAATTTCTTCTAACAACTGGTTCTCCAAACTGCTTAGAATGTTAACAACCGGTTCTAGAAAATAGGTGAGAACTGGTAGAATCCCACCCCTGAGGAGGAGGAGGAGGAGGAGGAGGAGGACTGTGGTGTCCTTGATTCTCTCTGGGCTTAGGTGTTTGCTCATAGGCAAACATTTTGTGACCCAACTAAGTAACATCATCAATCTATCTAGTTGGTTAATGAAATGTATGCAAGAAAACAGCCAAGCTCAAAGACCTCTAAGACCCCACTATTTGGTTGGGTACAGCTATTAATTATAGAGAATATATACTTATTTTTACTGCTATTAATGTTTTAGATTGATCACCTTAGTAAATAACTGTAATAACTCTTAATATAGTAAAAGGAGTGAATCTTATATTCTGTGATTTACCTTACTGGTAGTTTACTGTATTTACCTCCCTCTGTATTTGTTTGTTTTGTCTTATTTAAAAAGAAATTGCTGGTCATTGACCTCATAAATATTACTGAGTATAGAGGATGTTAAGTTCTGTACATGGGTGCAAAGGAGGAGACGAGCCGGTGAACAGTGAACTTCAAACTCTTTATTTACATGTGAAACAGCTCTGTTCAATGGCCGCAATGGGCCCCTTTATATAGGCAAACTCTTAACTATTTAACCAATGAAACACGGGGAGCGCTAGCTCCGTTAACCAATGGGAGAGGCTCATTAATAGCCAATCAGATTCTCCTGAACGGACCAATCCGATGTCGCTCTTATCGGCCAATCAGAAATGCAGGGCCATAACCCTGCACTTTGCTTCAAGCTCTTAATAATCTTTATTCAAGTACTTTTATTGATTCACAACACCCCTTCCCCCCCCGGGTTTCGTTTAAGGGGTGCGGTCACGTAGTCTTTGAGGTAGGCAGGTTGTTTTGATTGTCTATTTCTTTTGCGTTGTTCTCCCGGTATTTGGCTACAGTCTTGTTGGAGTAGGACGTTATCTGGTGAAGAGGGTGCCTCCCATTCCGTATTCAAATTTTCGTTGCCGCTAATGTTCTCGGCATCTCCTCGAGGCGAGCTCACACCCATTCCCGATCCTTCACGTGTTGCCTCAGAGCGGTCATTACTTTCACTTAAACTTTCTGCCATTTCAAATTCAGCTTCCTCGGTATCTCCTCTCCCCTTGGTTTGGAAGTCAGGGGACTCGGAGATCCCCGACTGGAGTCTTGAACGCAGCTGATCAATATGGCACTTCCATATTCTATCGTCGCGACATCTTACGCGGTACGATCTAAGGCCGGTTACTTGGACTACAGTTGCCTCAACCCACAACGGATCGCCCAAAAAGTTTCTAGAGAAAACCAAGTCGCCTACCTGGAAGTTACGGCATTTCCCGCTGGAACCGTGTGGTTTTTCAGGTTCATATGATGGATGCAGACGGTCGAAGTGGGAGCGGAGCTTCCACCCCATTAATAACTCGGCGGGAGTTTTGTTGGTGACGCTGTGCGGAGTGATATGCTGCAAAAGGAGTATCCGGTTAATCTTGTCTTCTATATCGCCATAGTCCATTTTATGCAAGGTTTTCTTGACGAATTGTACCATGCGCTCGGCCCTTTCATTGGCCGCAGGATGCGCCGGCGAAGTCAGTGCATGGTGAATACCACGGTCCGCCAGGTACTGTTCAAAGGACAGCGCGGTAAATTGGGGCCCGTTGTCGGATACTAGAACGTCTGGTAATCCGTGCGTTGCAAAGAGTCTGTCTAGTTTCCTGATGACTGATTCGGTTGTTGTATTCCTCATCTCATGGATTTCAAGCCAGTTCGAGGAGGCATCCACCGTTAATAAAAATGTGTGTCCCTTGGTAGGTCCCGCAAAGTCCAGATGAATACGGGACCATGGTCCCCTCTGTGTTTCCCATTCAGTCGGAGTTGCTTTCGGAGAGGCGTTGCTTACTTCCTGGCATTTATGACAAGCTTTTACCCATGTCTTGATCTGCTTGTCCATACCTGGCCACCACGCGTAGCTTTGTGTGAGGGCTTTCATGCGCACGATGCCGGGGTGGCCATCGTGCAAGGTCCTTAGTATCGCTGGTCGTAACCGCTCTGGGATGACAACTCTATCACCCCAGATAATGCAGCCCTTCTGGGAAAATAGTTCCGTTTGTCGATTCTTGAATGGGGCTCAGTCATCAGGTATCTGGTCCAATGGCCATCCGCGCTCGACCCAACTGAGGACTCATGCTAAAATGGGGTCGCGTTTCGTTTCCATCGCGATATCTCAGGCTGTCAATGGCGGCGTTCGAAGTGTCTCGATCTGCAGTGTTGTAACTGTCGGAGCGGGGTCATCAATGGTCTCCGGAAGTGGTGCGCGGCTCAACGCATCGGCGTGGGGAATGGCCTTGCCCGGGCAATGTTGCAACTTGTAATTATATGCCGCCAAGAATTCTGACCAGCGAGTCATTCTGGGAGATAATATAGAAGGTGTTGGCCTATCTCCCGCTATTATTCCCAGCAAAAGTTTGTGGTCAGTCACTATAGTAAAGGCTCGGCCATACACATATTCATGAAATCTCTTAACCGCAGACACAATAGCAAGGGCCTCTTTATTGATTTGACTGTAATTGCGTTCTGCTTTTGATAACGTCGTTGAGAAATAGGGAACAGGGGCTTCACTACCGTTTGGCAAAACGTGGCTCAAAATGGCACCCATCACCGAATGGTGATGCATCACACGTGATCGTTAAAGGCAAAGTCTCGTTATACTGCATCAGAACAGCATCAGAAGTCAATAAATTTTTCACATGTCGAAATGCCTGCTCCTCTCTGTGTCCCCATACTCAGGTGGCTTTTTTGTCCAATAAACGATGTAGGGGTTCGGCTACGGTTGCTTTGTGAGGCAGGAAAACGTTATAAAAATTGATAAGGCCTAGAAAGTCCTGGAGGTCGGCCTTATTTCGGGGTTTTGGGGTGTTTTTGATTGCCCTAAGTTTGCTATCGGTGGGGTGAATGCCTTGATTATCAATTAAATATCCCAAAAATTCTACACAATCTGTACATAATTGAAACTTTTTTTTTTTAACTTTGAGACCTGAGTCTTTAAATCTCTGGAGAACCAACCTCAGGCAATCCTTTAGTCTTTTCCGAGTCGGGGCAGCGATTAACACATCATCAAAATATGGGACAATGCCTTTTATCCCTTGTAATAGTCTTTCCATCAAACTTTGAAAGATTCCCGGGGCTACGCTCATTCCGAACTGGAGTCGGTTACATTTAAACGCACCTCGGTGCATAACGATTGTTTGGGCCTCTGCCGTTTTTTGGCAACAGGCAGTTGTTGGTATGCCTGGGCTAAGTCTAGTTTAGCAAAGACTTTTCCGCCCCCCAGGGAATGGAGGAGGTGTTGCACCACCAGTACCGGGTAAGCGTTTTGTTGAAGGGCGTGGTTCAGGGTGGCTCAGTAGTCCCCACAAATTCTTGTCGATCCATCCGGCTTGATGGATGTTATGATTGGGGTTTCCCAGGGAGAGTGATCGGTTGGTTCTAACACACCCTGGGCTATTAATTTATCAAGCTGCTCGTCAATCTTTGGTTTAAGGGCAAATGGAACCTGACGAGGCTTAAGGCAGATGGGGGCTATTTCAGGATTGAGGTTAAATGATATCGGGGTCCCCTTGTACTCGCCTAGTTTTTCTGCAAAGACGTCCTGGAATTCTTGGACGAGGTCTTCTTCCCAGTTGCTGCTGTAGGTTCGGTGAATGCTGGCTACTTCAATTCCGAGTGGAACGAACCATTGGAGGCCTAACAAACTAGGCCGATCCCTGTCGATTACAGTCAGGGGTAGGAATGCTGTATGGTTCTTAAATGGTACCCAGACTCGGCTGGATCCAACGACCAGGATTCAATTTCCTTGATAGTCTTTGAGTATGAGTCTTTGGAATCTGAGGTCTTGCCTCCGGATAGTGGGGATGAGCTGCTTGAGGGTCTTCCAGGAAACCATCGAGAGGGACAATCCTGAATCAACTTCCATCAGGCAGGGCTGGTTTTCGATGGCCACTTTCACTCGGATCTTTTTGGCATCAAGAGATGAGGCGTGACCTATCGTGATCATTTGGTGAGCCTCTTCTCGCTTTGTTGGGTGGTTTAGGGTTTTGTTTCTGTAGGAGCGGTTGTTCCATTGGTGATTCACGGGTTCTCGCTTCACGGGACGACTTCCCGTCGGTTGGCGATAGTTAGCCCCCCTTGAGGGCTGGCTGGGTCCTAGCTTGCTTCTACAGACCGTCTGTTATGGCCTCTTTTCCCGCACACATGGCAGAGCACGTCGAGGAATTTGCATTCTGACTGGGGGTGGCTTGCTCCACACCTGGAGCTTTGGTACTGTGATTTCTGGCGTTGGTCTCGTTCGGACCGAAGTCGATGGACCTCTTCTTCATCGCTTTCTGACGACGATTTGAGGTCCTTGTGGTGGGCTGTTTCTAGCTGACCTTCTGACTGAGGTAAAATTTCATGGGCGCGTTGGCAAAACGGTGCGTGTGTTCAGCGCATTTGGGCAGCCGACTTCCTGGTTGCTTCTGCTGCAGTAGCTTCAGCTATGGCGTCTTTAAGGGTGATGTCGCCCTTTGCCATTAATTTACTCCGAGTGCCTGGTGCATCTAATCCCAGAACGATTCAGTCTCTTAGGGCTTCTTCTTGGTCGGCAAACTCGCATAGGCCTCCCAGATTCCGGAGATCCGCTATGAAATCAGCAACACTTTCGCCCTTCCGCTGACTTCTCTGGTAAAATTCATGCCTTCTAATGAGCATTGGCACAGTCGGTGCGTAATGAGCCCTCAGCAGGGGTTCGAGGATGTCCCAGTCCATAGACTTTACTTCTGCCGGTTTCGCTAGTGCCTTGGCCATCTTGAATACAGTCGGCCCACAATGAGTTAGGAATACTGTTCGTTTCTTTCCGGTAGTGGCATCCTTCAAATTGTTGGTCTCCAGAAACATCTGAAAGCGATCCATATATGAGTCCCAGTCTTCTTCTGCCGGGTTGAATGGAGCGGGTATGACGCCGCCGGACATGGTTCCACCGTTGGTGCATTTCAGACAGTTATAGTTCTTCGTCGTTCAGTCAGCTCTGACATCTCCACATCCCACCCTCGTCGCCAGTGTTAAGTTCTGTGCATGGGTGCAAAGGAGGAGACGAGCCGGTGAACAGTGAACTTCAAACTCTTTATTTACATGTGAAAACAGCTCAACTCAATGGCAGCAATGGGCCCCTTTATATAGGCAAACTCTTAACTATTTAACCAATGAAACACGGGGAGCGCTAGCTCCGTTAACCAATGGGAGAGGCTCGTTAATAGCCAATCAGATTCTCCTGAACGGACCAATCCAATGTTACTATTATCGGCCAATCAGAAGTGCAGGGCCAGAACCCTGTACTTTGCTTCAAGCTCTTAATAATCTTTATTCAAGTACTTTTATTGATTCACAACAGAGGAAGCTCTATTAGACTCTTGGAAGCATAAAGACTTCCTTCTCAGAAAGTGGTGGAACAGAAGATAGTCCTCGATTTACCTGCTTTTGGGGGGGAACTTAAATTTCCACGAATCAGCAAGGAAGGGTTGTTAATTAAGTCATGTCTGATTTTACAATATTTTTCACCATTGTTGTTACACTGCAGTTGTTAAATCAATTGTGTCACGTTTAAGTCAATCTGGCTTGCCCTCTTGATTTTGCTTACGGGAAAAAACCTGGGAAGGTGTGGCAGTCATGTGACTCCAGGATTCTGCATTCATCATAAACTGTTGCCAAGGGCCTGGATTTTGTTCATATGACCGTGGCCCAGTCACAGGTGAGGACTAGATATAAGTCAATTTTTTTTTAAGTGACATTGTAGTAATATCACTAGGAATAGCACTCAGACTTATATACCGCTCCAGAGTGCTTTACAGCCCTCTCTAAGTGGTTTATAGAGTCAGCCTATTTGCCCGCAACAATCCAGGGCCTCATTTTACTCACCTTGGAAGGATGGAAGGCTGAGCCAACCTTGAGATGGTAAGGATCGAACTCCTGGCAGTCGGCAGAATTAGCCTACAATACTCCATTCTAGCCATTGCAGCTCTTCTATACTTGAGTAATGAAATGTCTGCAAGAAAACAACCAAGGTCAGAGAGCACCAAGGATCCTCCTCCTCCTCCTCCTCCTCCTCCTCCTCCTCCTCCTCCTCCTCCTCCTCCTCCTCCTCCTCCTCCTCCTCCTCCTCCTCCTCCTCCCCTCCCAAATCTCACTTCCTCACTTCAAAAGTGATGCTTTTGTAATTTCAAATGCATCAAGCATCAGGGAAATCAGGAAATTCAAGCAGTTCAAATGATTGCAGAGATTTATTGCAAGCTTAAGCTCTCTACAAGAATCTGACCAACTAACGGCCAAGGGAAGCGAGCAGGAGATAAGAGAGGCATTGAAGGTGGATGTAAATCTCTCATGGGCAGGAAGGGATTTGTGACTTGTGACACTTTTGACCTGACCCTTGGGAGCTTGGGAGGTTTCATTAACAAAGTACGTAAGGTCATATCCTGCAAAATGGCCCCTAAACTAATAGTTGTAAAGAATACCTGTATCTTGTCTACCTCATTATATTTAAGAAATCAGTGCAACTCCTATCTGTTCACAGCATGGATATTCTTTAGGGAAAGTTGAATCTTTGGCAAGGATTCTTGCTAGCATTGCCCAGCTTTGCTGGCTGAGGAATTCTGGGAGTTGAAGTCCACAAGTCTTAAAGTTGCCAAGGTTGGAGACCCCTGATCTAAACTCTGTTGGTTTTTTTTTTTTCAAATCCCTTCCCAGAGATCTCCATGGATCACTGAGAATAAGAGAATAACAGAGTTGGAAGGGACCTTGGAAGTCTTCTAGTCCAACCCCCTGTCCAAACAGGAGACCCTATACTGTTACAGATGGCTGTCCAATCTCTTCTTAAAAGCCTCCAGTGATGGAGGATCCACAACTTCTGGAGGGAAGTTGTTCCACTGGTTGATTGTTCTTACTCTCAGAAAATTTCTTCTTAGTTCTAGGTTCTCTCATTGATTAGTTTCCATCTATTGTTTCTTGTCTTGCCTTTAGATGCTTTGGAAAATAATTTGAACCCCTCTTCTCTGTGACATTTCCTCAAATATTGGAAGACTGTGATCATGTTACCCTTAGTCCTTCTTTTCATCAGACTAGACATACCCAATTCCTGCAACCATTCAAACTTCTCTTCTTCTTTGGTTTTAGTTTATAAAATCTGGACTGAATAAGGAAGAACAGTTTGGCCGCTCTGGAAATGTCACTTCTACTTTTCTTGTTAGTAGCCAAAGGAGGTGAAAGGATGTGACATGCAAATTCCTGACATTGTACATGAAGTGAGTCAAGCATTAAGGAACAGAGATAGGTCGAGACCAGAGCTCAATGAGAAGATCATTGTTTGGGTGCTTTGTGCTTCTCTTCCTGCAAGGTCCAAGTGGAAGAAGAGATTTGGAAGAACGTCCTGAAGGAGGTGAAATTGAATTCTGAAGGAGATAGCTTACTGTAAGAAGGAGCATATCTATGCAAAGCAGAAGGGAAAAGAGAAAGAAGAATGACTTAGCACTGTCCATCTCAGACACTGGATTTTTAATATCTTTGCTTGCATTGGTTATATACAGTTAAAGGAAGGATGGAGATTTAAGGCATATCTCTACCAATGTTGTTAGTTGTAAAGTCATGTTTTACCCATTGCGACCCTATGGACAATGTTCCTCCAGGCCTTCCTGTCCTCTACCATCTTCTGGAGTCCATTTAAGCTCAAGCTGACTGCTTCAGTGACTCCATCAAGCCACCTCCTTCTCTGCCGTTCCCTTCTTCTTTTTCTCTCAATCATTCCCAGCATTAGGCTCTTCTCCAGTGAGTCTTTCCTTCTCATTAGGTGGCCAAAGTCTTTGAGTTTCATCTTCAGGATCTAGCTTTCTAAAGAAGAGCCAGGGTTGATCTCCTCTAGGACTGACCGGTTGGATCGCCTTGCAGTCCAAGGGACTTGCAGGATTCTTCTCCAGCACCATGGTTCAAAGACCTCCATTCTTTGGCACTCAGCCTTCCTTATCGTCCAACTTTCACAGCCATACATTACAACTGGGAAAACCATAGCTTTGATGATGCATATTTTTGTTGGCAGGGTGATGTCTCTGCTTTTTTCCCCCCATCTATCAATAGAAGAAAATATTCATAGCTCAATGTTGATCTGTAGCCTCCTTGGTGTTATCTGAGCTTAGTTGTTTGCTTGAAGATGTTTCAGTATCCAACTAGCTAACATCATCAGTGCCAGAAAGAGATAAGATCTATAAAGAAGAAGAGGAGTAGAAAGACTGTGAGGTCTTTGTTGTTCTCTAGCTTGGTGGTTTTCTTGCAGACATTTCATTACCAAACTAGGGAACATTATCAGTGCTAGAAAATAGGGTTTGTGGAGGGGAAGGGGAAGAAGGAGGAGAAGGAGGAGAGATATGCCCCCACCCTCTCGTCACTTTGGACATTGTTTCATCTTCTTTCTATTTCAAGAAAAATTGCAGAATTCTTCCTCTCCAGAATTCTTTCTGGCCTGAAAATCTGGAGACATCAACCTGATTTCCTTTCAAACCACATAGATTTAAGCTCCTTGAAACTTGCATCATAACCCTGATTTACAGTGTTGTTGTTTTTTTTAAAGCTGATTGTGGCATTCGGGATGTCTTTTCTTGGTTACATTTGATGTTTTTCTAGCCAGGGATGGAGAGAAAGGAATGCTCCCCCCCCCACTCCTGCCCAATCTAAAAGTAGTTGTTTGGAAATGTCATCAGGGTATCAACTGTATATTTGAATTGAGTCCTTACTATGATGGGCAGGTTCTGTTAGAGAAGTATGGAGACCAAAGCTTCTTAAAGAAAAATCAGAAAGTCCAGTTGTGCATGGTCCTCACGGAGGCTCTGGGAGGGGGAGGCCATTTTCGCCCTCCCGGAGACCTGAGGGAAGCCTCCAGATTCTGGAGAAGGTGAAAAATGGCTTTCCAGGAAGTTCTGGTAGGCCAGGCCCACCATGACCATACCAACCCCGTAACTGGGTAGCAAACTGGTTGCTGGGATTTTGGAATCCCATCCCTGAGTGATCCCCTTTTGTGACCTTCTGGCAAGCAAAGTCAACAGGAAAGGCAGAGTCACTGCCAACTCATAAAATATGTCTATGGTCTTTTAGAGTTGTCAACAGAAAGGGAGGGGGGTAAGCAATGTGGCAGCTTGCAAACCGAAAGTGCATTCCATAAATGTTTTCCAAGATAGTCACTAGGTGACTGAAGTTTTTGCCTTGCAAAATTCTAACTGGAGAACATGATTGGTGATTCTTGGCTATGGATGTGTCCCATTGGAGAATATGAATTATGATACACCCAGGGGCTGGGGAAAAACCAGGGTCAAGGGTGACAATGAATGATGTTTTGCAGAATTGACTACACCCAGGCAGTGCTGGCATGTTTACTCCTAATAAATCTTCTTTAAGCTCTGGAAATCTGGCTAGAGACTCATGATTTAAATGGGGGTAACTACTAGAGCCCTGACAGTCACTTCACAACTGTGTTACTAACTTAACAACTACATCAATTCACTTAACAACCATGGCAAGACAAGTCATAAAATGGGGCAAAATTCACTGGGTCTATGAATTTCAGATTAGGGCAACTCACAACAGCCAATTCGCTGTGAGACAACTTGCCACAGGACAAGAGGTACACTAATATAGAAGAAATAGTCGAATAGAATCACTAAAGAAAGGTTGCCAAAGGGTGGACAAAATAAAATGTGAACGACAAAAATTGATTTTTTTTTTTTAGTTACTTGAAAGAATCAAATTGAATTGTTGAGTTGTCCCACAGCAGGTTGGCCATGGCAAATTGTTTTATTCTGAAATTTAGTGAACAGAAGTTTTGCTTAGCAATGAATGATTGAATGAATTATTTATTTATTAGCCAAGTGTGATTGGACACACAAAGTATTTGTCTTGGTGCAAATGCTCTCAGTGTACATAAAAGAAATTGTCAAGAGTCAAGAATCATCAGGTATAACACTTAATAATAGTCATAGGGTACAATAAGCAATCAAATCATACTAGGAAACAGTCAATATAGATCGTAAGGATACAAGCGACAAAGTTACAGTCATACAGTCACAAGTGGGAGGGAATGGGTGATAAGGAGTGATGACAAAATTAATAGTAATAGTAATGCAAATTTTGTAATAGTTGGACAGTGTTGAAGGAATTATTTGTTTAGCAGAGTGATGGCATTCAGGGGAAAATCTCTTCTTGTGTCTAGTTGTTCTGGTGTGCAATGCTCTATTGCGTCGTTTTGAGGGAAGGAATTGAAACAGTTTATGTCCAGGATGTGAGGGATCTGTAAATATTTTCACAGCCCTCTTTTTGACTTGTGCAGTATACAGGTCCTCGATGGAAGGCAGGTTGTTAGTAATTGTTTTTTCTGCAGTCCTAATTATCCTCTGAAGTCTGTGTCTTTGTTGGGTTGCAGAACCAAACCAGACAGTTATAGAGGTGCAGATGACAGATTCAATAATTCTTCTGTAGAACTGTATCAACAGTATTTATGTTTATAATACTCTCAATATAATTTATATATTAAAAATGCATTCAAAGAGATTCCATCTGCAGAAACTCACTGATAAATCATGGTTTCTATTGTGGTTTCCAAGATTCTGTACTTTATTCCAAAATGTTTGCATTCAAATACCCATTGAAGTCTGTGTGATTCACACATCCTTGGCTGTGTTTGGTTGCCAGGAATTTGATATTAATCTTGGAAATGGACGCCTTTTTAAAATATAGAACATTCCCTTAGTGCAGGGACATGTTCAGCAGCAGAAGTTTTACGTGTATCTCTCTAGCTACAAATAACCTCTTGCTGAGCAAGATTCTCTCATACTTAAAACAAAATAAATCAGCCCTTAGGAAGATTTAGGATAAGCATCTATGGCAGCAAAAGTACAGAATTCAAATTAAGAGAGGTGTGGGGGGGGAAATCAAGCCATTTAAATACAGCTAATCCTTGAGTTATGACTAGTTGCTTAGTGGCTGCATTTGAAGTAACTACAGACCTCCTTAATGTGATTGTGTTTATGACCAGTTCTCCAGAACTGGTCAGAACCTGCTGAATACCACCTCTGATCGTAATTCCAGGTGGTAATTAGTATAAAAGTTTAGTCAATGGAGGTTTCCTTACAAGCATCTTTGTGTTTCTATTTTCTCTTTTTCAGAATACAGAAAAAGTCCTCGTCCCTTCAGTCACGTTGATCGTTGGCTGTGGGGTGTCCTCCTTGACTCTCCTTCTCCTGATCATCATTTATATCTCAGTCTGGAGGTAAGGATTGGATTTCTCAGCATCAAGTATTTCAACTTCCTTTTGTCTCTGAAAAAAAAAAAAGTTTGCAGGGGCTCCGGAAAAAATTAGACAGATGTGTTGTGACCTGTCGGCCACCGGACCCTCCAGCAGCCGAATCTTAGGAGGAAGAGGAGATGTGGGAATCAGGGTCAGGATCAAGTCAACTTGGGAGCTCCAAGGGAGGAGAGGAAATGGAGCTGGCACAGAGAGAGAGAGAGAGAGAGAGATGGAGATGGAGGCTGGGCTATTCATCAACTTTCAGATGGAGAGTCAACAGTCCCCAGATCTGGAGGTGGCTGTTGAAGAACAGGAGGAACAGCTGGGTGCAGTGCCTGACGTGCGGATGTGCAGAAAGCAGAGGAGAGGAGGGCAGTGGAACTCTATGTGCTGGTCTTTGGGACAGAAGAGCCACCATTGCTAGCAAAGCCTCACCGTAGCTCTGGGGATAAAAGGCAGGGGATGGAGATGAATAGATGTGGCAGTCAATTATTCATCTTCCGGACAGACAGACTTGTTAGTCTGTGCTGAGAGAGAAGTTTTGTGCCGGCACTCCTAATTAAAGGAATCTATTGAGTTCACTTCAGAGGGTTTGTCGTGTTTGGGGAGCTGGGTCAGAACAAGATGGTCTTGGTGACTGTGGTGGTAGTGAGTAAGCCAAGCTAGAAAGCAACAGATCTTTAGGCTGGAGGTCCTTCAGCCTACTATAGTTGGGCCTCAGGTCTACCAGCTGCTAGACCTTAGCATTAAAAAAAAAAACAGATTCTTTTTTCCCCCCCATAAACTTTGTTAATCTTTTATAACTTTAAAAACAAACAAAAAGTGTAAATATCTTGACATTAACAGTTTGTGCCATTCATCTTATATTACTATTTTGTGCCTTATTTACAAATATGTACAATTTATGCGAATGTAAGCATTTAACCTATATGTTGCTTTTCATTAATTTTTTCATCATCCATCTATCTTAGCTCAATCCATTTTTTCCCAAATCCTATAATACTCAGACTCCTCCTTCTCTTGTAATATCAGAGTTAATTTATCCATCTTAGCACAACTCATTATTTTTTGGATAGTCAGTTCATCTGATGGTATACATGTATGTTTCCAACACTGGGCATAGGCAATTCTAGCTGCCGTTAAAATATGGAATGCTATATATTTTGTATTTCTCCTATATTTCTTTTTAAATATCCCCAGTAAGAATAGTTCTGGTTCTAATTCTATATGTTCATTAGTGATCTCCTGCAACCATTTTTTTTAATTTTTAGCCAATATTTTTGAGTCTACGTAGAGGCAGGACCCCCACATGTCAGTTTCATGGAAAGGGTCACCAAATGACCAGAAGACTGCTAAGGAATATAAATCCTTCTATTCCCCACCATTCAGCCAGAACTGAAGAAGCTTCCTAGATGAGAAGTGAAACATTTTCAAGGGGGAAAAAAACCCAAGAATTTCCAGTTGCCTTTTGGAAAAAGGCCCTTTGGGACGTCCATAACATGTCCTTCCCCCAAATTTCATCCTCCCAACAATCCTGGGAATTGAGTTAAACTGAGAGATGAGATCGTCTCAAAGCCTCCCGATGCTCCAGCTACGATGGGATCCCGGATCCTAGTCTCGTGCACTAACCACTAAACCACACTGCCTGTCCTATTGAAGTTTGACATGCTTTCTTTTCCTTCTGCTCCCTTGTTCCCTTCTTGCAGGTATATCCGCTCCGAACGATCGGTCATCTTGATCAATTTCTGCCTCTCCATCGTATCTTCCAATGCTCTCATCCTCATCGGACAAACTCAAACCCAGAACAAGGTAACTCTTAAGCCAGTTCCCCATATCTGGAATTAAAACCTTCACGGTCCATTCTTTAGTTTTTCTTTGGTGAATGATTTTGGGGTCCAAAACTAGGGCAAGCAGAAAGACGTACATTATCCATCTCTTTGTTGGAGAATGTAGGAAGTATGCTAAGGGTTTTGACATGCCTGCATGCACCCATACAAAGGCATCAGAGAAGATGGCTTTTAATCGTTCTTTGTTATCTCCTGCCCTGAAGCACGAGGCAAGGACAGGACTGGCTTGTCAGGGTTTGAATGAATTCCATCTCTCCAGTTGCAGAGGAGACTTAAATGACCTAAATGGAGCCATGAAGAGAATATCTCACTTAGTTTGTGAGATAGATGAGAGATATTATGAGATATAAGAGACACTACATATATATATATTTCCCAGGTTCTTGAGAAAGATTTGATAGGTGGACCAAAAATGCCAAATGTGGCATGAATTAGATTTGTAATAAGTTGTTAAGAGATATTGGACAACCATTTGCCTGAAATGATGTCGGGTTTCCTGCTGGAGCAGGGGGCTGGACTAGAAGACCTCCAAGATCCCTTCTCTATTCTATTCTGTTCTGTTCTGTTCTGTTCTTTTCTATTCATTTCTGATTCTATTCTATTCTACTCTATTCTGCATTCTATTCTATTCTATTCTATTCTATTCTATTCTATTCTCTATTCTATTCATTTCTGATTCTATTCTATTCTATTTGGATTGTATTCATTTCTGATTCTATTCTACTCTACTCTACTCTACTCTACTCTACTCTACTCTACTCTACTCTACTCTACTCTACTCCACTCCACTCCACTCCACTCCACTCCACTCCACTCCACTCCACTCCACTCCACTCCACTCCACTCTACTCCTTCCTCCCTTGCTCCCTCCCTTCTTCTCTCTCTCTCTCCATATATTGTAGATTTTCACGGGTTTAGGTATGCAGGTTTTGGCATGTTCAGGTTTTTTCCCATGTAAGATTGAGAGTATCTTGGCGACGTTTCGATGAGGTCCCACTCGCCATCTTGAGGCTGGTGCTTTTGGCTTCATTCTTGTGTGAGCCTGAAGATAGTGAGTGGGACATCGTCAAAACATCATCAAGATACTCTCAATCTTACATGGGAAAACACTCAAATATGCCAAAACCTGCACACACACACACACACACGCACACACACACACACATATGGATCTTTGGTTATTCAGGTTTTCTCCTGTGTAAAATTGGAAGTATCTAGGTGACGTTTCAATGAAGTCTCACTCATCATATTCAGGCTTGTGTCTTCAGCTTTGTGCTTCTCGGAGTAGTGTGAGCTTGTAGCTGCTTCTTCCTTTTAACTGCTAGTGGGGTGTGTGACTTGATTGGTTGGGGGCTTGGCTGTGTTCTGATTGGCTGGGGGTGTGTTCTGTTCAGATGGGGCCTGGTTGTGCTCAGGTTAGTCTTAGTTGCTGGGGGATTTGAGCTGGTGAGCTTTGAACCTGCTGTTTGGCTTCACGTTCGTGGTCGTGCTGCATCTTCATGGTGGGCATCAGTTCGCTTCATGTATGGCTCAGAGGGGTTTGAAGTGGGTAGTGATGCAGCTGCAGTGCGGCTTCTGGTCTGTGGTCGTGTTTCATCTTCTGTGTGGGTATGAGTCTGCTTTCTACGTGGAAGTGTGGTGGTGGCATCTTGTGTGGCTCTCAGGGGTGTGGATGTGGTGTTATTCTTCATGTTGGGTACGCGTCTGTTCATGAGGGCGGGTTTCCAAATGGCTGGTAGGCGAGAGGTATCATCTTGTTTATTCATGCTGTGTGGGCGTTTTTCTATCTGTATGGCTTCTCTGATTATTCTGTTGTTGAAGTGTTTGGTTTTGGTGATAGTTCTGGTATTTTTCAAATCAATCTCATGTCCTGTGGCTTTGAGGTGTTGGACTAGGGAAGAGGTCGGTTCTTCTTTTTTGATTGAGTTCTTGTGTTCTTCAATGCGTGCCCTTATTCTTCTGTTAGTTTGTCCGATATAAGTGGTGGGTCAGGTGGTGCAAGGGATTTCATATACTCCTTGGTTTTATAACTCGATTTTGTCTTTAGGGTTTCTTAGGAAGGTGCATATTTTTCTGTTTGTGCAAAATGCTATTTTAATGTTGTGTTTTTGGAGGATCTTGCTGATTTTGGCTGTAGTGCCTTTTATATATGGGAGGAGGGCTTTGCTGTTCCCTTGTTCTCTGTCTTGGATTTTGGTTGAGATTTTTTTTTGGATTAAGTGGGTGATTTTCTTTCTTTGAAATCCATTGGCTGTTAGTACGTTAGTGAGAGTGTGTAGTTTGGTTTTTAAGTGTTGTTCATTGCCTAAGTATTTTGTTCTGGAGATGAGTGTCTCGGCTACGGAATTGATCTGTGCTGGGTGGTGGTGTGAGACTGTGTGTAGATAGCGGTTTGTATGTGTTTTCTTCTGGAAGATGGTGTGTCCTAGGGAGCCATTGGATTTTTTGTATACTAAGACATCTAGGAAGAGAAGTTGATTGTTAGCTTCTGTTTCCATGGTAAATTGTATTTTGGGGTGTGGGCTGTTGTGGTGTGTGAGGAAGTTGTTCAGTTTTTCTTTCCCATGTGGCCAGATTATGAAGGTGTCATCTACATATCTGAGCCAGAGTTTAGGTTTGTGATCATATTTTTCTAGAGCTTGTGTTTCAAAGTGTTCCATGTAGAGGTTTGCGATGACAAGTGACAGGAGTGATCCCATGGGTGCTCCTTTTATTTGTTTGTATTTTTGTCCATTACAGGTGAAGTATGTATTGGATAGGCAGTGGTTAGTAGATCGAGGATGTGCTTGGGGGGGTTGTATTTGTTTTGGATGGCTTTCAAGGCTTCTTTTATTGGCACTTGGGTAAAGAGGGATATAACATTGAAGCTCACTAGTAGGTCACTGGGTTGTAAGTTTTGTTTCTTTATGATCTCGATGAACTGGAATGAGTTTCTTACATGTGAATTGATGGATTCTGCATAGGCCTGTAGTTGTTTGGTGAGAAATTTGGCAAGGTTTTGTACAGGTGAGCCTATAGAGCTGACTATTGGTCTAAGTGGGGTTCGTTCTTTGTGTATCTTGGGGAGACCATAAAGCTTAGGGCATCTGGATGATTTCTCTCTGGGTATGATTCTTTGCTGGATTTCTTCACTGATAGGAGAGGCTTTTATTTTGGATCTGGTGTTTTTTTCTAGGTAGGTGGTGGGGTCTGTCTTTAGTGGTTTGTATGTGGGGTCTTGGAGTAGGTTGGTTAACTTGGATTGGTAGTCAAACGTGTTCCTAACCACTGTCGTGTTGCCCTTGTCTGCTAGTAGGATTATTATGCTGGTGTCTTCTTTCAGGTTATGTAGTACAGTTTGTTCTTCTTTGGATAAGCTGCTTTTGGGTGGTTTGCTAGTGCAGAGGATGTTGGTGATTTTGAGTCTGATTCTATTAGCATCATCAGGGTTGGTTTTGGTCAGGCTGGTTTCAACTCCGCATATGATGGTTTCTGTGGGGATGTGTTTGGGAGCGACAGCAAAGTTGAATCCTTTAGAAAGGACCTTGGTTTCGGCTTCGGTGAGGATCTTGTCTGAGATGTTTTGCACTGTTTGTTTCATGTGTGGCTGTGAGGGGGGAGGAGTTGGTTTCTGGCGTTGTTGTAGTTTTCTGAGTTTGTTGGTGTGTGTGTCTGTCTTGAGGGTGGTCTGTGTTTTGGCTCTCCAGACAGCGAGTTGTTTGGATTTGTCCCAAAGTGCAGGGTGAATCTTGTTGCTGAGTCTGAAGTGAAGTGTGAGGAGATCTTTGTTGATTTGGTCTAGGAGGAATCTTTTTGTGTGAAGTTCATTTCTAATTAGGGCCAATCCTGTTCTTTTTAGGATGCGTTTGGTAGCTGCTGTGTTGGTGTGGAATTTCAATTGAAAGCTTACGGGGATTAAATTTTGATCTCAGCAGTTGCATAGGAATGCGAAGTCACATAAAATGGAAGCTCTTTGGACTTCAAGTTTTTCATAAGTCCTGGTCAGATGGTGGGTTTCCTCCCCATAGAGGTGCAATATTTGTTTTCTGAGGTTCTCGTGGGTATTTGTATGTGGATCTTTGGTTATTCGGGTTTTCTCCCACGTAAAATTGGAAGTATCTAGGCGATGTTTTGATGAAGTCTCATTCATCATCTTCAGGCTTGTGTCTTCGGCTATGTGGTTCTTGGAGTAATGTGAGCTTGCAGTTGCTTCTTTCTTTTAACTAGTGGGGGTGTGAATTGATTGGGTGAGGGTTTGGCTGTGTTCTGATTGGGTGGGGTATGTTCTCATTGGTTGGGGGTTTGGCTATGTTCTGATTGGTAGGGGGATTGTCTGTGTTCTGATTGGCTGGGGGTGTGTTCTGTTCAAGTGGGGGCTTGGTTGTGCTCAGGTTAGTCTTAATTGCTGGAGGGTTTGAGTTGGTGAGCTGTGATCTTGCTGTTTGGCTTCGAGTTCGTGGTCGTGCTGCATCTTCATGGTGGGGGTCAGTTCACTTCATGTATGGGTCGGAGGGGTTTGAAGCAGGTAGTGATGCAGCTGTGGTACGGCTTCTGGTCCGTGGTCATGTCTCATCTTCTGTGTGGGTGTGAGTCTGCTTTCTATGTAGAAGTGTGGTGGTGGCATCTTGTGTGGCTCTCAGGGGTGTGGGTCTGGTGTCATTCTTCATGTTAGGTACTCGTTTGTTAATGAGGGTGGGTTTCCAAATGGCTGGTAGGTGGGAGGTATCATCTTGTTTATTCATGCTGTATGGGCATTTTTCTATCTCTATGGCTTCTCTGATTATTCTGCTGCTGAAGTGTTTGGTTTTGGCGATAGTTCTGGTATTTTTAAAGTCAATCTCATGTCCTGTGGCTTTGAGGTGTTGGACTAGGGAAGAGATCGGTTCGTCTTTTTTGATTGAGTTCTTGTGTTCTTCAACACCTTCATAAACTGGCCACATGGGAAAAAAAAACTGAACAACTTCCTCACACACCTCAACAGCCTACACCCCAAAATATAATTCACCATGGAAACAGAAGCTAACAATCAACTTCCCTTCCTAGATGCCTTAGTATACAAAAAATCCAATGGCTCCCTAGGACACACCATCTACCAGAAGAAAATACATACAATCCGCTATCTACACGCACTCTCACACCACCACCCAGTACAGATCAATTCCGTAGCCGAGACACTCATCTCCAGAACAAAATGCTTAGCCGATGAACAACACCTAGAGACCGAACTACACACTCTCACCGGCGTGCTGACAGCCAATGGATTCCAAAGAAAGAAGATCACCCACCTAATCCAAAAAGAAACCCCAGCCAAAATCCAAGACAAAGAACAAGAGAATGGCAAAGCCCTCCTCCCATATATAAAAGGCACTATAGACAAAATTAGCAAGATCCTCCAAAAACACAACATTAAGACAGCATTCTGCACAAACAGAAAGATATCCACCATCCTAAGAAACCCTAAGGACAGAATCGAGTTGTAAAATCAAGGAGTATACGAAATCCCTTGCACCACCTGGCCCACCACATACATTGGACAAACTAACAGAAGAATAAGTGCACGCATTGAAGAACACAAGAACTCAATCAAAAAAAAAGAAAAAAAAAAGAACCGATCTCTTCCCTAGTCCAACACCTCAAAGCCACAGGACATGAGATTGACTTTAAAAATACCAGAACTATCGCCAAAACTGAACACTTCAACAACAAAATCATCAGAGAAGCCATACAGATAGAAAAATGCCCACACAGCATGAATAAACTAGATGATACCTCCTGCCTACCAGTCATTTGGAAACCTGCCCTCATTAACAAACGAGTACCTAACATGAAGAATGACACCAGACCCACACCCATGAGGGCCACACAAGATGCTACCACCACACTTCCATGTAGAAAGCAGACTCACACCCACACAGAAGATGAGACATGACCACGGACCAGAAGCCGTACCACAGCTGCATCACTACCCGCTTCAAACCCCTTTGAGCCATACATGAAGTGAACTGACACCCACCATGAAGATGTGGCACGACCACGAACGCGAAGCCAAACAGCAGGATCACAGCTCACCAGCTCAAATCCCCCATCAACTAAGACTAACCTGAACACAACCAAGCCCCCACCTGAACAGAACACACCCCCAGCCAATCAGAACACAGCCAAACCCCCAAGCAAAGAGAACACACCCCCACCCAATCAGAACACAGCTAAGCCCCTACCCAATCAAGTCACACCCCCACTAGCAGTTAAAAAGAAGAAGCAGCTGCAAGCTCACATTACTTCAAGAAGCACAAAGCTGAAGACACAAGACTGAATATGATGAATGAGACTTCATTGAAACATCACCCAGACACTTCCAATTTTACACGGGAGAAAATCCATATAGAAGGAGGAGGAAGAGGAGGAGATGACTGTAGGATCTTTGGTACTCTCTGAGCTTGGTGGTTTTCTTGCAGATATTTCATTACCAAATCAGGTAAAATTATAATATATGCTAGTCATACATAAGTGCTGGTCTTCATATCATTTAGACTTCCTGTTCAATCTCCCAGCTCACTACTGTCTTTCTTCAAATGTGACCCTGAGCATTGGACACAGTATGCCATATATGCAATCTGATTTGGACCTTTCCCTTCCTTTCCCAAAGTAAGAGTTTGCATTTAATTTTTAGCAGCAACAAATCACTCTGCTTGGTTCATTAATAAGAGAGCTAATTACCATTCATATGTCTGCCACCCAACCAGTTTTTCCCCCCTGTGGTGTTCAATTTGAATAGTAGGTCTATCCATCTTAGTATCTCCCACCAAAATAGATAATTCATGCAAGATTTTTTTCATTAATAGAATATCTATAACACACTTTTTTATCAGCATCTGTTCATCAAAGATACAGAGATAGAGATGAAAAAATAGAAATAAAGAGATGTGCCAACCACATCTCTTGTACATTAAATTTCCGGCGTTGTTTCTCATTTTTTAAATATTGAATCTTTAGATCATTCCATTTTGCTTTTTGCATTGGGGGCAAATAAACATGTCTATAAATTGCACTGCATTTTTTTTTAATGCTACCATTTAAATAAAAAAAATCTGAGATACCTTTTTTTAACTGATACTCATAATTTCCATAATATGTGCATCTAGAATGCTTTTTTTTTAAAAAAAAAAAAAGAATCAGAATACATAGGACATACATGCTCCAAAGTAGCCCTATTTGCATATCCCATGATATCTGGTCAGATGTGGTTAAAAGTTCTCCATAGGACTAAGAACCTGGGCAATTCTCCTGCAGAAGGATTACAAAGTTCAACAGCCATTTTGAAAAGGACGTAATAAAACTGGAAAATTTGTAGAGAGAACCAACTTTCAGCTTCAGGGTAAAATCAATATGAGAGTGTTATGACTTCATTCGTTCATTCAATCAATCAATTTACAAGCCGCCAACTCTCAAATAATTGTGGTGGGCACATCTCTTTATTTCTATTTTTTCATCCCTATCTCTGTATCTCCATCTCTCTATTTCTTTATCTATCTCACTTCAACTCTCTATATCTCTGTTTCTCTATTAACTATCTTTATCTCTTTATCTCTGTATCTATCTGTCTCTACCTTCTATCTCTGTCTTTCTCTATCTTATTTATCCATTTCTACCTCTTTGTTTCTTTCTATATATTTCTCTGTCTATCTCAACCTCTATCTATCTCTGCCTTTCTCTATTATCTAACTTTATTTTTCTCTCTATTTTTCTCTCTCTTCTCTCTGTCTATCTCTATCTTTTTATCTCTGCCTTTCTCTATCGTCTATCTTTATTTTTCTATCTCTTCTATCTCAATCTCTTTATATCTGTTGCTGTCTCTCTGTAATCTCTCTCTCACTTTCTAATCTCTCTATATCTATATTTCTATTATCTCTATCTCTCTATCTTCTTTTATTTCTATCCTATCACTATATAAAAGATACAGAGATAGAGGTGAAAAAATAGAAATAAAGAGATGTTCCAACCACATCTCTTGTACATTAAATTTTCCGGTGTTGTTTCTCATTTTTTAAATATTGAATCTTTAGATCATTCCAGAACAAATAATTCAAAATGAGGCCAAAATATAGGAAACGAAAATAACCCAAAGCATGTCAGAAAGACAACAGAGACTCCCATAGTCACCCTGCTTCCAAGGCTGGGAGAACAACTACATCTCAAGAAGTTTCTTGAGCAATAAAAGGGTGGGAACCACATACATCTCAGGAATGGTGTGGGGATGGACATTCATTCCAGAGGACAGGAATTCAGCTAAGTAGGACTACTTCCTTGATCCTGGGAGATAACATTCTTCAACAGATGTGACCCAGTGAATAGCTACTGGAATGCTGGATCATACCAGACAGTAGAGAAGATTAGAGATAAGTGGTTCTCTCAGACAGTCCCCATGCCTTGATAACCAGCATCTTGAAGTACACCCAGAAGCCAACTAGTAATCACATATCCTGGGTGAGTTAGAGCTTGTAGATGGTCTCCAAGGGCAGTCCCAAGTAGCCCTGTCACTAAGAGAAGCTGACACGACAGCATGGACCCAAGCACAGGTCACCTCCTGGAGGGGAGGATGTTCTGCTTTCAGTCACCCTAGGCCAGTGATGTCAAACCAACTGAACATGTCAAAAATTCAGAAATTGCCTATTTTGACTCTGCTGGCAAAACACATACTCACCGGATAAAAGAGACCACTCTGGTTTTCCTCTCTGGACCATCTGGAAGTCGTGTGAGAAGGCCCTTGCTCCTTTGAGGCTCCGGAGCTTCCAAAACTCATGCAAGATTGATTTTTATAGGCCTTATCATGTTTGGAGGCTGTGGGCGAGCAGGTTTCTCTTGTGCACCTTCCAGAGGGTCCAGAGGCCTGGCGTTTCACCAAAAATGACATGGCGCATCACCTGTGACATGTCATAGGTTCACCATCTCTGAGAACATCTGGTTGACTACTGTAATGTTGAACTAGGATGGGTCATAGGTTGAACATCAGGACCAGGTTTGCATTGTTCTGACCTTAGAGTCTTATATGGTTACAATTACACCATTTCTCTTGATTTTATTCCTCGGTATGGAGAGGTCAGGGGCAGGCTATATCTTCCACTCATTTTATTTGGGCCAATGTTTCTTCTCCCCATGCTTTTGGTGGCATCTAAGCCAGCGTTGGCAGCAGTTACTATATTCTGCATTTAGCAAGAGTCAGGAAGGGAATCTAGCAATTTGATCCATGTTTAGCTTAGTTTTAGTTTAGTTTAGTTTATTGTCATTGTACTTCGTACAATGAAATTAAATGCCATCTTCAATGTACATCATACATAAGAAAACTATAAAAAATAAAATACAAACTCACATCCTTCACACTCCACACATTGAATTGAAAACCTCTGATACTGCATTAATATTGCACTATACAGTAGAATTCAATAGCGTTACTGCCCTGGGATAGAAGCTGCTTTTCAGCCCATTTGTCCTTGTTTTTATTGTCCTGTACCATCTGCCAGATGGTAATAGTTAAAAAAAAAAAGGGGGGGGGGGTTTCCCAGGATGAGATGGATTTTTAAGGATGTTTGAACTTTCTTAAGGCAGTGGGAGCTATAAAGCTCTTCCAAAGAGGGGAGAGGGCAACCCATGATCCTCTGGGCAAAGACCTTCACCCTCTAAAGCACTGTCCTATCTACCATTGTGCAATTGGCAAACCACACAGAGGTGCAGTAAGTTAACATATTCTCTATGGTGCAACGGTAGAAGGTCGCCAGCAGTTTTTCATTCAGTTGTTGTTTTCTGAGAAGTCTCAGGTAGTTCTGGATGAGAATTACTGGATGGTAGTTCCTGAACATGAGAGCCACCCAGATGTGGAAATTCCAACTCCCAAAATGACTCAGCCACATTGTCCTTGCTGAAAATTGTAGGAAGAGAAGCCCACACACCTACAAGTCATCCAGGCTGATGTAAAGACTGTTTTCCAGTTGTCCTAGATTTTTAGAGTGTTCTTACAATGCAGTCATTCTCACTCCTGTTTATAATAAAACGCTTTATAGGGGATAAAAACTTGGATTAACTGTTAAAAGAATTAGAAAGCAGGAGATAGGCAACACCTTCTGTCTGTAGTCCTTTGGCAGTTCCAAGAAGATTCCACAGCCATGACTCTGAAGGCACAATGGCTCTCAGAAAGAGTGCTAAGGACCAGATGACTGCAAAGAAATACAATCCTTTCATTCCCCAGCCCCACACACCATCCTGTCAGAACCTATCCTTCTATCCCCCCACCATCCAATCCCAACTGATGAAGCCCTTTGGATGAGAAGCAAAACTGCTACTACCACTACTAACGCTTCCTCTTCTTCCTCATCTTCCTCCTCCTCCTTCTCTTCTTCTCCTGCTTCTCCTCCCCTTCTTCCTCTCTCTTCTCTTCCTCTCCTTGTCCTTCCCCTTCTACCTCTTCCTCCCCTACTCTTCCCCTCCTCCCTCCTCCTCCCTCTCCCCCTCCTCCTTTTCTCCTTCTTCAAAAAAAGCCTAGTTGCCTTTTGAAATAAAAGTCAACAGAATTCAAGGGAGGTTGGATTTTGTTTGTGGCTTTGCAGAGATTCTAGGCTGATCCCTCTTTTGATCCTGCCCCCAGGTTCTGCCACTCCTTCCCCTACATTTTCCTAGCTTGTCCTACTTTTGCATGCCAGTACAATTCCTCTTCATTCTTAAACATTTGTACATAATGCTGCTGTATATATGTATGTGTGTGTGTGTGTGTGTGTAACTTGATTTATGTTTATCTGTTCCTGCATATTTTCTCTGCTTTTCCCAGACTCCACTAACAAAGGTGCACTTTTCCATGTGCAGGTTCCAAATGAGCCCCCATCTTTCCATTTTCAATTCCCTTTGAAGACGAAAGGAGTATAGAAAAAGAGACATATTCTTGATGTCAATCACGAATAAGTGGGGGGGGAGAAGTTTCCCCCATATATATATCTCAGCTGCTAAATCATGCTTGGTCAAGCATTAGTTGTCTGCTTCAGAGGACAGGAAGAAAGGCTTCACTTCTAGCAGCAGAAGAAAAAGCAGTGAGATGGGTTAGCAAATCTCATGAAATTCTATATAATAATATTCTGTATTCTGTTTATTCTTGATCCTTACCAACTTTAAATGGCATAAAAATTGCAAAATCCAGCACTTGTTGGGAAAGGTCTCAGTTGTACTTTTAAGGAAAAGTCTAATTGTCTATGGAGAGTCTTAGTCATCCATAGTTGTCCCAGAGGTGCTTTTTTCAAGAGGCAACTGGACTTTTCTTTGAAGATGTTTCACTTCTCATCCAAGAAGCTTCTTCAGCTCTGACTGGATAGTGGGGAACAGAAGGACTGATACTCCTTGCAGACAGCTGGTCCTTTACATTTTAAGGAAAAGCTTTATTATTAAAAATCCATTGATAACATTTGATGGGGAATAGTACAGTTTTAAGGAGCGATAGTAAGAAAGCACCTGAAGCTTGAAACAATTCGAACATTTCAGTTTTGCCATCTTCTTTAGAGTTTAGATCAAATGTTCAAAAAATGTGGCATCTTTTGAATTTATATATAAAAAGTGAATGTTATGGTATGTAAATTTTATTTGTAGTTAGTCCCTCAGTTAAGTCTCTTAACTAAGACCTGTCACAAATACAGGTCTTCTAAGGAATAGAGAGCCAGTTTGGTCTAGTGGTTAAAGCACCAGGCTACAAAGTGGGAGAACTTAAATTATAATCCTGGTTTAGGCATGAAAGTCGACTGGGTGATTTTGGCTCAATCACCAAGAGACGGTGAGTTCTAGTCCCACGTTAACCATGAAAATCAGCTGGGTGACTTTGGGTCAATCACCAGGATATTGTGAGTTATACATCCACTTTAGGCATGAAAGCCAGCTGGGTGACATTGACCCAATCTCTGGGAGACTCTGAGTTCTAGTCTTGCCTTAGGTGTGCAAGCCAGCTGGGTGATGTTGGGCCAATAACCAGGAAATGGAGAGTTCTGGTCCCATCTTAGATGTAGAAGGCATCTGGGGGACTTTGGGCCAATCACCAGAAGACAATGATCTATATTCCCGCATTATGCATGAAAGCCACTTGGGTGATCTTCTACTCTCACTATAGGCATAAAAACTGGCTGGTTAACTTTGGGATAATCATTCTCTCTCAGCCCAACTCACTTCAAAGAATTGTTGCTGTGGGGAAAATAGGAGGGAAGGAAATGTGCTAGATATATTTGCTGCCTTGTTGGGTTATTTGCAAAAATAATAAAAGTAGGATATTAAAAAAAACCCACCAACAAATAAGTATATTGCCATGGTGGTGGTGCAGTAGTTAGAGTGCAGTATTGTAGGCTACTTCTGCTGACTGCTGATGGCCAGCAGTTCAGCAGTTCAAGTCCCACTGGCTCAAGGTTGACTCAGACTTCCATCCTTCCGAGGTGACTAAAATGAGGACCCAGATTGTTGGGGACAAGAGGCTGACTCTGTCAACCACTTAGAGATGGCTGTAAAAGCACTGTGAAGCAGTATATAAGTCTAAGTACTACTGCCACTGCTATATTTGCTGCCTGTAGAATCCTCCCTAAAAGAGCCTCAGAGTTCTTGATATCTACAGAACATACTTTCTATGTCATCTGAACCTGATGATTTCAAGACTCCCCACCTCCTGGTGATTGGCCTAACATCACCCAGTTGGCTTTCATGCATACAGTGGATTTATAGCTCACCATTTCCTGGTGATTGACCCAAAATCATCCAATTATAGAATTGTTCTCTGAATTCTTCTGCATAACTGGAAGTGTCCTACTTTGGCCTTTGAGTCTTAATTTACAGAAGTTATTATTCTCCTGCAAAACCAGATGTGGTTGAACCTATTCTATTGCTTCTACCACTTCTGGTTAATTAATTAATCAGCAGAACAGTAGTTGTGGGTGCTCCATCACTGGAGGTTTTTAAAAAAGAGACTGGAAAACCATTTTTCCAAGAATGGTATAGGGCAGTGATGGCGAATCTTTTTGGTACTGAACTCCCAAACTGGAATGTGCATGCATGCGTGCATGGGAGCATCAGAAAACCAAAGAACCAGCTGGCCGGTGTGCACATGCCTGTTTTTTGGCCATTTTGGGGCTATTTTGAATCATTTTTGGCATGGAAAATGGCCCACAAAATTGCCCAGAAAACAGCCATCTGGGGGGCATTTTGGGGATGTTTTCAGGCCATTTGGGGGGCATTTTGGCATGAAAAATTGCCTGAAAACTGCCCAGAAAATGGCCCAGAAAACAGCCCCAAAACGCACTGTTTTTTGGCCATTTTTCTGGCCCTTTTCTAGCGCTCCAGCACTCATGAAGACCAGCTGGCTGGCACACCAGAAACCAGAAGGGCAGCTGGAGATGGTGCATGTATCCACTGAGAGGGCTCTCCATGCCACCTCTGCCATGCATGCCATAGGTTCACCATCACAGGGATAGGGCTTCCTACTTGAGCAAGGATTGGACTAGAAGACCTCTGAGACCCCTTCTAACTCTGTTATTCAGGCTCTTCCCCTTGGTCTCCTGCTCCTCTTTCTGCTGAGTTCTCTCTCCCTTTGGCTCTCCTTCTCCAGGTGATCTGTACCTTGGTGGCAGCTTTTCTCCACTTTTTCTTCCTCTCCTCCTTCTGCTGGGTTCTGACCGAAGCTTGGCAATCATACATGGCCGTGACAGGAAGACTACGGAACCGGATCATCCGTAAACGTTTCCTGTGTCTCGGATGGGGTAAGCGCCCCTTGCTCAAATGGTTGTGAAAGTGGTGATCTATGTTCACAATGTAGCCTACACGTAAATGTGAATAGGAATGTGATCTAAATAAGGGTGGACTTCAAACATTTTAGCAATGGGGTCTCTGCCCACTTTCAGGGCTCCAGCATCCACCCACATTCAAATCATGAGTCTCTAGCCACATCTCTCAGGTGTAAAATAAGATGTATTAGGAGTGAACATGCCGGTGCTACCTGGGTGTAGCCGACTCTGAGACACATCATTCATTTCCCCCTTGAATCATATCATATCATATTTGAACAATATGATATAAAATGTTGATTAGAATGGTTTATAAATGTACAACAAGAAATGTATAACATTATTATGCTCACAGGATATACGGACCCAACCAACAAACTGTAAAATTGAAAGATGGTTTTATTCGTTGTCTTTGTTGTTAAAATTAAAAAAAAAACTTTTTCAAAAAGAAAAAGAGAAGAGCAATAAAGAGGATTAGGGGACTGGAGGCTAGAAGATATGAAGAACAGTTACAGGAACTGGGTAGTCTAAGGAAAAGAAGGACTAGGGGAGACATGAGAGCAGTGTTGTCATATCTGAGGGGTTTCCACAATGAAGGGGGAGACAAACTATTCTTCAAAGCACCATTAGGCAGGACAAGAGGCAATGGATGGAAGCGAATCAAGCAACCTAGAACTAAGGAGAAATTTCCCGACAGTGAGGATGTCTTGTCTCCAGAAGTTGTGAATGATATTATAGGGTGAGCAGTAGATTAGGTTAAAAAGACCTCCAAAGTCTCTTCAAACTCTGTTATTCTTGGGAAGGCTACGAAGCCCAAGATGGTGAAAGCAAAAAGCTCAGGGATAAGTGAATCAATCATTTAATGAAGGAGAAAATTGATGCTCCTCCTAGACATTTTGAGCAGATTGGATACAGATATGTTTAGCCTTGAGAAGAAATTGTTAATTGGGATACAATATCAACCCCTTTAATGGATGTCAAAGGCTGTCTCTAGTGAAGGATAAACACAGCTACAAACTAATGCTAAGAACAGGAACCACAGAATTGATAATTGGCAGTTACTGAGCAGAGATCACCACGGCACAACTGGTGTTCTCTCCAGACAGATTTCAAGTCAAGTCCTGCATTCTATTTTGAGGTCTACCTTCTTAGAAAAGAAGACTTGAATTTCCTCTTAGCCATAGCCCCCATATATTTTATAGGGACCAATGTTCACCATCTACCTCCCCACTCTTTGATTCAGATAAGACTGATATGGAGAAATATGGGTTTGGGAATTTTAGAGGAGATGACTATGGTGGGAAGGATTAAGTTTAGATTTAGATTAACAGAGTTGGAAGGGACTTTGTAGGTCATCTAATCCAACTCTCCACCCAAGCGGGAGACAGACCCTACACCATTGCTGACAAATGGCAGTCCAATCTCTTTTTGAAAGCCTCCAGCAATGAAGCTCCCACAACTTCTAAAGGCAACTTCCGTCCCATGGGTCGATTGTCCTCATTGTCAGAAAATTTCTCCTTATTTCCAGATTGAATCTTTCCTTGATTAGTTTCCATCCATTATTCCTTGTCTGGCCTTCAGGTGCTTTGGAGAATAGCTTGACCCCTTCCTCCTCTCTGTGGAAGCCCCTCAACAATTGGAAGACTGCTATCATGTCTCCCCTGGTCCTTCTCGTCACTAGACTAGCCAAGCCCAGTTCCTGCAACCGTTATTCTGCTATACTCTCCTGAATGAAAGGATACTACAAATTTTGTTGTTTATTATGGTTTCAGGGGAAAATATTGGGGGAAAAAAACTCAGGAAATTCCTTTCCACTGCAATCATTACTGGGACAATCACTACTGATTTTTTACATTCTGCTTGGTCTAACACACAATCCAGCCAAATCAATATTTTTCTCTCTCTAGAGACTCTGATTGTTTACCGTTGCCTGGTTTTATTGAATGAAAGGATTTTAATTTATTTACTCTTGGTCTTACCTCATGTAATCCTGGCTTAACTGTCATTTAATATCCTTAATATAATAACCGTCAACTGGGAAGACAGTTGCCAGATTCAACCAGGGTAGTTGATATGCCTCTGGCCAAAAAACCTCTTTTATTGAAAAACCTACTGACGAAAGAACTGTATTGTGTCGGAAGGAAGAAATTAAAGGCCTCCGACAAGAAAAATGGCCATTTTTACAACTGAAAAAAGCACCTTTGGGACAACCGAAATATCACTTGCAGAACCTGCTTCTAAATAAGGTTGGGCTTCTAGACAAGTTTCCATTCTCCTACAGGTAGTCCTCGACTTACAACAGTTCATTTAGTGACTATTTCAAGTTACAACTGCACTGAGAAAAGCGGCCTATGATCGTTTTTCACACTTACAACCCCATAGTCACGTGATCAAAATTCAGACACTGGTAAACTGACTGATATTTACAATGGACGCCATTTTGCAACTTTCTGGCAAGTGAAGTCCATGGGGCAGCCAAATTCACTTTACAACTGTGTTACTAACTAAGCAACTGCAGTGATTCACTGAACAATGGTAGCAAAGAAGGTCGTAAAATGGGGCCACATCCACTTAACAACTGTCTCACTTAAATACATAAATTTGGGGCTCCGTTGTGGTCGTAGGTCGAGGGCTACCTGTATTTATTTATTATTTTTTTATTTCAACTTCCTTAGCTGATGGACTAAGATTGTACCTGGTTATTAGTCTTACGTGAGATACCTTTCAAATGTCAGGGCCTTGAGGTCCAATTGGGAAGTTTTTGAAACAAAAAATGCCCTGAAAGAAGAAGCTAATGGTAAATGTCCACAGGGAAACTAAAAATATTTCCACCAGAAAAGAAGACCTGGATCTCAAAGGTTGAATTGTGGAATCCTTGGTACTCTCTGAAGTTGGTTGCTTGCTTGCAGATGTTACTTTCCTAGCCTGGGTAGCATCATCAGTACTAGAAGGCAGTGGGGTTTGCAGAAAGGAGGAGGAGGAAGAGGAAGAGGAGGAGGAGGACTGTGAAATCCTTGGTGCTCTCTGAAGTTGGTTGCTTGCTTGCAGATGTTACTTTCCTAACCTGGGTAGCATCATCAGTACTAGAAGGCAGTGGGGGTTTGCAGAAAGGAGGAGGAGGAGGAGGAGAAGGAGAAGGACTATGAGGTCCTTGGTGCTCTCTGAGCTTGCTTGTTTTCTTGCAGACGTCTCATTACCCAACTAGATAACATCACCAGTGCTAGGGAGTGGGTTTTGAAGAGTGGAGGAGGAGGAAGAGGAAGGCTGTGTCCCTGAGCTGGGTTGTTTGCTTGAAGTGTGGGTGTTTCAGTCTTAGTGTTTAGGTTGTGTAGTACTGCTGTCATGGGTGCTTTTGCTAATTCTGGCTCTTCCTAATTTCACACAAAAAAATGGAAAGCTTCAAGCAAAGTTTCAGCTTGAAGATTGTGGGAATCCTAGGCCAAGCCAGGTCCCAAAAACATTAGGGAATTCCTGGAAGTTTGGCACATGGACAAATCAGCCATCCGTAGACATAAAGGGATAAACCACATTTACACATCATTCGAAGGAGACAGTAAAGAAAATCCAAGAAGGAGACTGATATGGTTTCAGGCATGGGTGAAATGACTGGAGACAATCTTAGTTGGTGAACTTTCAGCTCTTTATTAAATAGTGACTTAAGAGAGTGAACAACAACTCTGCCTTATATATGTGACCTTAATGTGAAATAACCAATAGGGAGCTGTAAGACGCTAGCTCCAGAACCAATAAGAGTCCTTCGTTAAGGGCCAATCGGATTCTCTGAACCCAACCAATCCGATCGAGCCGCTTAACACCCAATCAGAAGTGCAGGGCCAGAACCCTGCACTTTACCCCAAGCTTGCTTTTATTTAAACTATTTACATACATAACACCCCTTCCCCCTGGCTCCTCAATTATGGTGTGGTTATATAGTCCTTCAAATAGGACGGTTGTTTTTTTGGGTCTGTTAGATTTTCTTTGGACTGGCTGTGTGCAGTCCTGTTGAGGTAAAATGTTGTTTGGTAGTGGCTCAGCTTCTCGTTCTGGTGTGATTTCCCTTGGAGTGTACGATTCTTCCTCCTGCTCTATTTCCTGAGTTTCACTAGATTCATCGCTCTCTTGGAACAGGTTCCCTGGAATGTCGTCTTCTTCCATTCCTCCCCCCCCCCCTCAGTTTGCTGGGTGGGCGAAAGGAGTTGTGACCGTAATTGGTCAATATGTCGTTTCCACAGTCTTTCATCAACACATTTTACAATATAGGATTTGGGCCCAGTCTCGCATATTATCGTTGCTTCAATCCAAACCAGGTCGCCCGATAAATTTCTTGCATAAACGGGGTCGCCTACCTTGAAGGTACGGTAGCGTCCGCTGGATCCTACAGGCTTTTCTGTCTCGTAAGCAGGGTGCAATCGGTCGAGACGGGAACGGAGTTTTCGCCCCATGAGAAGTTCTGCAGGAGTTCTGCCGGTTACGCTGTGCGGAGTGATGTGTTGTAGAAGTAGAATGCGGTTTATTTTTTCGTCAATATTATCATAGTCCACTTTTTGCAAAGTCTTTTTTACAAATTGGACCATGCGTTCTGCTTGGCCGTTGGTAGTAGGATGCGCCGGCGAGGTGAGCGCATGGCGGATGCCATTATCAGCAAGCTACTGTTCAAACATTAGCGCTGTAAACTGTGGTCCGTTGTCGGACACCAGGATGTCCGGCAATCCATGAGTTGCAAAGAGTCTATTGAGGACTTTAATGACAGCTTCGGAGGTTGTATGGGTCATTCGATGAATTTCCAACCAATTAGAGTATGCATCGACAGTCAATAGTAATGTATGTCCTTTAATCGGCCCTGCGAAATCCAGGTGGATTCTGGACCAGGGCCTGTGTGGCGTCTCCCATTCAGTCGGTGCAGCTTTTGGCGGTGCGTTGCTGTTTTGTTGGCACTTGGTGCAGGCCTTGACCCATTGCTCAATGTATCGGTCCATGCCTGGCCACCAAGCGTAGCTCCGTGCGAGTGCTTTCATCCACACGATCCCGGGATGTCCTTCGTGCAAAATTTGTAACAGCGAGTTTTGGAGTCGTTCTGGAACGACGACTCTATCGCCCCAGATGACACAGCCTTTTTGCGAAAAAAGTTCAGTCTGTCTTGTTTTAAATGGCGTGAAGTCATCTGGGACCTGGTCCAATGCCCATCCATGTTCTACCCAGCCTAGGACTTGAGCTAGGGTGTGATCTCGTCTGGTCTCTCTCGTGATATCTCGAGCGGTCATAGGAGGCGAGTTGAGCGTTTCGATTTGTAATGCCGATACTGTTGGTGCCGGATCGTCGAGAGTTTCTGGTAGCGGTGCTCTGCTGAGTGCATCGGCATGGGGAATGGCTTTCCCTGGGCGATGTAACAATCGATAATTATAAGCAGCCATCGAGTCATTCTTGGGGACAATATATAGGGGGTTGGTTTGTCCCCAGTGATTATCCCCAGTAAAGGTTTGTGGTCAGTTACAATGGTAAATGTCCTTCCATATACATACTCATGGAATTTTTTTACGGCTGCCACAATTACAAGAGCTTCCTTATCTATTTGTCCATAGTTACGTTCTGCCTGAGAAAGAGTCTTCGAAAAGTATGCAACAGGGGCCTCGTTTCCATTAGGCAGCACATGGCTCAAAATAGCGCCCACCCCAAACGGTGAGGCATCACAAGTTATAACCAATGGTAATGTTTCATTATATTGCATAAGTACAGAATCAGATGTAAGTAAATCTTTTACATTTCGAAATGCTTTTTCCTCCCGGTAACCCCAAACCCACAATGCTTTCTTATCTAATAACTGGTGTAACGGTTCAGCCACAGACGCCTTATATGGTAAAAACACATTATAGAAATTAATAAGGCCTAAAAATGCCTGGAGATCTGTTTTGTTACGGGGTCTGGGAGCATTTTTTATCGCCCTTAATTTACTCTCAGTAGGGTGGATACCCTGACTATCAATGCGATAACCTAGAAATTCAACACTGTCTGTATACAGATGACATTTATCCTTTTTTACTTTTAATCCCGCTTCTTGGAATTTCTTAAGAACACATTTTAAACGATTCTGTGGAATTATTTTACTGGGAGCTGCAATTAACACGTCATCAAAATACGGAACCACGCCCTTGATTCCCTGCAATAATCGTTCCATTAAACTTTGAAATATTCCCGGGGCTACACTTACCCCGAATTGCAATCGGGTACATTTAAAAGCACCCCTCTGTGTTACTATCATTTGAGCTTGGGCTGTTTTATTGTCCATGAGCAATTGTTGATAGGCTTGAGCTAAATCTAACTTAGCAAAAACCTTTCCGCCTCCCAGGGAATGAAGGAGGTGCTGTACCACCGACACTGGATACGCGTTCTGCTGGAGGGCGTGGTTTAGAGTGGCCCGGTAGTCCCCACAGATTCGGATTGACCCATCTGGTTTAATGGGGATTACAATAGGAGTTTCCCATGGAGAATGATCAATGGGTTGCAGTACCCCTTGTTTAATTAGTTTGTCAAGTTGTTCATCTATCTTGGCCTTAAGGGCGAACGGAACTCGATGGGGCTTTAAACGGATCGGGGCGACCTTAGGGTCGAGGCTAAACGAAATTGGGGTCCCCTTATACTCGCCCAGATGATCTGCGAAGACATCGCTGAATTCAGTAATAAGGTCCTCCTCCCACTCGCAATCACCGACTCGGTTCACGCCGGCTACTTCGATGCTAAGTGGCGCGAACCATTGGAGGCCCAACAAACTAGGCCTGTCCCTATCGATGATCGTTAGAGGTAAGTATGCCGTATGCTTTTTAAACGAGACGCGGACTCGACAAGACCCAACCGCAGGGATCCGATTCCCTTGGTAGTCTTTAAGGATGAGACGTTGCATTCGAAGGTCTTGGCGTTGGATGGTAGGAATGAGTTGCTTTAATATCTTCCATGACACCATCGAGAGGGACGATCCGGAATCGACCTCCATGTGGCAAGGTTGGTTCTCTATGGCCACTGTGACTCGAATCTTCTTAGAGTCCATGGCTGAGGCGTCACCTATAGTGATAGTATGGTGGGCCTCTTCTTTCTGCAACGCTCGATATCTGTAGGAGTGGTTTGCTGGATTTCACCTTACAGGACGGTTTCCTGCCGATTGGCGAGAGCTGGTTCCCCTTGAGGCCTGACTTGGTCTCGGTAAACTGCGACAGACTCGACTGATGTGGCCTCGTTTTCCGCACTCATGACAGATCGCATCACGGAATTTGCAGTCTGCCCTGGGGTGGTTTGCCCCACAACCAGCGCAAGGGCGTGAGGTTTTAGAGCGAGGGTTCCGGTCGGAACGCAGTCGATGGACCCCTTCTTCGTCGCTGTCTGATGACAGAGGTCCTCGTAGTGCGTTGTCGCTTGCTGCCCTTCTGAACTGGGTAAGTTGTCGCCTGTCGGTGGGGTCGTTGGGTTTCGGCTTCGCCGTAGTTGCGCCACGGACTTTTTGGTCGCCTCAGCAGCAGTGGCTTCGGCGATGGCATCAGCAAGGTCGATGTCGCCTTTCACCATCAGCTTGCTTTGCACGCCTAGCGCATCTAATCCCAGAATTAAGCGGTCTCTCAGTGCTTCATCTAAGTTTGCGAACCCGCAGAGGCCTCCCGTGTCAGAGGTCTGCCACGAAGTCAGCCACACCCTCTCCTTTTCGCTGGCTTCTTTGATAGAATTCGTGGCGTCTCATGAGTGTAGGTATGGTTGGTGCGTAATAGTCTCTCAGGAGAGGTTCGAGGTCGTCCCAGCTCATTGCTTTAACTTCTCGAGGTTTCGCGAGTGCCTTTGCCATTTTAAAGACAGCCGGGCCGCAGTACGTCAGGAACAGCGCCCGCTTCTTGGCTGGTGTGGCGTCCTTCAGGTTGTTTGTTTCAAGGAACATTTGAAAGCGATCCATGTAGGATTACCAATCCTCTTGGTTCGGATCGAACGGAGCGGATGGTACGATGCCGTTGGACATGGTTTCCGTTGGTGGCGTCATCTTGGCACATGCTCTGTTGTTCTTCCCGGTTCCTTAAGATCAGATGTCTCCAAATCCCACCCTCGTCGCCAGTGATATGGTTTCAGGCATGGGTGAAATGACTGGAGACAATCTTAGTTGGTGAACTTTCAGCTCTTTATTACATAGTGACTTAAGAGAGTGAACAACAACAACTCTGCCTTATATATGTGACCTTAATGTGAAATAACCAATAGGGAGCTGTAAGACGCTAGCTCCAGAACCAATAAGAGTCCTTCGTTAAGGGCCAATCGGATTCTCTGAACCCAACCAATCCAATCGAGCCGCTTAACTCCCAATCAGAAGTGCAGGGCCAGAACCCTGCACTTTACCCCAAGCTTGCTTTTATTTAAACTATTTACATACATAACAGAGACAAACGACAAGAACACATCATCTCCAGCAGCTAACATCCAGATAACCAGGGATCAAGCAGAAGATCAATAAATCACCCTAATCAAGAGCCTATCAAGAGGAAAAAACATACTCTTGCAAACACTGGCAGAACAAGCTAGTGTACAAATCTCTTATGTGTTCAATCACACTTGGCCAATAAAAGAATTCTGTTCTGTTCTGTTCCGTTCCATTCCGTTCTGTTCTATATGAACAGAGAGCAAATACCACTCTTGCCAGCACTGATGCTGTTACATAGCTAGGTAATGAAACATTGGCAAGCAAACAACCAAACTCAGAGAACCCCAAGGACTCTACAACTAAAAAAACCCTCCATGGATGTGTCTCACAGTATTCTCAGGGTAACAACAACAACAACAACAACAACAACAACCAATAATTTTACCTAAAGTCTCAAGCCCTTTTTTTACCTCCTTCCCTCTGTAAATTCTTTGAATTATCCCAAAGCTGATTGCTCTTGGAATTAACTAATTATAGTGGGAAGCAACATGTTTTTTTGTCATTTAAAGCAGCTTTCCCAATTCGGCACAAATCTATTCTCAAGATAATTACAATTCCTGCAATCTCTCAGACAGTGCAAATCAGTGTTGTGTTGAATGAAAACCCCACAGTTCATAATCGTAACATCTGTTTGTGTTTTGTAACTGCTGTGTTTGTTTGTTTGTTTTATAATGGGGGAATTTAATGTTTTTCAGTGGTTTTATGTTGTAAGCCATCCAGTAGTTGGATATGAGACGGGCAGCAAATACATTTTATAAATAAAATGAAATGAAATGACATAAAAATAAAATAATAATAAAATAAAATAAAATAAACTGGTGAAGTGAAATGAAATAAATAATAAGAAAATAAGAAAATAAACTAGTGAAATGAAATGAAATAAATAACAATAAAATGAAATGAAATAAAATAAAATAATAAAATGAAGCGAAATGAAATAAATAAAAAAATAAAATAAAATAAACTAGTGAAGTGAAATGAGATGAAATAAATAATAATAAAATAATAAAATAAAATAATAAAATGAAGTGAAATGAAACAAATAATAAAATGAAATAAAATAAAAAATGAAGTGAAATGAAATGAAATGAAATAAAAATAAAATAATAAAGTAAATTACAGCAATTTGGTGATCATTTGAAGTGTCAACAGCACTAAAAAATGTGACTTGTGACCATTTTTCACACTTCCGACTGTTGAGGCATGCCCCCCCCCCCCCCCATGGTCATGTAATCAAAAATTTTCAGTTGCTTGGCAACTGGTTCCTGTTTATGACAGTCGTAGTGTCCCTGGGTCACATGACTCCCCCAAAGTCCATGGGGGAAACCAGATTCACTTAGCAACTGAGTTACTGACTTAACAACGGCAGTGATTCACTTAACAGCTGTGGCAAGAAAGATCATAAAATGGGGGCAAAACCCACTTAAAAAATGTCTTGTTTAGCAACATAAATGTTGGACTCTCAATATTGGTCGTAACATCCATCCATACGTACCAAGAAGGGGCAAAATGGATTTAGAGGAGGTGATAAGGGAATTAACAGATAATCAGAGTTGGAAGGGACCTTATAGGTCATTTAGTATAACCCTCCGCCCAAGCGGGAGAACCTACACCATTTCTGACAAGTGGCAGTCCAGTCTCTTCTTGAAAGCCTCCAGGGATGAAGCTCTCACAACTTTCGAAGGCAACTTCTGTCCCATTGTTGATTGTTCTCACTGTCAAAAAATTTCTCCTTATTTCCAGGTTGAATCTCTCCTTGTTTAGTTCCCATCCATTATTCCATGTCTGGCCTTCAGATGCTTTGGAAAATAGCTTGACCCCTTCCTCCTCTCTGTGGCAGCCCCTCAAATATTGGAAGGCTGCTCTCCTGTCTCCCCTGGTCCTTCCCTTCACTAGACTAGCAGTGCCCATTTCCTGCAACCATTCATCGCATGTTTTAGCCTCCGGTCCCTTCATCATCCTGGTTGCTCTTCTCTGCATTTTTTCTTGAGTCTCAACATCTTTTTTATAATGTGGTGACCAAAAACTGGATGCAGTACTCTAGGTGTGGAATACGAGTACTCTTGTTCTCAAGAAAAATTCTTGTCTGCTTCAACAAATCTTGGTGCAACTATTTTTTTTTTTTTTAATCGTGTCTCATGACATTTTCACTGATTCTCTTTAGGTCTCCCTGCCTTGGTGGTTGCAATCTCTGTGGGATTTACTAAAGCCAAGGGCTACGGCACCAGGAACTAGTGAGTAAGCAATTGCTCCTTTCCCTTTTTGAATAACAATAAGAGTAATTCAGATTTGATACCAGGTAGCATTGCCATTGAGGAATAATTATTTATTTCTATTTATTTATCTGATTTGCTGATTGCTTACAAGATAATAGGTATAGGTATAAACATGAGTAAGAATACAGGAAATAGGTACGAATAAATGGGGACAATAGGACAGGGATGGTAGGCACGATGGTGCACTTATGCAGGCCCCTTACAGACCTCTTAGGAATGGATATTCTCTCCCTTCTTTTCCTTCCTTCCTTCCTTCCTTCTTTCCTTCCTTCCTCCCACTCCCTCCCTCCCTTTTCTCTCCTCCCTCCATGCTTTTCTCTCCTTCCTTCCATCCTTCCTTCCCCTTCCCTTTTCTTCTGCCTTCCCCCTTTCTTCCTTCTTTCCTTCCTCCTTTTATTTTTTATTTTATTTATTTATTTATTTGATTTGTCAATTGCTTACAAGATATTAGGTATAAGTATAAACATGAGTAAGAATACAGGAAATTGGTACGAATAAATGGGGACAATAGGACAGGGATGGTGCACTTATGCACGCCCCTTACAGACCTCTTAGAAATGGATATTCTCTCCCTTCTTTTCCTTCCTTCCTTCCTTCCTCCCACTCCCTCCCTCCCTTTTCTCTCCTCCCTCCATGCTTTTCTCTCCTTCCTTCCATCCTTCCTTCCCCTTCCCTTTTCTTCTGCCTTCCCCCTTTCTTCCTTCTTTCCTTCCTCCTTTTATTTTTTATTTTATTTATTTATTTATTTGATTTGTCAATTGCTTACAAGATATTAGGTATAAGTATAAACATGAGTAAAAATACAGGAAATTGGTACGAATAAATGGGGACAATAGGACAGGGATGGTGCACTTATGCACACCCCTTACAGACCTCTTAGGAATGGATATTCTCTCCCTTCTTTTCCTTCCTTCCTTCCTTCCTTCTTTCCTTCCTTCCTCCCACTCCCTCCCTCCCTTTTCTCTCCTCCCTCCATGCTTTTCTCTCCTTCCTTCCATCCTTCCTTTCCCTTCCCTTTTCTTCTGCCTTCCCCCTTTCTTCCTTCTTTCCTTCCTCCTTTTATTTTTTATTTTATTTATTTATTTATTTGATTTGTCAATTGCTTACAAGATATTAGGTATAAGTATAAACATGAGTAAAAATACAGGAAATTGGTACGAATAAATGGGGACCATAGGGCAGGGATGGTGCACTTATGCACACCCCTTACAGACCTCTTAGGAATGGGGTGAGGTCAATAGTCGATAGTTTGAGGTTAAAGGAATGGGGGGTTAGAGGATGGAGCAACAGAGTCAGGTAGTGCATTCCAGGCCTTGACCACTCTGTGGCTGAAGTCATACTTTCTGCAATCGAGTTTGAAGCGGTTTACATTGAGTTTGTATCTGTTGTGTTGCTCTTGTATTGTTGCGGTTGAAGCTGAAGTAGTCATTGACTGGTAGGACATTGTTTTTATTTATTTTATTTGGTTTGTCAATCGCTTACAAAGATAATAGGTATAAGTAAAAACATAGTTATGAATACATGGATAAATATAAGAAAAAGAAAAGAAACAATAGGACAGGGACAGTAGGGACATTGGTGCGCTTATGTGTAACAACTGTAGCAGATAATTTTGGGTACTACATTTAAGTCCAACTGTAGGGAGTGTATTTCTAGTTTGTCCAAGCCCTGAATTTCAAGCCTGGTGCTGTAGGGTATTCTGTTGCGAGCAGAGGAGTGTAGTACTCTTCTCGTGAAATACTTCTGGACTCGCTCAATTGTATTGATGTCTAATATAGTGCAGATGAGCTGTATTCAAGTATTGGTCTAGCAAAGGTTTTGAATGCTTATATGTGTCACTTATTCTCTAGCCAGTCTTCTCTATGTTGCATCTTAGGAGAAAAACTCATGAATTCCATTGTTTTTCTTTGCATGAGCTAAATACTCCTTTTCTTCTTCCTTGTCTAGCTGTTGGCTATCTTTGGAAGGAGGCCTGCTCTACGCCTTTGTGGGACCAGCGGCCGCCGTGGTTTTGGTATATGACATCCCCCCTTTTGAATATTTCCCCTCTCTTATGTATGTCTTGCACATTCCTGAAGAAGTTGCAAAGCCCATGTTCTAGGATCTTTGCTTTCTTCTCAAGATGAACTATGGAGTACTACATGAACTATGGAGATGAACTACACTCACGGAGCGTAGAAGTCCTTAAATTAAGGTCATTTTTAAAAAAAAAAAAAAATTCTGGATTAATCCAGAACGGGAAATCTCATGGGTAAATTTGAAAACTTTGTTGTGTTGTGTTTTTCTTTTAAGTGGGGTGGGTTAAGAACAGAAAGAGAGAAGAGAAGAGCAACAAAGATGATTAAGGGACTGGAGGCTAAACCATACAATGAACAGTTGCAGGAATTGGGAATGTCTACTCTAACAAAGAGAAGGACTAGTGACATGATAGCAGACTTCCAATATTTTCATAGAGAAGAAGGAGGATCAACCTACAGTCCAAACCAAGGACAATATTGTCAAGGAGAGATCTATCCTAGAATTAAGGAGAGATTTTCTGGCAGTGAGGATAATTGATCAGTAGAATGGATCACCTTCAGAAGTTGTGGGAGCTCTACCACTGGATGTTTTTAAGAAAAGGCTGGATAGCTATTTGTATAGGATTTCCTGCTTGAGCAGGAGGTTAGGCTGGAAGACCTCCATTGTCCCTTCCAACTCTGTTATTCTGTTATCTGAATTCACCCGGCAGAAGCGAAACTTTTTTTAAATCTCAGCAACCCTCTGATGAGAAGGAATAAACTTTTTATGGGTGGGATTTTTTTTTTTAGAATTTAGAATGATGGATACATGTTTTGGGAGTAATCAAGATATTTGTCATTAAGTCTGTCCCTTTTCAACCACAAAACCAAATTGTACTGTATCTCTAGCTTAATGCCAAGTACTAACCATTGGGGCATTTTTTTAAAAAAATTAAGATGGTTGAAAGGAGCTACAAACATCACCAACTGTGATTTTCAGCAAGCCATCTTATTTTATATATAATATATTTCACACACACACACACATGCACACACACACACACGTGTGTGCGTGTGTGTGTGAAATACCACTCACGCATCATCACAAAATCTCCAGAACTGTAAAGCCTACAAATTTGAAATTTGGCATGAATATTCCTCTTGGCTTCTAGGTGCTCACTAAGAAAGGATTTTTCAAAATGACCATCAGAGCATTAGTATTTCGTATATTATTATCATTATTATTTTTTTTGAAAGAAAATTTTATTAATTTTCTACAAACAGACAAGACAAACAAAACATTAAAACATACACCTCTCATATTTACATGCAGTGTGTCAGTTGGTTCATCATTTTTGTGCATTCATTCTGTAGTCCCAGTTACAATTATGTTACATAACAACTCATATTATCAATCCAAACTTATATATCCTATAATCACTAAAAAAAGAAGTTTTTGACTATATTTTTAATCATTCATGCTTTATGAGCTAACAATACTTTAACCAAATTATTCAACAAATCATATAATCATACCAAATCAATCCTAAAAAAAAAAACCTTTATAAATTTCGTATTTCGTATATTATTATCATTATTAAAACACTCTGATGCTAAGGAGTTCTTCTCCTCCTCCCCACCTGAAAAAGAAATCTGTCCCAAATGCAAAACACAAGCAGAGGAGAGCAGTTTCATTTTCTGTTTTAGTTTCAGAGTAGCAACCAGCTTTAGTACAGAATAGTTGAGCTAAGCCACGCCCTGGCTTCTTGCTGTCTCCTTCTTGCTCGCACAGCAAATACTGTTTCAGTTTCCAAACAGCCCTCAACTATCTCACACACTGACAGGATTCTAGCTAGATGAATACCAATGGATGCTGTTAGGCAGAGACAGATTTTTTTTTTCTCCTTATTTTCCTCCCCAAAAAACTAAGCTCGATCACATAGTTTTGTAGCAAAGCATGCGTACAGAGCTAATTTTGCATAAAATTTAATAAAACTAGGACAAAGTTTAATTGATCCCTTTAAAGCAATTGCAGAAGAGAGCGGCCCTGAACGCTATTGCTTATGTTAATTAAATAGAGCCTCCAGAGTCAGTGGCAATATACCTTGAACTAACTGCTAAAGGGAGAGAAATATCTGTTGAGAAAATTAAACAGGAGGCAATAAATGAGAGGCCTATATTATTGGGAAATGATTTCCCTGGAATGCAAGAGAAGAAATGAGCTGTAATTTTATTTTCCTTGCTAGACTTTGGTAATGGGTCTAACAGCTCTTCTATGTGAAGCTACAAACAGGCCAAATTGAAAGGGTTCCAACTATTGTACAACTAGTAAAATAAATGAATGTAAATAACA
Organism: Hydrophis major; assembly: GCA_033807585.1. NCBI lineage: Eukaryota > Metazoa > Chordata > Lepidosauria > Squamata > Elapidae > Hydrophis > Hydrophis major. Next base: position 1,710,444 of record CM066330.1, on the reverse strand, counting down.
TAAAGGCTATCAAGAAATTCCTGAAGACTTCTTCTGAGCAATATGTGTGGAGTAGCTCTTTCTTAGGACAGGGATGTCCAAATTCTTGCAATTTTAAGACTTCTGGGACTTACCAAATTTGTGGAGGATACTAAGCTGGCAGGAATAGCCAACACCCTAGATAATAGGCTCACGATCCAGATGGATCTTGACAGAGTGGAACTTTGGGCCCTATCTAACAAAATGAAATTCAGCATAGAGAAAAGTAAAGTCTTACATTTAGGCAAGACAAACCTGAAGTACACATATAGACTGAGTGAAACCAAGCTTAATAGTAGTAACTGTGAGAGGGATCTTGGAGTCTTAGTGGACAACCAGCTAAATATGAGCCAGCAGCAGCCAAAAAAAGCAAATGCAATCCTAAATTGCATTAACAGAGGGATACAATCGAGATCAAGTGAGGTACTAACATCACTCTATAAAGCCTTAGTAAGACCACACCTAGAGGACTGCATCCAGTTTTGGTCACCACATAAAAAAGATGCTGAGACTCTAGAAAAAGTACAGAAAAGAGCAACCAGGATGATGAGGGGACTGGAGACTAAAACATATGAAGAATGGTTGCAGGAAATGGGCACTGCTAGTCTAGTGAAGGGAAGGACCAGGGGAGACAGGAGAGCAGCCTTCCAATATTTGAGATACTGCCACAGAGAGGAGGGGGTCAAGCTATTCTCCAAAGCATCTGAAGGCCAGACATGGAATAATGGATGGGAACTAAACAAGGAGAAATTCAACCTGGAAATAAGGAGAAATTTTTTGACAGTGAGAACAATCAACAATGGGACAGAAGTTGCCTTCGAAAGTTGTGAGAGCTTCATCACTGGATACTTTCAAGTAGAAATTGCACTACCATTTGTCAGAAATGGTGTAGGGTCTACTGCTTAGGCGGGGGGGGGAGGGGTTGGATTAGATGATTTACTAGATCCCTTCCAACTCTGATTATCTGTATCTAATTCACCTGCCAGCCAATATGTAGATTATAACCAAGTACAGCAAGGAGAGCTCTGTACCTAGTTCATATTACCAAATAAACCTGTTTTCCAGGTTTTAGCATGAGCCCCGATCCCCAAAATACTCAAATCGAGTTGCGACTGTACCCTAAACTAACCAAGATCAAAAATAAACCATCTTTGCATCTTGGGTGAAGGCATCTGCTAGGACATCAGCTGGCCAGGTTCAGCTTCTGAGCCCTTCAATGTAGAGGACACCTCCATTTTGATATGAGATGGTTGTCAGGCTTCCAAGTAATAGATCCACTGCAGGCAAAAACTCCCAACTCTTTGAGATTCCTCAAAGAATAACTTTATTGGAAATATATTGGCACATATCTGGTGAAAACCAACTCTGAACGACCCTTTAGTTTTCACCTAATTCAAAGTAAAAGTTTTTTCCTCAACCCCAAACAGTCACATGGCCCATGCTAACATCACTCTTCCTTCCTCCGGCCAGGTGTGAGAACATCCTTGCTTCCCAAGAGAAAGTATTTTATTTTGACGACACAACCCCAGCTATCTCTAACCCCCTCCCCCCAATCACTATCCCACAGCTCCAAGATGGCTTTAGCCAAACCAACTTCAGGGTTGACAATGGTTTTGCTTGTTTATTTGGTCATATGAACTAGGTACAGAGGTCTCCTAAGCAAGTTACAGATATTTTCTCCTTGCTATACTTGTTTATAATCTACATATTGGCTGGCTAGGGGATTCTGGGAGTTGAAGTTCACAAGTCTTACAGTTGCCAGGCATGAACATCCCTGTCCTAGGACATGAGTGAAATTAGGTAAAGGTAAAGGTTGCCTTCGCACATACGTGCTGGTCGTTTCCAGCTCTAGGGAGCAGTGCTCATCTCCATTACAAAACCGAAGAGCCATGTTATCTGAAGACATCTCAGTGGTCATGCGGCTGGCATGACTAAACGCTAAAGGTGCACGGAATGTTGTTACCTTCTCACCAAAGGGGGTCAGGGGTGGGATTCAAATTTTTTAACAACCGATTCTGTGGGCATGGCTAAGTTGGTGGGCATGGCTTAATGGTCATGTTATTGGCTGGGTGTGGCCAACTCAACATCACTCACATCGAGGCACGCATCTCCTTGCCTGGCCTCTCATAACTGTGGGATGCTGCAACAGTCATAAGTGCGAAAAATGGTCATAAGTCACTTTTTTCAGTGCCATTGTAACTTTGAATGGTCACTCCACACAAGCAAAGTACCACCAAAGAAGGGGGGGGAAAAACTCCAGAGAAGTTCCTGAAACAGGAAGTCTAGTCCTGCCAAGAATGTAATAAGAGTTAACCGAGAGGCAGTTTCTGTAAGCAACACCAGAATGTTTCCTTCCTGCCTTCCTTACAGGATTAGCCCAGTAATTTCTTCTCACAACCGGTTCTCTGAACTGCTTAGAATGTTAACAACCGGTTCTAGTGAATAGATGCGAACTGGGAGAATCCCACCCCTGAAGGTTGTCCCTATTTTTCTGCTTGCATTTTTACATGCTTTCAAACTGCTAGGTTGGCAGAAGCTGAGACAAGTAACGGGAGCTCACTCCATTATGCGGCGTTAGGGATTCAAACCACCAAACTGCTGGCCTTTCTGATCGATAATTTAGTACCTTAGCCCCGAGCCACCTTGAATGAAGTTAGCCAGATACAAAAAGTCTTCCTTTATTCAAAGAAATACACAACTCCTACAAACAAACCAACAAACCAACAAACACACACACGCACAAATACAAACACTCAGTGTTCATCTGCCAATTAATATGCATTGGAACTCTCCTGAAAAAAACCAAATATTGTTTGGGCTCTGATGTTTGTTGTCATCAAACTTTCATCATAGGAAACAATGCTGAGATTCAAAAATGGTTCAGATCCACTGACTTAGCTACAAACCCAGCTGGAGCTCTCAGGTGTCTTCCTCTCCAGCAGTGCTAGGCTAAGCATCTGGGGAAGATCTGGAGGACTTTATGCATCAAACCTGTCCAGGTTTCCAAGTCAACCTTTCTGTTGTTTCTCTTCCAACAGGTAAACATGGTTATTGGCATTCTGGTGTTTAACAAACTTGTGTCCAAAGATGGAATAACAGATAAGAAACTGAAGGAACGGGCAGGGTAGGCGTCCTATCAATCCTTCCTTCTAAGAAAACAAGCAAAAAAAAAGTATATTTTTAATGTAGATATCTTGCAAAGTCACTTTCGATAACCAAGCAGGAATGTTATGGCAAGAGAGAAATGGTGGTTTGGGGAAATAAAAGCTTAAACCAGCTCTTATTTTGACTTGTGGCATGGAAGGAGCATGGAGTGGCACCACTCAGCTAAGGGGGCATAAATGCAACAGAAATCTCTTATACCAAAGGTCTCCAACCTTGGCAACTTTAAGACTTGTGGACTTCAAGGTTGGGGACCCCTGTCTTATACTGTATGGAGACTTTCATGGCTGTCTGAAAGGTACTTTTTTTTTCCCAAGAGGCAACTGGACTTTTTGTTTTTTCTTTGAAGATGTTTCACTTCTCATCCAAGAAGTGTCTTCAACTCTGACCAGATTGTGGGGAAATGGGAGGATTTGTTTGTTCACCCCCAAGGATGAAACACCCAGACACAAACAGAGCCACGTAGTACATGCAGTACAATGTGATGAGCCATGTGCCGATTTATACCTAGGGGAAACGAAGCAACCACTTCACAAACGCATGGCACAACGTAGGAAAACAAACCCACCAGGAAAAGATTGAGCAGTCCACCTGCATTTCAAAGACAAAGGCAGCTCTTTTGAAGACAGCAAAGTCCACATTTTGGACAGAGAGGATGGATGGTTTGAAAGAGTGGTCAAAGAGGCCGTCTATGTCAATATTTAACAGACCTCTCTCAACAAAGGAGGAAGGATATGACATCATATGTCTCATTTCTACAACACAATCCTTTCAGAAGTTCCAAGAAGGCTCCACACACCCATTTGCACTACTCAGGTGATCCTGAGGGCACAGAATAAACCTCCATGTGGCCTCAATGACTCTCTAAAAAGAATTAAAATGACCAGCTGTCTGCAAGGAGTATCAATCCTTCCATTCCCGACCACGCAAGTCAGAGCTGAAGAAGCTTTTTGGATGAGAAGCGAAATGGCTTCAAAGAAAAACCAAAAAGTCCAGTTGCTTCTTGAAAAAAAGCACCTTTGGGTTCTTAAACTATATTGAGCATCAAGAATATATAAATCTGGGACAATGATGTGCCTCTGGGTGAAGATATTATGAGTTGCCCATATTTAAAGTGAAGGATAATGGTATCTTTCCATTTCACTATTTAGAGAAACTAGATTAAAAAGGTCTACTTTCACCCTTGTTTCTGAGGGATCTTTGGCTTGTGCTCAAAGAGAGATCTACAATCAATCCAACTTTGAGATCTTCTAACCTAATTGTGACTCTCCTTCTGAAAGGTGCCCAACAAACCATCAAAGTTGGCCAGAATACCATTTCTGGTTTCGTAGAGGATGACATTTAGGGCAGAAGAATGGGTTCTTCTGCCCTAAGGTCCTTGGTGTCCTTGGTGTCCACTGAGCTTGGTGGTTTTCTTGCAGACATTTCATTATCAAACCAAGGCATTCATGATGTTCCTTTGTTTGGTCATCAAACATCTGCAACAGAAACCATCATGCTCAGAGATCTCCAAGGATCCCACAATTCAAATCCAAGCTACAAATATTCTCTTCTATTGATCTTGTGTTTGGATGGAACTGTAGTTGGAGAAGTTCTGCTTGCTCTACTCAATTCCAGATCATTGAAAGGCCGGCAGTAGACCAGTTTTTCTCAATTCTGGCTATTCTGCATGGACTTCAACTCCCAGAATTCTACTACCAGCATGGCTAGCTGTGGAATTCTGGGAGTTGAAGTCCACACATCTTAGAATGGCTAAGGTTGAGTAACACTGAATGAGATATAGGACATATCATTCAACAGATATGGAGAGAGGATGTACAGAGTTAGGGTTCCCTGTAGGTTGCAAACATTGTGTTGCAGCAAAGATGTTTGAGATATCACACACACACACAGAGAGAGAGAGAGAGGGAGGGAGGGAGGGAGGGAGGGAGAGAGAGAGAGAGAGAGAGATAGATAAACACACACCATTTCACATCCTTAGACTTTTAAGCACAAAAATGCATCTCAAGGATTTCCCAAGGTGAACCAAAGCACCTGGCGTTTCTTTCCTGGAACCAACTCAAAATCTGGAAAGTTTCTTCTCAACATTATTCCTGAATCATTGGTGTTATTTAGGTCAGGTCGATTCCATGTTCCATTTAATGCTTCTGCAACGATGCACACATGCCACAATCTTAATATAAATTTGCAAATCCTTTCATATCAAAGGGGGAGACAAGAGAAACAGGAATTAAAGCAGATTTTCTTGTGCAGATTCAACTTGGGTTATCTCAGGCACATGCCAGAGCCAACCCATTGTTTTCAAAGGTGCGTAGTTTCTAGAACTGCTTTATGGGCAATGCTGTCCTATTAAAACATCTGCAAAACCTTTAAATTAAATCCTGTTTTAGCTGGTTATCGATTGTGCTGAATAAGTGTTGAAAATACAGGCGCTTAGGAAAGGGAAAAGCGCTGATTTTTTTAAAAAAATGATGGCTTCCCTTTATGTTAATTTCTTTGTTTGCTCGTGAACCTGCTTTAAAGTTGTGCTTTTCAATGTGCAAATGAACTTGTGGGTGCATTACCTGTGAAAAACATGCCTGTGGGGGGTTAAGAGCCATGTCATCCCTGGTCACTGAACTGATGAACTTCAGCCTGGAGGTTGTTTTTCTTTCCCAAACTACGTTGGAAAGTAAGAAGGGAGTAAATTTTGGAAGCAGCTTACAAGAGGTGTAATTATGCATTGCACCAAGTGAAACAGGATGTCTGACCACAATTAAGCCCAACATTTCTGTTGCCAAGGAAAGCTTGTTTGTTAAGTGAGTTTGCCCCATTTTACAACTTTTCTTGTCGCTGTCATTAAATGAATCACTGCAAGTTGTTAAATGAGTCAAACCACCGTTGAGCAAATCCGGGTTCCCCCTTTTACTTTGCTGGTAAGAAGGTCTCACAAAGGGATCACGTGATTTCCCCAGGACACGGCGACTGTCATAAATAAGAGTCAGTTACCAAGTGTCTGAAGTTTGATCCCATGACACTACCATGGTCGTAAGTGTGAAAAACGGTCATAAGTGTTCTGACCAAGGCTTCCAAGACCGTAATTACGCACACACTTATTTTAAAAACAAGTCTTGTTTTATTGCAATGCTGGGAATTATTTTCATTCCCAGCCAGTAATGAATCTCAAACAGTCCCTCGAGATAAGCACCCACCTTTTTTTTCCTGTGAAATGCTGCCAATAACAGAAGTGTCCAATGAACTAGAAAAAAAAACAACCGAAGTACAAAGAGCTTCAAGAATGAATCTGAACCGAACGAACGACTTTGCTTCCTGCGAAGGTTTCATCATTGAGAGAATATACCATAAACAATTAAAACAACCAACTCTAATAATCTGATAATCCATAGGACACTTTATTACATAAGATACTGCAGTACCGGACCCCTAACCTCAAAAACCATTTTGGGAGAAAGGAGACACTCCCTTTTAGTAAATACAGCTTACATAGGTATATCATAATGACATGGTTATATAACACTTCCTGCTTTCCATACATAGAAGTTATAGAGGTTGTCATAAGAATGACAGGGGTGCTTTTCCATAACTCCTCCCATGCGTCCCTGGAAGTTCCCCAACTTTCTTCATTTCACCATTTACCTTCAGATTTTCTGTTCTTTACTTAAAAGATTACACAAGAGATCATCAATATCTCTTAATAATGTCAAGACACTCCATTAAACTAAGCCAAGGACATATTATTTTGCAACCAGACAGGACATTAGCAAAACAACCCATTTCATAACTGTTCTGATCTCTAACAGGTCACATAAAGAACAAACTTCAATCTTGCTCTTTATATTCTTAAGTGAATAAGGCAAATTTCCATATATAACAATCCACCGTTTGTCTTTTGATTATCCATTACACCTGAGAATTTCCATTAAACTCAAGCAAATAACACAGCTACGTCATCACAATCTGCAAAAATAAGCATCACTAAACACTGATCTCCCCCCCCCCCTATATATAACAGTCATCTTTGGCTGTCCTTTATCCCTTATGGGAGAGACAATCACCTTCCAGCCTTCCTCCTGAGTTGCCCCTTCTGCTTCAGCTGCATCTTGCCTTCTGGCAGCTCTGTGCATACGCGCACTGGTGCACAGACTCCCCTTGTTTCTCTGCCTCACTGCTGCCAGACTCCAAAGGCTCCGGAGGCAGCACCCCACTCCCAGATGGTCCTGGGCCCATCTCTGCATTGGACGCAGGACCCTCATCCGAGTCCTCTCCAGACTCTTGGACTGGTCCCGTTTCTTCACCACTCTTTGCCTCCGTTGCCACCTGCACCGACTGCCAGCAAACTACAACAATGAGTCCCTTTTTTTCAGTGCCATTGTAACTTTGACGAGTCACCAAATGAAGCGTGGTAAGGGGAGGATTATCTCAGGTAGTCCTCGACTTACAACACTTCATTTAGTGACTGTTCAAAGTTACAAGGGCTCTGAAAAAAGTGACTTATGACCCTTTTTCCATGCTTATGACCGTTGCCACATTCCTGGAGTCATATGCTCAAAATTCAGGCTCTTTACAACTGACTCGTATTTATGGTGATGGCCGTGTCCCCTCTCTGGGGTCACGTGATCCCCTTTGGGGCGGATTTTCTGATCAGCAACGTTAAGGGGGAAACCGGATTCACTTAATGACAATTTGACTCGTTTAAACGATGGCAGTGATTAGCTTCATGGCTGTTGGCAAGAACGGTGGTAAAATAGGTCAAAATTCACTTCAGAAGTGTTTTTGCTTGGCAATGGAAAAAAAAAATTGGGTGGTTCAATTGAGGTCGTACATCGAGGACCAGCTGATCTCAGCCAATCAGGAAGTCCCTTGAAGATCCTCGTGGTCTCACCACGTAGATCTGGTTTAAATAAGCCACATGAGCCACACCAGAGCAAGATGTTGGGTGATGGAAGCCACGGGCCAAGCTGAGCTCTGGAACTTTCCTTTGTGGGCCTCCAAGGTCTCTTTTTCTATCTCTTCATGTTCCACTATCAAAGCCAGGTTCAAAATTTGGGGGGGGGGGCAACTACACGAGGAGGTCTCAATTTGGATGGTCATGGTTGTCTTCTCCATACTTTCCAACCAACTGGGTTCTGTCCAGGTTCTTTGACATAGCTCTAGACCTCTTTTGGGGCAGGAGGGCAAAGGGTTGTGGCTGATGGTTTCCTGGGCCTGGTAATGTTACTGTTGAGAGTGTTTATCCTTCTCTGTCCTGTTATCTGGTTTCTCTCTTTCTTTCCCGCTCTTTTTCGCTCTTTCTTTCAAGCTTCTGGGATTTGGGTTGGGGGTTCTCATTTTGTTCAACTTTCTCCTTCTATTCTTTTTGTTGAATATCCTTCTGCCCTTTGTTTCCTCTCTTTCTTCCCCTTTCCCTATCTCCTCCTTCCCTCCCTCTGACACACTTCCTTCCTTACTACCTCACTCACTCACTCATACATTTCCTCCCTCCCTCTCACACATTTCCTTCTTCCCTCCTTCCTTCCCTCCTTCCTTTCTCCCTCCCTCCCACTCACACATTTCCTTCTTTCCTCCTTCACACATTTCCTTCATTTGCTCCCTCCCTCACACCTATTTCCTCCCTCCCTCCCTTTCTCCCTTCTTCACTTCCCCTCTTTCCCCCTAGCTTCTTCCTTCTTTCTTCCCTTCCTCCCTTCCCCTCCCTCTCCTTCCTCCCTTCTTTCCTCCCTTTCACATATTTCCTTCCTTCTCTCGCACATATTTCCTTCCTTCCCCCTCCCTCTCACACATTTCCTTCTTCCCTCCTTCCTTCCCTCCTTCCTTTCTCCCTCCCTCCCACTCACACATTTCCTTCTTCCATCCTGCTTTCCCTCCTTCCTTTCTCCTTCCCTTCTCCTTCCCTCCCCCTGCCCCCCTATCATCCCCCTCCTGTTCTGTTTGTGCTCACAAGCAAAGTGTTTTGTTTCGTTTCAGTCTTTTAATTTTAATTGCAGTCAGATGGCCGTTCCCCTTTACGGCATCACGCTCAAATGTTCCAAGTGTGGAGTGGTGTCTTCTCCCGACGTTTCGGCCACAGCCACCAGTAACGCCATGTTAGTTCCTCTAATTTCAACTTCCTTTCTTTTTTCTGATGAGGAGTATTGATTGATTGGAGTTAGAGGTGTCTTCCATGCCGCTTTTCTACCTCTGATGTCCTTCCTTCCTTCCCTCCCTCCTTCCTTCCTTCCTTCTTTCCTTCTTTCCTTCCTTCTAGTTTTTTTTTTTTTCTTGTTCTTCCCTTGGTTCACATTCAGGTGTCAAATTTGTTAAAAATCTATCCCTTGGCAGATTCCCTCTCTCTGTCTGTAGCTTAAAATCCAGGACCTTTTGCAAGACAAAAAATTAAATACCTGTAACAGATAAATCCTCAACTTATAACCACAATTGACCCAAAATTGATGTTGCTGAGCAAGATTGTTATTAAGTGAGTTTTGTTCCATTTTACAACTTTTCTTCCTGAGTTTGTTAAGTCAGTCATTGCACTTATGAAGTACTGTCTTTAAGTGAATCTGGCTGTTGTGGCCCATCAACAGAGCTGGCATCAGATTTGGACAGTGAGGAGGTTGCAGAGGAACCTGGGCCAGTCCTGGAATCTGGGGAAGGCTCTGAAAAGGGCTCTGCGTCGGAGGCAGAGATGGGGCCAGGGCCATCTGACAGTTATCAGCTGCCTTCGGAATCAGAGATCAGTGGAGCAGAAGAACAGCTGGAGCCTGTTCTCTGTATGTGCATGCGCAGAGCAGTCAGATGAAGGGAACAGCTAGGGTTGACTTGGGAATAAAGGCACAGGTGGATGGTGAACGGCCCCTCCCATAGGGAATAAAGAGGAGCAAAAGGGAAGTGGTGTTTGCAGGAGAGAATGAGTTTGTTTAATTAGTGTGAAGATTTGTTTGTGACTCTTTGCCAAGTATTTTCTGCTACAGCATTGCGCTTGGAAGCTATCGGCCTCGCAACTCTCCAAGTCTGATAAGGTCTGTGATTGTAATTCACCTTTGAAAGACTGTTTGCCGGGACTTTGCTGGATGTGAATAAGAGGAATTCACATTCGCCTAAATAAAAGGGGTTTTGTCAGGACGAGGAGTCTGCTTCATACTTTTGGAGAAGCCCAGATCAGAACACTGACTTCCCCATGGGCTTTGCTTGTCAGGGGGCACAAAAGGGGATCACATGATCCTGGGAACCTGCAACCATCATAAATCATCAGTTCCCAAGTGTCTGAATTTTGATCATGTGCTGCAAAGGTCATAAGTGCGAAAAATGGCCACCAGTCACTTTTTTGCAGTGCTGTTGTGATTTGGAATGGTCATTAAGCAAAATGGTTGTAACTCAAGGACCCCAGGGTCATGTGATCCCCTTTCACGTCCTTCTGACAAGCCAGGTCAATGGGGAAGCCAGATTCACTTGCCAGCTGTGCTACTGACTGTAGCGATTTGCTTAACAACTGTAGCAAGACAGGTCTTAAAATGGGACAAAGCTCTCTTCACAACTGCCTCGCTTAGCAGCAGAAATGTTGGCCTCAGTTGTGATTGTAAGTCAAGGATGACACTCTGTCTCTTTCTCTCTCTCTCCCTCCCTCCCTCCCTCCCTCCCTCTCCCTCTCCCTCTTTCTCTCTCTCTCCCTATCAGAGTTTGTTGCAGAAACTCAAATCCAAAAAGCACACACAGATAACTGATTCAACAAGATTCATTAACTTCTTTATATACAGTACATAATAACACATGAAGTAAACGTACAATACCAATAGCAGATTCTTTCAGTGTAGTAGCAGTTATAGGCAGAACACAAGCAGAGGAGGGAACAGAAGAGAACAGTTTCAGTTTTGATTCCAAGTTGCAGACTAGTTTGCAGCTTCAGAGCTCAGAGCTTAATCCAGAGCTATGCCCAGGCCCCTTCCAGTTTCAGTTTCCAAACAGTCCTCATTGGCTGACTTTGTTACCATGCCTCTGCCAGTTCATGAATATTCTGACACTCCTCTTGATTGGAATAGATATGCATATGATATTTAGGGGTTTTGCAACTCCAGGTGGTCATTTTTCAGATGTCTTACTGCAAGGGTTGAAATGTGACCTCCCCAGAATCTGCCTTACACCCCTTTTGTCCCCTGCCCTCCAGAGAACCGTTTAGTCCCTTCCCACCCTCCCAAGAAGACACCGAAACCTTGGGGTTAGCTCTGATCTCTCCCTTCCTTTCTTGTTCTTCCATGTTTTGCCTACATCTGGCTGCTGCTTCCCCATTTCATGCCTGGAACCATCTCCTTGTTTCCTCCTTAATGCCATCAGATGACTCATTGGTTTGTGTTTTGCTTGATTCTTGCTCCAAACCAGTGGTACCTACAAGGGTTGATCCCAAAAGCTCAAAACTCTCCCGTTTTTCTATTTGTGATGAGGGGTTTTTTTTGGGGGGGGGGTGACTATTCCGAGTGCTCAAGTCTTCACTTGATGGTTATCCTCCTATCTGCCACAGAATTGGTCCTTCTTCTCAGAAGGTATCTTCTAAATGTAAATAAACGATGTCTAGTGTTGACTCTATTTTACATCAGTTTCTCCTCTTCTTTCCACGCCAACTTTTAAAGCTTTCTCAAGACCATCTGCCCTTGATTATATCTCGTAACCAACCTCTATTCGGTCATCTCCTTCCTTCCGTCTCACATCACCTCTTACATTCTCTTCTCTTCTCTTCTCTTCTCTTCTCTTCTCTTCTCTTCTCTTCCTTCCTTTTTTTCTTCCTTTCTTCTTTCTTTCTTTTTTCCTTCCTTTCTCCCTTCCTCCCTCTTTCCCTCCCTCCCTCTCTCCCAATCCTTCCTTCCTCCGTTTCTTCCTCCATCCATCATATCTATCTATCTATCTATCTATCTATCTATCTATCTATCTATCTATCTATCTATTTGCTTCTTTCTTTCTTCCCTCCTTCCTTCCTTCATCCATCCATCCATCCATCCATCCCTCATTACTTCCTTCCTCCATCCATCCATCCATCCATCCATCCATCCATCCATCTATCTATCTATCTATCTATCTATCTATCTATCTATCTATCTATGTATTTGCTTCTTTCTTTCTTCCCTCCTTCCTTCCTTCCTTCATCCATCCATCCATCCATCCATCCATCCATCCATCCCTCATTACTTCCTTCCTCCATCCATCCATCCATCCATCCATCCATCCATCCATCCATCCCTCTCTATCTATCTATCTATCTATCTATCTATCTATCTATCTATCTATCTATCTATCTTTTTTTCCTTCCTTCCTTCCTCCCTCCCTCCTTCCTTCCCTCCCTCCCAATCCTTTCTTCTTTGCTTGCTTCTTTCCTTTCTCTGTTTCCATAACGAGTCCTGTTTGTTAGAACCTCATATTGTTGTTGATTCCAGCTCCCAACAAGCTGCCTGGGGAATTCTGGGAATTGAAGTCCATATGCCCTAAACTTTCCAAGGTTGTGAAACACTGCCCTAAGAAAATTTAACTCTGATTTCTATCTGTCCTTATCTAAGGAGGCATCACCATCATACCTTTAGTATTTAGTGCTCCATCGCTGATGGTTTTCAAGAAATGATTGGAGAACCATTTGTTCAATAAGGACTCTTGCCTTGGGCAACGGGTTGGACGAGAAGACTTCCAAGGTCACTTCCTGCCCTATGATTATATTAAAAGACCAATAAAATCCACTAATCAGGGAGAGAAGCAACCAAGAACTAAGGAGAAATTTCCGGAATTTGTGGAATGGTTTCCCTCCGGAAGTTGTAAATGCTCCAATACTGGAAGTTTTTAAGAAGAAGAGATTGGAAAAACATTTGTCTGAAATGGTGTAGGGTTTCTTGCCTGGACAAAAAGTTGGACTAGAAGATTTTCAAGGTTTCTTCCAATTTTTTTTTATTCTGCTTTCCATCTTTTAGGCTGTATGGATATAAAACATTCATTCAATAACATCAAATAAACCACTCAAACTCACATTTGAGTGAAAATCTCAAACAAGCTACTTGGCTTTCTTCTGTCCACTTCTTCAAATTGCTAATGAATCACAGCTTCTGAGGTGGCTGGTCTCCATTCTAAGTGTCTCATGTATGGGGTCTCCAATGGCATCCAGAGGTGATCTTCACTCTTAACGAATGTTTAACGTAAGCCAGATCAGGCTATACCAAAGAGGACATTTAAGATAATTGCCAGGAGACAAAAAACACATGAAGAATGGTTGCAGGAATTGGATTTGGCTAGTCTAGAGAAAAGAAAAAAACTAGGAGGGACATGATAGCAGTTCTCCAGTATTTGGGGATGGGGGCTGCCACAAAGAAGAGGGGGTCAACCTATTCTCCAAAGCACCAGAAGACAGGACAAGAAAGAATGGATGGAAACTAACCAAGGAGAGAAACCACTTGGAATTAAGGAGAAATGTCTTTAGGGAACAGCTTGCCTTCAGAAGTTGTAGGTGCTTCATCACTGGAGGTTTTTAAGAAAAGACTGGGCAGCCACCTATCTGAAATATCGTAGGGTCTTCTGCTTGATCAGGGGGCTGGACTAGAAGACCTCTAAGATTCCTTCCAGCTCTGTTCTGATTCTGAAAAATCAGCCAGATACATAGCAGTGGTGAAGTGAAAGTCCATCAAAAAGTGAAGACCCATCAAGAGGGCAGGCTGATGTCCTACCTCTTTGTTGACATTTGTCCCACAAACAAAGAGGTGTAGAATCCCTTGCATGGTCATGGCTGCCTTGCTGACATTTCTGACTCACACACAAATACATACACATAGAGAGCAAGAGAGGGAGACGGCCCTGAGCAAAACACAGCTTTCTGTGGAGAAGATAAACATAGGATTCCATCTGTCTCTCTCTCTCTCTCTTATTCTCTTTCTCTTCCTCTCTCTTCATCCATTCCTCCTAAGCCACCAGAGACAATTCCAGTGTTTCTTTTGTGTTTTTCTTCATTTTAAGACACACAGAAGTGGCACTGAGCATAAGTGTGGAATGCATTAGAGTAGGCCGAATGGGGAAAAAAAGCCAGGTCACCTTGCTTTGTCGCTGCCTTCTCCACTATCTTGTAATTCTCTTGGATTGTAGCTTGGAAGCATTTGAAGCCATTCTGCCTGTATCTCACGTTATTATTCCCCCTTGGAGAGTCTGGTGGGTCTCCCTCAAGTGAGTGAAAGCAGCATGAAGAGTTTGGTTGGTCCAGAAGCTAAGAGATCTCTCTTTCTCCTTTTTTTTCCTTCCTCTTCCCAGGGCATCGCTCTGGAGCTCCTGTGTAGTCCTACCTCTGCTGGCCCTCACCTGGATGTCGGCTGTGCTGGCCATCACTGACCGTCGTTCGGCCCTCTTCCAGATCCTGTTTGCAGTGTTTGATTCCTTGGAAGGCTTCGTCATTGTAATGGTCCACTGCATTCTTAGAAGAGAGGTGGGCCTTTGAGCATGGAAGATGGCAGGACATCTTTTGGGTCTTTAGAAGGACAAGTTCTTACACTGGTGGAAATTGGAGGAAGTGGCTGGATGGAAGACAATGTTGTCTTCTACATAAGAATCTCATTCCCTTCCATCTTTCAGTTTTGTGGAGATGGTCCACGTTTGATGGTCAAGGGACACATTTAACATTTGGAAAAGGTGGGCAACCATAAATTAAATGATGTAGACAGGAATGGATCATTTAAACCAGTGTTTCTCAACTTTGGCAATTTTGAAGTCCACATGTACTTGAAATTTCCTGGAATGTAAACAACTAATGCCAAACCAGTGCCACCAAATTCAATGATTTACTCCAGGTTTTTATAACTTCCCCCCCACCCCAATTTAGCACAACCAGATAATATTTATACCATACCGCTTTAGAAAGAAAGAAAGAAAGAAAGAAAGAAAGAAAGAAAGAAAGAAAGAAAGAAAGAAAGAAAGAATAGAAATAGACAGCCAGTATAGATGTGTGTGTGTGAGAGAGAGAGAGAGAAACAGATATTGTAGATGGATGGATTGATGGATGGATGAATGGATGGATGAATGGATGGATGAATGGATGGATGGATTAATAGATAGATATACAATGAATATACAATGAATATATATTATATCTATAAATATGAGAGATGCATAAATATAAGCAGATCCATCCTGTGTAATTCGGTATATTGTAAACCATCCTTGGAAAATTCCATGTTGATGGCTTTCAAACACCTTTTTAAAATCCAATAATAAATACAAGTATTTTATGTGCCTTAAAAAAGAAACCTGATTCAGTTGTGTTGATGTTCCTGATGATGATGATCAAGAAAAGTTCAGCAAGGAGGAAAATTCACTCCCATTTTAGCCGCCAGTTCTAGTGCTTAATTATCTCAGCTGTGATTATGAACTTTTCCTTACAGTTCCTTTAATGGCTGATATTAATGGCTGTGCAATTGCCTGAAAACCGACGCTCATTAGCAATCTATCCCATATTTTATGCAGCACAAGACTTGAAATTGATTCTGCCTAATGGCACAACCTTTTTATTTTCCCCTAGGTGCAAGATGCTATTAAATGCCGAGTCGTGGACCGTCAAGAAGAAGCCAATGGAGATTCTGGAGGATCGTTCCAGAATGGACATGCCCAGCTTATGGTAAGTGGGAAAAAAAATGCTTTGTAGGAGAGGACAGATGTAGCTTTTATGGCTCCGGTGAACAGAAGATGGCACATACCAATGTGGCGCATACAGGCTGGGAATGTTTGGAGGTTAAAACATATGAAGAACAGTTGTAGGAACTTGGCATATCTTGTCTAACAAAGAGAAGGACTAAGGGTGCAGTAGAAAAACCTGGCCCTTAGAATCACCAAGAATTGGACACAACTGAATGGATATCATCATCATTATCATCAAACAGTCTCCCAATATTTGAGGAGCTTCCCCAAAGAAGAGGGCATTATCTCTTCTCCAGAGCACATGAGGGCAAGACAAGAAACTATGGATGGAAACCTATCAAAGAAATAATTTAATTTCCTGACATTGAGAACAATTAATCGGTGGAAGGAGTTGCCTCCAGTAGCTGTAGGTGTTCTATCCCTGGAGGTTTTTAAGAAGATATTGGACACCCATTTGTCTCAAATGGAACAGGGTCTCCTGCTCAAACAATGGGTTGGACTAGAAGACCTCCAAAGTTCCTTCCAATTCTGTTATTCTATGTTCTATTGGGAAACCACCATACTTTTAACTTGTCCCAGTTGCTGATCATCATAAAATGTGTTTGATTGGGTTTTATTGCCATTATACAAACCCATCAGAAGACTTAAAGTGAGTCAAGATGACAAGAACATAAAATGCTTCCTCAGGACTACAAGTTCATCTAGGCCATGATTATACCATGGCAAGTAGCCATTTTCTGGACATTCTTAAAACAAGACAGAACAGTGATCATTCTCATCCATGGCTGGTCCCCAGGTCTACATGACAGGTATCACCATCATAAATGTATTTAATCCTTTCTAAAGATCATCTGAATTGGTGTTCAGATATTATTGCATCTACAGGTTTCAGATTTCCTGGGTACCTATAACAGCCATTGATTAATGTATGTCCCGGTCCACCCTGATTTCCAGATAGGATGTACAAAAGCTGCCCGATGCATTCTTGTTAGTGCCAATATTCCCCAAGTGCTTTCTTCAAGCCATCTTCTCCAGAACTGTTGGATGGCACCTGGTCATTGACCATGCTAACTCAGGGTGCTGGGAGTCATAGCCCATTGTATCTGGAGGGCACCCCTTGGAGAAAGACTACATCAGTGGAATTTAAATAACCTAAGGCTGTGTCTAATAGGAGGCCATCTGCATGGATCTTCTGCAACATTGAGCCCATTGTCCTCACCTGCTTTGAATGGCAAGCCCAGTTAGATGGTCTTGCTTTGCTTCTTCCTTTTTTCTAATCCCGGCTGCTTTTGTAAGACTCAGCTTTTCATAACATTTCAACCCTGATTAAGAAGAGGGTTTATCACCCGAGATCTTTTCTCCCAATTTTCCGGGAGAAGCAATGAGGGCGAATCCATTTCCCCCCCAGAGACAAACTTTAAGCTTCTCCTCTTAACTTTGTTTAGTAAGATGAAAAGACACAACCGATGTGCTCTAA
This sequence comes from Hydrophis major, assembly GCA_033807585.1. Taxonomy (NCBI): domain Eukaryota; kingdom Metazoa; phylum Chordata; class Lepidosauria; order Squamata; family Elapidae; genus Hydrophis; species Hydrophis major. The sequence continues at coordinate 1,693,169 of CM066330.1, read as the reverse complement.
TGGCCTTCGTGGCAAGGATCCAGGTTACCTTAGGGCAGTGGTGGGATTCAAAATATTTTTACTACTGGTTCTGTGGGTGTGGTTTGGTGGGCATGATAGCGAAGGATACTGTAAAATCTCCATTCCTAACCCACTCCAGGGGGAAGATTACTGCAAAATCCCCATTCCCTCCCCACCCCGCTAACCTGCTTTCCAGCTCCGTTCCCCTGTGCAGGGCAACCCAAGAAGACCCAGCTGATCAGCTGGGACTCGGGAGGCAGAGAAGAGATGGGGTTGGCAGGGCCAGTCAGAAGTGGGATTTGCTGGTTCTCCGAACTACTCAAAATTTCCGCTACCGGTTCTCCAGAACTGTTTAGAACTGGCTGAATACCACCTCTGCCTGAGGGACCATCTCATCCCACTGGGATTGGCCTGCTCCAAGGGGGTATTCTGTGGGCCCCATGGACCAGGGAATTCTAGCTAGTGGGATCTAGGAGAAAATATCTTCTCTGCTATTCCTCAGGGACATCTTATCTCCTGGAGTGAGATCAACTCCAACCCTCTGATCTTTTGTAAGAGCCTGAAAACCAGGTTCTTCCAATTGACTTGGGGATCAACGGAGGATTTTCACATGGGGGAGGGTTGATTGTTTAATAACAGATCCCACCTCCCCTCCCCCTGCTCAGCCCATTCCCTCCCTTCCCGCCTTTTAGCTACTCTATTTTGTATTTTTACAATTTTGTAGTACAGGTATTTTTTCATTTACAAATGTTTGTTTAGTGACTGTTCAAAGTTACAGTTGCACTGAAAAATGGACCCATCTCTGTTTTTCCTATTTACGACTGTTCACATGATCAAAATTCACACCCTTGGCAACTGACTTATGTTCATGACGGTTGCAGTGTCCTGGGGTCATGAAAAAATGACCATCTGGAGTTGCAAAACCCCTAAGTCTCATATACGTAACTGTTGCAACCAGATATATTTACAGATAGTCCTTGATTTATTGAGCACAACATTTCTGTTGCTGAGCAAGACACTTGTTAAAAGAGCATTGCCCCATTTTAAGACCTGCGTCACTACCATTGTTAAGCAGTTGTTAAGTTAGAAACATGGCTGTGAAGTGAATCTGGCTTCCCCATTGAATTTGCTTATCAGAAGTTTGCAGAAACTGATAGAATAGAATAGAATAGAATAGAACAGAATAGAATAGAATAGAATGGAATGGAATGGAATGGAATGGAATGGAGTGGAGTGGAGTGGAGTGGAGTGGAATGGAATAGAATTCTTTATTGGCCAAGTGTGATTGGACACCCAAGGAATTTGTCTTGGTGCAAATGCTCTCAGTGTACATAAAAGAAAAGATATATTCGTCAAGAGTCAAGAATCATCCGGTACAACACTTAATAATAGTCATAAGGTACAATAAGCAATCAAATCATACTAGGAAACAGTCAATATAGATCAAAGGGATACAAGCGACAAAGTTACTGTCATACAGTCACACATGGGAGGGGATGGGCAATAAGAAGTGATGAGAAGGTTAATAGTAATAGTAGTGCAGACTTTGTAAATAGTTGGACAGTGCAGAGGGAATTATTTGTTTAGCAGAGTAATGGCATTCAGGGAAAAACTGCCCATGTGTCTAGTTGTTCTGGTGTGCAGTGCTCTATAGCGTCATTTTGAGGGTAGGAGTTGAAACAGTTTATGTCCAGGATGTGAGGGGTCTGTAAATATTTTCACAGCCCTCTTTTTGACTTGTGCAGTAGACAGGTCCTTGACGGAAGGCAGGTTGGTAGTCATTGTTTTTTTCTGCAGTCCTAATTACTCTCTAAAGTCTGTGTCTGTCTTGTTGGGTTGCAGAACCAAACCACTTGGACCTCATTGTGGTGTCCTGCGGACACACAACCACAATTTGTCACACTCTTTCATCAGATTCCAGCAAAAATTACCCGTTATGGAGAATGCATTCACACATTCATCCATGCGATTCAGACTTATAACTACATGATTCACTAAACAACTGCCATAAAGGTGGGACTATCGACTTAAGACCATCACAAATTAGGATGGAAATTCCTCTCCCCCATTGTAGCTATGAATCTACATAGATGACTGTAATAGCTGTGAATACAGATCCTTGGCCTAACAGCAGCTCATTTAATGACTATTCGAGGGTTGTGAGAACATTGAAAAAAAGGATTTACGACCATTTTTCATACTTATAACCGTCCGTGGTCACATGATCAAAATTCAGACTCTTGGCAACCGACTCATATTTATGACAGTTGTGGTGTCCCCAGGATCACGTGATCCTCTTTTGTGACCTCCTAACAATCAAAGTCAATGGGGAAGTCGGATTCACTTTACAACCATGTCACTAATTTAACAACTGCAGTGATTCACTTAACAACCATGACAGGAAAGGTCATAAAATGTGGCAAAACTCATTTAACAATTGCCTCACTTAGTGACAGAGATTTGGGGCTGAACTGTGGTCATAAGTCAAGGATTAAATGCATTCTATTTATGTGGTCTTATTTTTGATATTGTAAGCTTCCCAGAGTTACCCTGCGGTATGATGGGAGCAGCCAAGACATTTGATAAATAATTGTCCCAAACCAGTCCAGTAATCTGGTTTTTCTATAAAGACATTCCTCTTCTCACCAAGAAGCTTCTTCAGTTCTGACTGTATGGGGGAGGAATGGAAGGATTTATACTCCTTGCAGATAGCTGGTCATTTGCATCCTTTCAGAGCCTCATTGAGGCCACTTGGAGGTTTATCTGTGTCCTCAGGGTCACCTGAGTAGTGCAAATGGGTATGGAGCCTTCTTGGAACTGCTGAAAGGACTGTGTTGTAGACTGGAGATAGATGATGTCATATCCCTCCTCCTTTGTTGAGGGAGGGCTGTTCAATTTGGACATAGATGGCCTCTTTGACCCCTGTTTCAAACCAACAGTCCTCTCTGCCCAAAAGGTGGACTTTGCTATCTTCAAAAGACTGGCCTTTGTGTGTCTTTTAAGTGCATCTGGACTGCTGAATCTAGTCCTGATGGGTTTGTTTTCTTATGTTGTGCCATGCGCTTATCAAGTGGATGACCCATTTTAATGACCCTCTAAAAGGATGCAAGTGACCAGCTCTGTCTGCAAGGAGTATCAATCCTTCCATTCCCCACCATCCAGTCAGAGCTGAAGAAGCTTCTTGGGTGAGAAGGGAAACATCTTCAAAGAACAAACCAGAGAGTCCAGCTGCCTCTTGAAAAAAAAAAAAAAAGCACCTCTGGGACTACCATGACTGGATGACTCAGAATCTGCCTAGACATTTGATAAATAAATAAATACATATAAAATGACTATACATGAGTAATTCCCCTTCTCTTCTTGACAATGCCACCTTGTTGGCATTCAGGAGAAAGTCCTGATCATTGATATTCTTTATGGGTGCATCTGCCTAAATTAGATATGCATTAAAATACCCACCATGAGGTGCCACTGAATGCTGATGATCCTTGCCTGCTACATTACACTCTGTGCAACGAACACACTAAGGTGCCATCCCCTAATATTTGTTGCATCTCTATCTGGCTCTTCTCACACACCTGCCCCATAGGCATTTGGGGGACTGGTTTTGCCAGCCAGCCAGAAAAGAAACCAGACCGAATATAAAGACATTTTAGCATAGCTGTCAGGGAAGGTCTTAGATGCTCTCTGAACTTGGTTGTTTTCTTGCAGATGTTTCATGGCCCAACAAGGAAACATCATCAGTGCTAGAAAGAAGGGAGGTTTTGGAGAGGAGGAGGAGGAGGAGGAGGAGGAGGAGAACTATGTTGTGTTTGTTGCACTGAGTTTGATTGTTTTCTTACAGATGTTTCATGGCCCAACAAGGAAACATCATCAGTGTTAAAAAGGAGGGAGATTTTGGAGAGGAGGAGGAGGAGGAGGAGGAGGAGGAGGAGGAGGAGGAGGAGGAGGAGGAGGAGGAGGAGGAGGAGGAGGAGGAGGAGGAGGAGAACTATGGTGTGTTTGTTACTCTGAACTTGATTGTTTTCTTGCAGATGTTTCATGACCCAATTAGGAAACATCATCAGTGCTAGAAAATGTTGTTAGTCTTGCATTGATGATATTACTGAGTTGAGTCATGAAACATCTGCAAGAAAATTATTTAGGTCAGAGAGCACCAAGGACCCCATGATTTAATGATTTAACCCTGAGCTACAAATATTATATTCTCCTTTATTGCATTTGATGCCTCGCCTCCAAACAACTCCCTTAGATGACCAGGAGGTTGGTTATAGGTGCTCTTGGCTTTTCAGTTGGGTTAAAAAGCTGGTATTTCCAAATCTTGAGTTTTTCAATCTCATAGCTCCCTTCTCCTTTCCCTGTTGCTGATCACTTCTTCTCTTTGCTTTCTCTGTCTTCCAGACTGATTTTGAGAAAGACGTGGACATGGCTTGTAGATCAGGTGAGCACATCACAGGTGAGACATCAACCTTGACCTGGTTTGGGGATTGAACTTGATGTTTGTGTTTTTTTTTAATTTACCCTTCTCCCTTGCTTCCTGACTGGGTTCTATGACAGTTCACCGTGGCCAACTCACCATGGTCAACTTGCCATTGTGGGACAATTTGCTATGTCCAACTTGCCATGGGACAAGAGTTACATGAATATCAAAGAAAGGGTGGTATAGAATCATTAAAGATGCAAAAGGAAGGACAGAATGAAATGTGAATGGCAAAAATTAAAACATACTTCATGTATTTTAAATAATTAAATTGAATTGCTAAATTGTACAGCAGTGAGTTATCCAGCAGCAAGTGGGCCATGGCGAATTCTCCTGTGGTGAGTTGCCACAGCAAGTTGGCTGTAGCAAGTTATCACATTCCTTCCTGATTATGTGAAGTTGTGAATCTGTATACCTGAGCTTATACCTTATTGGTCCAACTTTCTGGAGATCTTTGATGTTATCCTGTGTCTAGTCCACCAGCTTTTTCCCACGCTCAAATAGCCCTGAAACCTCTAGACCTCCTTACCTTTATAGTTTTTTTTCCTGGCTTCAGACCAAAAGCTCTGCCTGTCAACTAATGAAAACCAACCTCTCCCTTATCCAGTTTTCCTTTCTTTAAAGCAGGGATACAGTAGGTGGGGAAGCATGGCTCTTTCATGACTTGTGGGCTTCAACTCCCAGAATTCCTAAGCCAGCCATGCTCAGGGAGGGAAACCATGGCCCCCTTTAAAAAAAATATTTTAATTAAACATATTTCATCATTTTATATCTCTTTTACAGTCTTTGCAGCGTTCCTGCATCAATAATACTCATATATACATATCAATTACATTCCTTTTTCTTCCTTTAACTATATACATTGCCATTAAGTTTAATATACCTCTCAAATTACCTTTATAAATATAAAGGTCTTTGCTTCTATTTTCTAACCATTTATACCATATATCCCAGACCAAATAATATTCTGTTTCCCCCCTTTCTTTTAATTCTAATATTAGCCTGTCCATCTCTGCACAATCTAACACCTTTTTTAATCACCATTTCCTCAGAGGGTGTGCTGTTCTGTTTCCAGTTTTGCACATATGCAATTCTGCCTGCAATATAATATATTATGTGCATTATGTGCAATATAATATATTAAATTTTCTAACTGCAGTTTCCTCTTATTATCCCTAGTAGAAATAGTTCGGGTTTTAACTCAATTTGTTGACTTCATGATTTCCTCTAGCCATTTTCTTATTTTAGTCCAGTACTTCCTGGTTTCCGGACAAGATTCCCCACATATGAAAAAAATGTGTAAGAGGTCTCGGTGGTGCAATGGTTAGAGTGCAGTACTGCAGGCTACTTCTGCTGACTGCTGGCTGCCTCCAATTTGGCAGTTCAAATCCCACCAGGCTCAAGGTTGACTCAGCCTTCCATCCTTCTGAGGTGGGTAAAATGTGGACCCAGATTGTTGGGGGCAGGTGGCTGACTCTGTAAACCACTGTGGGCTTGTAAAGCACTATAAAGTGGTATATCAATCTAAGTGCTGTTGCTATTTTATGACTTGTTGACTTCAACTCCCAGAATTCCTGAGCCAACATGCCTGGCTCAGGAATTCTGGGAGTTGAAGTCCACAAGTCATAAAAGGGCCATTGTTTCCCCACCTATCCCAGCTTTGAAAACTTCCTTCTCCTGTATTTTCCAACCCAAGAAAAAACAATGGAAACAGTGTACAAGAGGTGTATACATGGCACCAAACTGAACACGATATACAGTTGGTCCTTGACTTACAACCACAGTTGAGCCCAAAATTTCGGTTGCTAAGTGGAACATTTGTTCAGAGAATTTTGCCTATCCCCTCTCTGTCCACATTCATTAAGGGAATCATGGCAGTTGGGAAATTAGCACCACGGTTGTTGGCTTCACTTGTCAGAAGTTCCCATGATTCCCGGGATGCTGCAACCATCATAAATCTGAGTCATTTGCCACGTGTCCAAATTTTGTTCATGTGACCACAGAGATGCTTGCAATGGTTGTGTGAAAAACGGCCATAAGTCACATTTTTTCAGTGCCATCGTAATGTTGAATGGTTGCTTAATGAACTGTTGTAAATCAAGGCCTGCCTAGAATCAATTGTTCTTTCAAATCCTCCTTGGATTTTTCAGATGGTTCTTTTGTAGAAAAAAATAAAATAAAGCCCATTACCAACTTGGTCCAATCCTCCAAAATCCAATCTTTCAAACTGGGATCTCTTTAAGCCATGGAATTATGACTGTTTGTGATCCTGTTATTTTATCCCTTCCTGGCTTTATTGCCCGTTTCTCTCTTCATTTTCCATACCTTCTGCCTGTTTGTAATCCTCAGCTTATCACTGTGTCTTTGTCCAGTGTGGTTCTGCACAATGAGGGAATGACAAATCCTTGTTTGCCTTTAGATATTATCTTAGTTGCCAAGAAAGTGGTCAAAACCGAGCAAACAGCTGTGCAATTTGTTGCATACAAATCGAAACGTGGATTTAAAAAGTGATGCATGGAATTGGTTTTCTTTGCCTCTTTGATTATATTTGGTCTTCTTTCAGTATATCTCTCTCCTCTATGCATGCTCTTTAATTGTTTCTACCCTTCCTTCCTTCCTTTCTTCTCTTAATCCTGTTCGGCACTCAATTTGCGCTGGAATTGAATTAGTCGGGAATTTCTTGGGTCCGAGTTACAGGCAGCCAAAAGGATTTATATCTTCCAATGCATTCGGTCACTAGTTTTATATCAAAATGTATTGTGCATACATTGTGGGGTGTGGGTTTGTTTTTTTTTTTTTGAATATGCAAGTTTGGAGGAAAAAAAATCAACTTCTGTACAGTATATTTGTAACACAGATCATATTTGTAGCTCAGAGTTGATATAAGAGGTCCTTGGTGGTCTCTGAGCTTGGTGGTTTTCACATTTCCTTACTCAACTTCATCAGCACAAGAAGAGAGTGGGGTTTGGAGGAGGAGGAGGAGGAGGAGGAGGAGGAGGAGGAGGAGGAGGAGGAGGAGGAGGAGGAGGAAAAAAGATTGTGAGGTCCCTGGTTCTTTCTGAGCTTGGTTGTTTGTGTGCAGAAGTTTTATTATCAAACCCCACTCCCTTCTAGCACTGATAATGTTACATAGTTCAGTAATGAAACCTCTGCAAGAAAGCAACCAGTTCTCCCCCTTCTCCTCCCCTTCCCCTCCCCCAACTTCCCCTTCTCCTCTTCCCTCTTTCTTCTAGCATTGATTACGTTACCTACTTTATAATGCCTTGGTAAGACCACACTTGCAATATTTTATCCAGTTCTCATTGCCATGATATGAAAAGATGTGGAGAAAAAGTTCAAAGAAGAGCAACGAAGATGATTAGGGGACTGGAGGCTGAAACATATAAAGAATGGTTGCAGGAATTGGGCAATGTCTAGCTTAACGAAAAGAAGGACTAGGGGAGACATGATAGCAGTGTTCCAATATCTCAGGGGCTGCCCCAAAGAAGAGGCAGTCAAGCTATTCTCCAAAGCATCTGAAGGCAGGACAAGAAACAATGGGTGGAAACTAATCAAGGAGGGAACCAACTTAGAACTAAGGAGAGATTTCCTGACAGCGAGAACAATTAACCTGTGGAACAACTGGCCTCCAGAAGTTGTGGGTGAGGGAGGTGTAACCCCTGAGGAAGGGGTTAGACTAGAAGATCTCCAAGATCCCTTCCAGCTCTGTTATTCTGTTGTTATGCAAGCTGTTTTGAGTTCTTGAAAGTGAAGGCCATCCATAAATCGAACTGACAATGAAACAGAAATGCCAACAATTCTAATTACAGCTAAATCCATCAACTTTATTGCTCATCAAAGATAGTGCCAGAGTTCAGATTTAATACATAGCAGGCAGGCCAGGAACTAGCAATCATGTCACCCAACCTCTTTTTCCCGTATGAACAGCGTAAAAACAGGAGGGAAATATATAGATTCTTTTTTACCTCAGAATACAGACTGTCCTCGACCTATGACCACAACTCAAACCCCAAATTCACATCACTAAAAGCTACTTGGAGTGAGTTTTGCCCCATTTTGTGATGTTTTACACCACGGCAGTCAAGCATGCCATCATTCAGCGAATCTGCTACTCCCCATCAACTTAGCTCATTGGAATCCGTCTTGGAAGGTCGGGAATGGTGATCCCCTGATCCCAGACACTGCGACCGTCATAAGTATGAATCAATTGCCAAGCGTCTGAATTTTGATACACATGATCATAGAGATGCTGCAATGGTCATACGTTTGAAAAGCTGGTTAGGTCATTTTTTTTCCTGTGCCGGTGTAATATCAAACTGTCAGTAAACAAATGGTGAAAGCTATCTACATTTGAGATATGCACGACTTACAAAAGTTCACTTAGTGACTGAAAAAAGTGAGCTATGAGTGTTGTTCACACAACCACCGCAGCCTCCCGGTGGTAAAGAGATCAAAATTCAGATGCTGGGCAACTGGCATGTACTTATGACGGTTGCAGTATCCCAGGGTCACGTGATATTTGTTAACCAAATTCTGTGTAGGGTTTTCTCTGGTAATATTGTACTACTAACTAGAGCATACAAAACATTTGCTAGACTGATTCTCGAATACAGCTCATCTGTCTGGAATCCGCACTGCATATCGGACATTAATACAATCGAGAGAGAGCCCAGGGATATTTCACGAGAAGAGTCCTCCATTCTTCTACTCGAAGAGTCCTCCATTCTTCTACTAGATTTGAAATTTTGGGCTTAGACAACTTAGAACTACCCCACCTTCAGTCTGACCTAGGCATAGTACATAAAATTATCCATTTCAAAGTCCCATCAATGACCACAATATATGAGCACACAATAGATACTCTTCTGATCCAAACCTTGTTCCAAGGAAACAAACACGAAATAGAGGTAACAGCAAAACCTTTTAATGATTCTTTATGAATTCCATTCCTTCCCAGTTAAAAGGCTGTTTCAAACTAATTGTCTCTGATAGAATGAGCCTTGCCAAGGTTGTGCAAGGCTGCCAAGAACACTAGACAAAGTTGCCAAGAAATAATTCAAAGAGTCTCCAAACACAAACTAAGATAGAACGAATGTCCACAAGGTTTGTGTGCAAAAACTTCTTTGCTTCCGGCAAAGAACTCGGGTTCCTCAGCTGGCTTTTATCTCTTAAGGGAGGGCCCATTACCTTGCAGCCTTACTCCCAAGTCGCCCGTGCTGCTGCAGCTGCTCTTTCCTTCAAGCTGCCTTGCGTGCACGCACACTTGGTACAGGCTCCTCGGGGGACTCTTCCTCACTGCTCCCAGCCTCCACAATCTCCGAAGGCAGCATTCCATTCCCTGATGATCCTGGCCCCATCCCTGCCTCACACGCAGGCTCCTCACCTGAGTCTGTTCGAGACCTCAGCCATCTGCACCTCCTGCCGGTGAACCACAACAGGTACAAACTCAAACTTCACCAAACTCAATCACAGGAAATACGACTTGGGCAACAGAGTGATCAATACCTGGAATGCACTACCTGACTCTGTGGGTTTTTTCCCCAAACCCCAAAAACTTTAACTTTATTTTTTTTTTTTGAAACAAATTTTTATTAATTTTAAAGATAAAACAACACATCATTAACCATTAAATACATAAACACATAAAACCTCTTAACATTGTAAAATTATTTTTATACAGCATAATTCCAATTTATCCCATCTCCATATGGACACACAAATATCTTTCAGCAAATTTCTCATTATTTCTCTTTACTCCTATTCAATTTCATTTCTCTTCCATATTTATCCATTTTATAGTCATCATATTCTTTTCTTTCTGGCTTGTTTAAATTATTCTCGTCTAACATTCCTCCAAGGTTTTATTGATTCTTTTTTCCTTTTTTTTTTAATAAAAAACAAATTTTGTTAGTTTTACCATAAGCACAATACACAAACATACAAACACAAAACATAAACAAAACTAAAAGATCTTTTCTGAAGGTTGTCTGTTCCCGGGTTAAAACTCTTTACACAGACACAAATTCAAACATCATATTCAACCCATATCTCCTTCCAAATCTTATTATCATTTTCTTTTTTATATATATATATAAAAACCATTTTTATCAGTTTTATAAAAACAATGCACAAAGAATCAAGGCATAGCAGCTTATAAATTCTTTTCTAAGAAAAAATAATAATAATAGACCAATAAGGCATAACATTTCCAGATTATAATATCAATATTTCATATAATATTAACTTCATATCTTGTCCCTACTTCTCTTTTCCATCCAAATTATTTATTAATTAAAATTTTATTGCCTTTTATCAATATACAAAATCCAAAAAAAAAAAGCATATATATCCTTCCATATCTTATTACCATTTTCAACAACATTCTTTGTCTGTTCTATTTCCAATTATCCATTCATCTTTTTTTTCTTTTACTATACTTCTCCTGTACACCAATTGGAGTAACATCTATAACTCATTACCCTAACTTAGAAATACTACATATAGCAATCTTTCTTGGGATTCTGTTTAAAAAAATTCTAAAATTACATAATAAATTTTATATTCTAAATATACATATAACAACACACTCTTATATACCCTCCAGAATCCCTCTTTTAATCTAAATTAAATTCACCCATTGTCTCTAAATAAACTTTTTTTCTTTAGGTCTTGCTTCCCCCCATTAAGGCTTCTCCTCCCCCCCTTTCTCTCTTGCTTATTCTTCTCCTTGCCCTTTCTACCCCTTTGCTTTTTCTCTTCGCTTTTCTTGCTCCTTTTCCTTTGCTTTCTAACCTTGCCTCCATCTTTTCGCTCATTTTTCTCTCTTTTGGTTGTTTTTATAATTCTTAAAATCCCCTTTTTCTTATCCTTTTTCTCCTCCTCTCTGGAAGGGACCCATTGTTCATCAAAGATGGCTTCTTCTTCCTTGTCCCAGTCCTTCTGCTGTGTAATCAACTTTTCAAAAGAACATAACGCCATTTCTAAGAATTGAAACAAAGCGCCCAAAGTATCTTCTTTTTTATATTTTTGATATTCAATCTCTAGTTCATCCACAGACGATGCCATTATGAAAAGGGAAACTTTTTCCAAAACAACCACAAGTATTTTTAATCAAAGACAATCAAAAGCAATTAAAAAAAGAAAAAAAGTTCCAAAAGTTAATACTATTCTTCCTTCTTCTCTTTCTCTTTCTGAATTAATTTTTAATCAAAGAGGTCCAATTACCATATATCTTCTTTTGGGATCCACAAAGACGTTCTAGACAATCTCCTCCTTTTTCAGCTTCTGCTCCAATTTTTTTTCTCCCTTCCCACTTGCAATGAGAATTTTAAATAATCAAAAATCCATACCTCCAGCAGAGATTTTCCAATTTCTCAAATTTTTCAATGTCCAAAAATCCCTTTATCTCTTAGCTTAGCTTTCAAAGCAATCCACTTTCAATGTCTAATATATCCAAATATTTCTGCTTTTTCCGTGGGGTGGGAGAGTAAAAAAAAAAAAAAAAATTCCCTTTAACAGCTTCTCCGCCGCTTTTCGCTCTTCTTAGGGATACAATGTATCCTCCAGCAACAAGCAGCTCAATTCCAGGCAATTTAAAAGGTGTTACTTGACCCGGCTCAGACAGAACTTTCACTCTTCACACTTCCTCCAGCACAGTTCTTACCCGGTTGCTGGCTTCTTCGTGGCGGCCATTGCTGACCGCCGCTCCACCGCCTTAGGAAAAAGGGGTTTTCCTGGAGAAGGGGGGGGGTCTGTGATGCCCCCACCTCCCTATCCGACTCCCCTCTGTCTTCAGCTGCCCCTACAGGGCAGCCATATCCCCCTGACCCATCTGGATCGGGGGTACCTCGACGGCTAGCACAGCAGGAATCGCGAGCTGTCGCGAATTCCTGCTGCCCCGAAGCCACGCAAACCGGAAGTTCATCCAAAAACTTTAACTTTAGACTATCATATGGTTGACCTCATCCCATTCCTAAGAGGTGCATAAGGGGGCATGCATAAGCACACCAAGGTACATACTGTCCCTGCCCCAATGTCCCCTTTTATTCGTACCCATTTCATATATTCATAATCCTGTTTGTACTTATACCTGTTATCCAATATTTGCTTGACAAACAAACAAACAGACAAACAAACAAACAAATAAATATCCTCTTTTGCAACCTTCTAGCAAGCCAAGTCAATGGGGGAAAAAAAATCCAGATTCACTTCACTTTGCTAATGGAATAAATGCAGGGATCCCCTTAACTACTGCAGCAAGAAAAGTCACTGAATGACTCGTTTAACCTATGTTCCACTTAGCAGTGTACATTTCAGGCTCCAATGGGGTTATAACTTGAGGACTACCTGGATTCCTGGATTTCAGACGGTCTTGATTCCATTAGGTTCCATGCATTTGTCAACTTTCCAAGTGTGAATGTGCATATATTCTCCAAATAACTGAAGTACAGATTAATAGAGTTGGAAGGGACCTTGTAGGTCATCTAGTCCAATCCCCTGCCCAAGCAGGAGACCCTACACCATTTCTGGCAGATGGGAGTCCAATCTCTTCTTGAAAGTCTCCAATGATGAAGCTCCCACAACTTCCAAAGGCAACTTCTGTTCCATGGGTTGGTTGTTCTCACTGTCAGAAAAATTCTCCTTATTTCCAGGTTGAATCTCTGCTTGTTCAATTTCCATCCATTATTCGGGTGCTTTAGAAAATAGCTTGATCCCCTTCCTCCTCTCTGTGGCAGCTTCCCAAATATTGGAAGACTGCTATCCTGTCTCCCCTGGTCCTTCTCTTCCCTAGACTAGCCATGCCCGGTTGCTGCAACCATTCTTCATATGTTTTAGCCTCCAGTCCCCTAATCCTCTTGGTTGCTAAAGAGCCAAACCATTCCTGCTTTCTGTCAAAAAAGCCTCTTACCAACAAGCATAAAAATGGATGTAAATCCCCTTTCAAATTCACATCCATTTCCAGGGCAGTGCAAAATGATGCGAAGGGAAGGAATTGTCGTGTTTGCACACACCTTTAGCATTCGAGCCTCTCGAACAGTCACTATGCAAAATGTTGGGCATTCCATTGAATTGTCACATCCCATCTAAGCCACTTATCTCAGGGGAGGGAGTGTCACCAGCTGCTCTTCAGCTACTTTGCCCAAAATAAATCAAACCAAACAGAATCAAACATTAATTATACCCGCGGAAGTACAACATATCCATCAGCAATCAAATTGCAGTTTCAACCACAGTCTCCCTGGAGAATGTACCATAAATTATATTGTGGTCATGTTGGCGTTTTTAATGTATTTGCATCTGTAATTTTACCTGGATGGTTGAGGGAATCTGAGATCCATTTGAAATGAATTTATGGTGGTGGGTACATTAAAAACCAGATAGATCCTTCCATCCCATGGTTCTTGGATGAACAGAATAGGATAGGATAGAATTAGAATGGAACAGAATAGAAAATACAGAATAGAAAATATAGAATAGAATGGAATGGAATGGAATAGAATAGAATAGAATAGAATAGAATAGAATAGAATAGAATAGAATAGAATAGAATAGAATAGAATAGAATAGAATAGAAACTTTATTGTGACTTTGAATGTACCCTAATTGGCATATATTAATGTGAAATTTCAAAGGGTCAATACCTCCAATATACACTACATAATATAACAGAATAAATAAATACAAAACAATAAAGAATTATGCATACACCCGCATATATTATATGTCACAGTGAAATAACACCATCCATTTCAGATGGATACCTGTACATGGTGAGGAAACGAATCTTGCGAGTTTACTAGACAGATGGTATAAATATAAAATGTGGAGAGTCAAATTTAATGTCAATTCACTATTGGAAGGTGTGAGTGGGTGTGGGATGATCATGTCCTTTCATATTTGGGGCAGTGGGTGACAATGAAGTAATTAGGAAATGCAGGTAGTCCCCATCTTACAACTTTTCATTTTGTGACTGAAGTTACAACAATACTGAAAAAAAGTGACATGACCATTTTTCACACTTAGTGACCATTGCTGCATCCCCATGGTCATGTGATCAAAATTCAGATGCTTGGAAACTGGTTCATATTCATGACAGTTGCCATGATCCCCTTTGGTGACCTACTGACATGGAAAGTCAACAGGGAAGCCAGATTCACTGAATGACCGTGTTCTTAAACTAACTGCTGCAGTGATTCACTTAACAACCATGGCAAGAAAGATTGTAAAAGGGGACAGAAATCACCCAGCCACTGTCTCACCTAGCAGCAGAAATGTTGGACTCAATTGTGGTTGTAAGTTGAGGACTACCTATGGTAAGCAACCTGTCTTTTGGACAATGAAGGGGGACATGTATGGCATCATGGTTTCCATTGGACCTTCTGAAATCCCATCTCTTTCCTCCTGATTTGTTAGTGCTCAACAAGGACATCAGTACGTGTCGTACCATGACCATCACGGGGACTCTGAAGCGTCCATCCCTGCAGGATGAGGAGAAGCTGAAGCTCAACCACCAGAAAGGGTCCTCCAACTTCAACAGTCTTCCAGCCAACGTCTCCAAGATGCATCTCCAGAGCTCCCCACACTACCTGGGCACCATCAACCTCAATGACTTCAGCAACCACACCTTGACTTTGAAGAAGGACAAAAGCCAACCTCCGAAATCCATCTATATCTGTGATGGAGATATCTTCAAAAAGCTGGATTCGGAGCTCTCGCGGGCACAGGATCAAACCAGGGACACTAGCTATGTCATTCTTCCCACCAACACCTCCACCTTGAGGCCCAAGCCACCACCGCCGCCGCCACCACCACCGCCACCGCCGCCACCCAAGGATGACACCAAGTACAGCATCAACATTGACCAGATGCCCCAGACAAGACTCATCCACCTCAGCATGGCCACAGATCCGGGCTTTGTGGTCAAGAGCCCCCCAAGAGAACCCATAGGGATCAGTTGTGCAGAAGGGCAAGCTTCTTCAATGATACAGCAGCAACCTTTGTCTCCTCCCTTGGTCAATAAATCCATGGACTCACAGATGCCCAACAGCTTGTGTGACATGGTCAAAACCAGTAATACTGGAATTGTGACCAAGAATGAGACAGTCACCACCCTCTCCATGAGCTCCCTAGAAGTAAGTGGCTGAAAGTTGGTGGCCTTCTCCATACCTGGGTTGGAGAGGTCCTTAAATTCCACTCTTGCTCACTGAAACTATTATTTTTAAAGCAGAGCTACTCAGAATAGGACAGATCTCTCTGATCTGTTTGATCAATATTTGATCAATATTTGAGAGGCTACCACAGAGAGGAAGGGGTCAAGCTATTTTCTAAAGCGCCTGTAAACCAGACAACATGGAAACTGCACAAGGAGAGATTCAACCTGGAAATAAGGAGATATTTCCTGACAGTGAGAATAATCAACCTGTGGCACGGAAGTTGCCTTCAGAAGTTGTGGGAGCTTCATCATTGGAGACTTTCAAGAAAAGATTGGACTGCCATTTGTCAGAAATGGTATAGGGTCTCCTACTTGGGTGGAGGGGGGGTTGGACTAGATGACCTACAAGGTCCTTTCCAACTCTGTTAATCTATAAATTCTTAAAACAGTGGTGTGCAATCTTATTTTGACCCAGATTCCAAGTGGTAGATGGTCCAGTGTTTGTTTTAGGACAAGGAGTCTCCAAACTGGTGACTTTAAGATTTGTGGACTTCAACTTCCAGAATTCCCCAGCCAGCATGATTGTTTTGTAGAATAACTGAATAGCAGAATAACAAAATTGGAAAGGACCACGGAGATTTTCTAGTCCAAACCCCTGCTCAGGTTTTAGGATATAAGTTAAGACTGGACATTTTTTGTCAATGAATTCCAGCAGTGTTGGGCTGTGATTGCACTCTGAAAATGATTTTGTTAATTAATGCCCTTCGTTAATGACAATCATTTGCTATGCATGGAATGTGCTTCCAAAGTATTTTACATTTATTAATTCTCCCCACTTATCTCTCCTAATTATCCTTCAAGGGACAAGAAAGGTAGCATATTTCTGATATTATCTCAATTGATGCTTTTGTGAATCCCAGCTGGGTGTAAATCTTAGCCCTAGAACCTCACCATCACGTTGGACCAATAATGCAGAAATCGGAGTGTTTCTGGGGGTGAAATATGGAGAGTCATAGTGGAAGAAATGTTTCTCATGGAAGCCTGGGTAGAAGCCAGTTGAGTCTCTCCAGTTTTCAAGTCCCTTTGCTTCAGACATTTCGAGAGGGAGGAATTCTGGGAGTTGAAGTCCACAAGTCTTAAACTTGCCAAGGTTGGACATAGTAGAGAAAGTTTTCAAAGAACGTAGAATCATAGTATCTTCTAGTCCAACCCCCTGCTCAAGCAGAAGACCCCATGCCATTTCAGACAAATGGTTGTCCAATCTCTTCTTTAAAACCTCCAGTGGTGGAGCACCTACAACTTCTGAAGGCAAGTTGCTCCACTGGTTAATTATCCTCACTGTTAGGAAGTTTCTGTTAGAGTTTGCAGCATAAATTCACAGCCAGAAAACACACAGACTGATTCAGCAGGATCATTCACTTCTTTATCAACATATTAATACGGGTAAAGTTTACAATACCATTTGTAGATTCTTTCAACGTAACATAAGCCAAAACACAAGCACCACCAGCAGCAGCAGCTCAGAGCAGATATCAGTTTCTGATATCTAGACTAGTCTTTCAGAGATAAGCCACACCCAGATTCTCTCTTTAAGTTTCAGCCCCCAATTCAGCTCTCACTGGCTGACCTCTAAGCTCTATTCCAGTTCATGAATATACTCTTGACAGTTTCTCCTTAATTCCAGGTTGCTTCTCTCCTTGATTCGTTTCCAATCATTGCTTCTTTTCCTGCCTTCAGGTGCTTTGGAGAAGAGCTTGACTCGGTCTTTTTTTCTAGTGGAGCTGAGAAACTTTGAACTGGCTCTCCCAAAGGTGCTTTTCAAAACGACTTTCTTGGGCTTTTTCCTTGAAAATATTTCACTTCTCATTCAAGAAGATTCTTCAGTTCTGACTGAAAGGCGGGGAATGGAAGGATTTATATTCTGTGCAGTCATCTGATCATTAGTACTCTGAAGGTTGATTGTTAGCTCTCTGAGAGTCCCTGAGTTCTCTTGGAGGTTTATCTGTGTCCTCAGAGTCATCTGAGTGGAGTAAATGGGTGGTGCAACCTTCTTGAAAATGCTGAAAGGTCTGTGTTGTAGACAGAAGATAAGGTAAAGGTTCCCCTTGCACACACATGCTAGTTGTTTCCGGCTCTAAGGGGTGGTACTCAACTCCGTTACAAAGCTGAAGAGCCAGTGCTGTCCGAAGATGTCTCCGTGGTCATGTGGCTGGCATGACTAAATGCCGAAGGCGCACGGAGCCCTGTTATCTTCTCACCAAAGGGATCCCTATTTTTCTACTTGCATTTTTTATGTGCTTTCGAACTGCTAGGTTGGCAGAAGCTGGGACAAGGAACAGGAGCTCACTCCGTTACGTGGCGCTAGGGATTCAAACCGCTGAACTGCCGACCTTTCTGATTGACAAGTTCAGCATCTTAGCTAGTGAGCCACCATGTCCCTTGAAGGACAGAAGATAGGTGGTGTCATAACCTTCCCCCTCTGTTCTCAATTTTAACGAAAATGGCCTCTTTGACCCCTATTTCAAATCAGTGGTCCTGTCTGTTCAGAATATGGACTTTGTGTCTTCAAAAAAGCATCTTGGATGAGAAGGGAATTGTTTTCAAGGGGAAAAAAATTAAGGAAAGTCCAGTTGCCCTTTGAAAATCACCTTTGGAACAACCATGACCTGGATGATTGAGAATCTCTTTGAACATTTTCAATCAATCAGAATAGAGCTGGAAGGGACGTCAGAGGTCTTCTAGTCCAACCCCCTGCTTAAACAAGAGAACCAGGGATGGGATTCTACTGGTTTGGACCAGTTCAAGTGAACTGGTAGTTCCAGTGAAGCGTGCGCTCACCAAACCAGCTGTTACACTGGTCGAATCCCAACACTGAGGAGAACCTATACAATTTCAAACAAATGGCTCTTCTTAAAAGCCTCAGGTGATGAAGCACCCACAACTTCTGAAGGGGAGATGTTCCACTGGTTGATTGTCCTCTCTGTTAGTTTCTCCTTAGTTCTAGGTTGCTTCTCTCCTTGATTACTTTCCATCTTTTGTTTCTTGTCTTGGGGCTTTGAAGAATAAGTTGACCCTCTCTTCTTTGTGGCAGCCAATCAGTCAGTCATTTTGACTGGCTCAGCCCTCTGGCGAGCTTCGCTGGCTGAAAGCAGGTTTGAATCTTAAGACCTTCCTCTCTAATCCAACTTCTTCACCATGCTGGCTTCCAAATGTGTCCCTCACAAAGTCTTAATCCCCCTCCACACACACAATATGGCATATTTCATTTCTTGTCAAACACTAATTCTGGGTCTTCCTATTCTTTTGATTTTCAGAGGCGGAAATCCCGATACGCAGAACTAGATTTTGAGGTGAGTATTTGGGGTTCCTTCCAGGATAAAAGCTGGGTGATTTTCCTTGAAGAAGTTGTTTCATCTCCAAGTCAAAGTAGAGGCATTCAATGCAAACTTTCTGGAATGACCTGCATATTGGCCTACCCTGACCTCTTAGGGGTTCTGTTTCTTTAGAATAATATATATATATATTAATATACATATACATACATATATACATATATACATATATACATATACATATACATATACATATACATATACATATACATATATGTACCACATCAAGACTGCCTTCAAAACAGACAGAAAAATAGCAGCCATCCTCAGGAACCCCAAAGACAAAATTGACCTGGAAAACCAAGGCATATATGAAGTCCCCTGTGCATCATGCCCGGCCACATACATTGGACAGACCAATAGAAGAATAAGCACCCGCCTGGATGAACACAAAAATGCAGTCAAAAAGCTGGAACACACTTCCTCACTTGTCCAACACATGGAAGCCACAGGTCATAATATCAACTTCAATGGCACCAAAACCCTAGCCACCATAGAAAATCCCAGCCACAGAATCATCAGAGAAGCCATAGAGATTGAAAAAAGACCAGAAAGCATGAACAGAAGAGATGATTCCACCAGGCTGTCAATCATTTGGAAGCCTGCACTCACAAACAAAAAAACCTCCACACCACAAGCCAGGCAAACACCTGGGCACAAACAGATCCCCCCTGATACCTCCAGCTCAAACACACCCCAACCAGGCACCCAGATGAAACCCAGCTTCCTAACGAATGATAGCCGTCCATTTACCTGAAGCCAAGCTGCACTAAAGGTCTCCAATAAAGTAACACAATGTTGCCAGCCAATCAAGATACAAAAAGAGCCCCCCCCCAAAAAAAAAACAGACAGAAGATATCAGTAGCAGAACACAGCAAACTCCAAGACCAATAAACACAGACCAAGACTCTCAACCAATCAGGAGAAAGAAAAAACCATTCTGACACAGCAATAGGCTGCCCCAAATTTAAATCTGAAACCACTGCAAAAGTCTGACTCACAGACAAACACCATACAGAAGCCTGATGATGGCAGATGAGATTCTGCTGAAACGTTGCTACAACTTTAAAAGCACCACGTGGGAAAATACCCGAACAAAGCTGAATGCCAAACATGTAAGTACCCGCGAAAACTTAAGAAAATATATATATATATATATATATATATATATATATATATATATATATATATATATATATATATATATATATATATATCTGGCATTTACCTTTGTTCGGGTATTTTCCCACGTCATAATAGTGGTGCTTTTAAAGTTGTAGCAACGTTTCAGCAGAATCTCATCTGCCATTATCAGGCTTCTGTAAAAACTTAAGAAAACTTAAGAAAACACACACACACACACACACACACACACACACACACACACACACATATATATATATATATATATATATATATATATATATATATATATATATATATATATATTCTTAAGTTTTCGCGGGTACTTACATGTATGGCATTCAGCTTTGTTCGGGTATTTTCCCATATCATAGTAGTTGTGCTTTTAAAGTTGTAGCAATGTTTCAGCAGAATCTCATCTGCCATCATCAGGCTTCTGTATAGTGTTCGTCTGTGAGTTAGACTTTTGCAGTGGTTTCAGATTTAAATTTGGGGCAGCCTATTGCTGTGCCAGAATGGTTTTTTCTTCATCCTGATTGGTTGAGAGTCTTAGTGTGTGTTTATTGGTCTTGGAGTTTGCTGTGTTCTGCTTCTAATATCTTCTGTCTGTTTTTTTGGCTCTTTTTGTATCTTGATTGACTGGCAACATTGTGTTACTTTATTGTAGGCCTTTAGTGCAGCTTGGCTTCAGGTAAAAGGACGGCTATCATTAGTTAGGAAGCTGGGTTTCATCTGGGTGCCTGGTTGGGGTGTGTTTGAGCTGGAGGTATTAGGGGGGATCTGTTTGTGCCCAGGAGTTTGCCTGGCTTGTGGTGTGGAGATTTTTTTGTTTGTGAGTGCAGGCTTCCAAATGATTGACAGCCTGGTGGATCATTGACAGCCTGGTGGATCAATACCCGCGAAAACTTAAGAAAACACACACACACACATACCCGAACAAAGCTGAATGCCACATATATATATATATATTTACAACAGTTACAACAGTTTTACAACAGTTCATTTAGTGACTATTCAAAGTTACAATGGAACTGAAAAAAAGACTTATGACTGTTTTTCACACTTATGACCATTGCAGCATCCTCATGGTCAGGTGAACAAAATTAGATAGATAGGAGAGAGATTACAGAGAGAGAGAGAAAGAGAAGAATGGACATAGACGGGTTAGACAGACAGACAGACAGACAGACAGATAATAGATGACAGTTAGCTACAAGGATGGATGGATAGATAGATAGATAGATAGATAGATAGATAGATAGATAGATAGATAGATAGATAAATGTTTATAATGTTCATTTGCTTCTCACAAACCCTCAACTTACCTGGGTGCTCCCTGTTGTAGAAAATCATGCACACAAGAAAACGTCACCAAGACATGTTCCAGGACTTGAACCGGAAGCTGCAACATGCAGAGAAGGAGAAAGAATCTCCGCCAATGGAGACTAAGGTGAGCCTTTCCCTGGAAGTTTCTGAGCTCTACCAGAATCAGGTGCAAATAGTTGTTGTTTTTTTAAAGTCTCTATCTAAAATCATAGAAATGAAACCAAGGAGGCGATTTGTCTGCAGCTCCCAAGGTGAAGGAGAAAGTGGCCAACTGTTATAGAAGATCTAGATTCTTTATTGGTGCTGATGGTGCCACTACTGAAAAAAAAAATCCAGGGAGAAATTTTCTATGGATGTCTCCCTGAGGAATTATTGGAAGAACGGAAGAGCTGGAGGCGTCAGAAAGCTAGAGATAAAATCATACAATAAAAAAATGACCTTCCCTCTTCCCTGAGTGTTGGAATCTCCAACCATCCACCTAGAATGAATTCTCAGAAATGTTCTTCTTGGAATAAACGTCTAGAGCAGGGATGGGGAAGTATGGCCCCTTTATGACCTTTGGACTGCAACTCCCAGAATTCCTGGCTGGCTCAGGAATTCTGGGAGTTGAAGCCCACAAGTCATGAAGAGGCCATACTTCCCCACCCATATTGTAGACCTATTTGACTGACACTCATCTCTTCAGAGCAACAGACAGAGAAATGTGGTCATGTCTCGCCAATGTTATGTAAATCACACTTCTATACTTGAATTTAATTATCCCCGCCCAGGATATAACTAATCCTGGTGCTGGATTGGTGATTTAGAGCCCTCCAGATTGTTGCCAGAAGCTGAAAATGTGTGAACAAGGGTCATATTTACCCCAAAGGGGCTTTTTCAGGAGACAATTGGACTTTCTGGTTTTTTCTTTGAAGACATTTTCACTTCTCATCCAAGAAGCTTCTTTAGCTCTGACTGGATGGTGGGGAAGGGAAGGATTGATACTCCTTGCAGACAGCTGTCATTTGCATCCACACCCTTCAAATGCTGTGGGAGTATGAATGGATTTCCAGAAAAAAAAATTGCAGGTTACAGGAACTATTAGCACTACTCAGGTGACCCTGAGGACATAGATAAACGGCGGACACAACGACTCTCTAAAACAAGGGTTTTCAAACTTGGCAGCTTTTAAGACTTGTGGACTTCAACTCCCAGAATTCCTCATCCAGTCATGTTGGCTCAGGAATTCTGGGAGTTGAAGTCCACAAGTCATAAACTTGCTAAGTTTAAAGAGCCTCTTGCTCAGGAATTCTGGGAGTTGAAGTCCATAATTCATAAAAGGGCCATAGTTACCCACCCCTGCTCTAAAAGGATGCAAATGACCAGTTCTGTCTGCAAGGAGTATAAATCCTTCCATTCCCCACCATCCAGTCAGAGCTGAAGAAGCTTCTTGGATGGGGAAGTGAAACGTCTTCAAGGAAAAAACAAGAAAGTCCAGTTGCCTCCTGAAAAAGCACCTTTGGGACAACCAGGACCTGGATGACTGAGAATCTCTACAGACTGTTCATCTTTAAGAAAAACTGTTTTTCCTCTGTCCCTTTGATTTCAATACATTTCCTGAAAGATCAACCTTCTTTTGTCATCTCCCCACATGCCACAATCATACTGGGTGTTGAAAGGGGGAGGAAAAAAAACACACCATATATTTTCTCTTACATGTTTAGGCCATGAAAAGATGGAGCGTTTCCTCAAGTGGCAGTGATAAAACTAACGCCAGCGTAAGTCTTAACTGCCTGCCTTTCTCCTTCAAGGACCTCATAGCTACATCTTCTCTCCAACCTCCTTACGCTGCATGTGGTCAGTTACATCCTGAAACTAGCATTCAGCCTTCCTAGTCACAAGCCAACATTGTTTGAATGCTTCCTACCTCCTTCTATATCAGTGGCATCCCATAGCAAGAAGATCTGAAGCTGGTCATTCACTCACCTTGAGGGAACCTTTGATTTGCATTCCACCCCAGCCATCCATAATGACTGGTCCACCTTTCCTAGCCTTGACCACATCCAACATGGTAGACTTTCCAAACATTCCTGACCGGCATGCTGATTCCTTTCATTACGACATTGAGACAGGTAGTCCTCAACTTGCAACCATTCCTTTAGTGACCATTCAACGTTGCAACGGCACTGAAATAAGTGGCTCATTACCGTTTTTCACACTTATGACCGTTGCAGCATCCCCATTTGTCAACATTCAGATGCTTGGCAACGGGTTCATATTTACGAAAGTGGCGGTGTCCAAGGGATCCCCCTTTTGCGACTTTCTGACAAGCAAAGTCAATAGGGAAGCCAGATTAACAACCATGTGAACTGGCTTAACAACTCAGTGATTTGTTTAACAACAGTGGCAGAAAATGTCGCAAAACACACTTAACAACTTAGCAAGAGATATTTGCGGCTCAATTGTGGTCATAAGTCGATGACTACCTGTATTCTACTCTAAGAGAGAAACAATTTTTTTATCAGAACTCAAGGTGAATCATGTAAGAGTTCATCAAACATTCTGTAAGACTCAAAAATCAACAAGTAGCAAAGTTACAAAAATCAACAAGTAGCATAGGGAAGCACAGAAATAATCCCATGTATCTCAACTTTTCTTCATTCTATCATCCACTTCAAATAGGTAAACTTTAAAAGAGACAAACCACCTGAAATAATCTCCTATCCAACCACAGGAAATGCTTGCACAGGTGGTATTGAACAGGTGGTACCTGGCTCAATAGTAGTTACTGTGAGAGAGTCCTAATGGGCAATCAACTAAATATGAACTAACAGTGTGCTATAGCCACTAAAAAGGCCAACACAGTTCTAGGCTATATTTACAGAAGGATAGAATCAAGATCACATGTTAATACCATTTTATAATGCTTTGGTAAGACCATACTTGGAATACTGCATCCAACTTTGGCTTCCATGATATAAAAAAGATGTTGAGGTTCTGGAAAGAGAGTAGAGAAGACCAACAAAGAGGATTTAAGGGATGGAGGCTAAAACACATAAAGAATAGTTGCTGGAACTGGGTATGTCTCGTCTGATGAAAGGAAGGAGTAGGGATGACACAATAGCAGCCTTCCAATATCTCAGGGGCTGCCCCAAAGAAGAGGGAGTCAAGCTCTTCTCCAAAGCCCCTGAAGGCAGGACAAGAAACAATAAAGGGAAACTGATCAAGGAGAGAAGCAACTTAGAACTTAGGAGAAAGTTCCTGGCAGTTAGATCAATTGATCAGTGGAATGACTTACCTCCAGAAGTACTGGGAGTCCATCACTGGAGAGTCTTCAAGAAGAGACTGGACAACCACCTATTTGAAATAGTATGGGGTCCCTTGCTTGAGCAAGGGGTTGGAGTAGAAGACCTCCAAAGTCCTTTCCAACTCTATTATTCTATGTTCTAAGGCCAAAAGCAACTCAGAATTAAGGAGAAGCTTCCCAACAATAAGAATGATTAATCAGTGGAACGGCTTCCCTCCAGAAATTGTGAATGCTCCAACACTGGATGGAAGTTTTTAAGAAGAGATTGGAGAACCATTTGTCTGAAATGGTATAGGGTCTCATACTTGGGTAGCGGGTTGGACTAGAAAACCTCCAAGGTTCCTCCCAACTCTGTTAATCTATTATTTTGTAACATGGGAAAGGTAGTGAAACTAAGAATCAACCTAGACCTAGCATAGCTAGGTATACCTCTCTCAGTAAGAAGAGGCATAGAACCAATGAGATTTTACATGTTCCTTCTTACATCATTGTAGCTATTCCAATACTCTCTCTTGGATCGGCAGCTTCTCTTAGCATTGCAGTTTAAGCAATGGCCTTTTGCATCAGGCCGTTCTGGGAAAAATATCCAGAAATCCCTTTTGTTGTTCCACAGGGGCACATCTCGTCGTATGATTCCTCAAAAGAAGGATGGCAAGGTGCAGCCCTGAGACTTTCCTTTCATTTGAATCAATTCAGTTTCATAATTGACCTAACTGCTATTTCCCAACCAGTCTCCAAGGGCACATTGACAGCATTAAAAACAGACAAACAGACAAACAGAGACAGATGATAGATAGATAGATAGATAGATAGATAGATAGATAGATAGATAGATAGATAGATAGATAGATAGATAGATAGACAGACAGACAGACAGACAGATAGATAGATAGATAGATAGATAACTAGATAGAGACAGAGAGAGACAGAAAGAGAGACAAAGAGAGAGACAGAAAGAGAAAAAAATAAGAGAGAGACAGAGTGATGAATGGGACAGATAGGTTAGACACAGATTGATAGATGATAGAGAGATAGATGATAAATAGTTTGAAGATGAAAGATAGACAGACTGACTGACATACACCTTGTAGGGGACATGGCCAGCATAGAAATTGATTGATTGATTGGTTGGTTGGTTGATTGATTGCTTGATTGAATTAATGAATGAATGAATGAACCAATCAATCAATCAATCAATCAATCAATCAATAATAGACCATGCAGTCCTAGGCTGCATCAACAGAGGGATGGTATCAAGATCATGCAAAATGCTAGCACTGCTTTATACTGCACTGGTAAGACCATGCTTGGAATACTGTCTACAGTTTTGGTCAGTGAGATACAAAAATGTTGAGACTCTAGAAAGAATGCAGAAGAGAAAAGCAAAGATGATTAGGGGGATGGAGGCTAAAGCATATGATGAAATGGTTGCAGGAACTGGCATGTCTAGTCTAACAAAGAGAAAGACTAGGGGGTGATATGATAGTGGTATTCCAATATCAAAGGGGTTGCCCCAAAGAAGAGGGTGTCAAGCTATTCTCCAAAGCACTTAAAGGCAGGACAAGAAGCAATGGGTGGAAACTAATCAAGGGGACTCCCAAGGGTGCTTTTCATCAGGTAACTGGAGTTTCTTGAGTTATTTTTTCCTTGAAAACTTTCACTTCTCATAAGCTTTCTCAGTTCTTCAGTTTCTTTTGGAAAAAAAAACAAAAACAAGAAAGTCCAGTTGCTTTTGAAAAACACCTTTGGGACAACCATGACCAGGAGGATTGAGAATCTCCATAGATATTTAACAAGGAGAGAATTAACAACTTAGAACTAAAGAGGGATTTCTGAACAGTGAGAAAAAATAATCCGCGGAATGACTTGACTCCAGAAGTTGTGGGTGCTCCATGGAGGTTTTAAAGAAGAGACTGGACAGCCATTTGTCTGAAGTGGTATAAGTTCTCCTGTTTAAGCAGGGGGTTGGACTAGAAGACCTCCAAGGTCCCGTCCAACTCTGTTATTCTGTTAATTAATCAGTGAAAAGTCTTGCCTCCAGCAGTTGTGGCTGCTCCATCCCTGGAGGCTTTTAAGAAGACCCTTATCAGTCATTTGTCTCAAATGGCACAGGGTCTCCTGCTTGAATAGGGGGTTAGACTAGAAGACCTCCAAGGTCCCTTCCAACTCTTTTATTCGGTATTCTGCATTCCCGTTTGGTATTGACATCTCACTTCCTTTTTTTTATTTCTGTGCTCTAATTCCTTTCTAGCAAGAGAAGCAGCAAACACCAAACAAAAGACCTTGGGAAGGGCTCCGGAAAGTCCACTCACCCCCAGCTTGGGTCAAAAAGGAGATGGAGACTGAGATTCAATCTCCCTTAGAACTCAAAACTGTGGAATGGGAGAAGACAGGCGCAACAATTCCCCTGGTGGGACAGGACATTATTGATCTCCAGACAGAGGTCTGAGGAGGAGGAGGAGGAGAGAGAAAAAAAGAAGAATTAAAAAAAAAAGACTCTTTGGGTGTTTTTCTTCACCCCACTGGAAAACTAAACAAGAAAAAAACACAAACAGGTTAGGATTTTTTTAAAGAAAGAAACAGAGAGAGAGAGAAAGAGAAAGAGAAAGAAAAGAACTCATGATGTGGAATTAAAATGCAGAGAAATGAGCCAGCTGGAGTCTTGCAGAACCGTGGTTGCTCCGAGGAGGAAATACAAGATAATCTTGGTTAGGTTCTCCCTAGACCGAGATTGGCGGGCGGGGGGGAGAACCATTCCTTTTTCGAGCATAGTAGCAGTAGAGGAAAGAAACCTGAGCTTTTCTGGGTGAGAAAGAAGAAAGAAAGGGTGGCCAAAGGGAAGGGTGGAAATTGGGGAGGGGGGAGGAAAAATAGAAGGATTAAAACTTTTCCAAAATATTCTTAGAGGAAAAAAAAAAAAGGAATGAGTGGAGGGTCTTCAGTGTGGATAGCCCTGAAAATGTGGAGAATGACAAAAACATGGCAAGGAGAAAGAATGACGCCAATGAGAGACCAGCCAGTGAGCAGATCACTGGTACCACACTGGAGGGCACCAACCATTGGACGCTAATCTACTCGCACTTGTCTCCTGAATCCATGAGGAATGAAAAAGAGAAAAACGCCCCTCACCCTTCCACACCTCCTCATCACCAGTGGAAAAGCACCAGAATCTCAAAGCAAGAGAGGTCCTATCTTCACATCAAACACTTCCAACCCTCCATTCAAAGAACATGGTTGGAGAAGAAGAAGCAAGGAAATCCAAGAAACTGTCCAGGTAAAGGATTTCAAATCGGTTTCTTCTACTCCACCTCTTCACCATCACTAACCTGAGAATCTCCTTTTAAAGAGAGTAAAAATCCATTCAACTGGACAGCCACCACCACAAAACCTGCTTTACTGGGTAAAAGGGAGGGTTCGGGTTTTGTTTTGTTTTTAAATAAAACTAAATAACAGGGAAAAAAGTGAAGAACGTACATCATCCTACTGACTCGTGGTTCATCCTCCAGAAACTCACGGTGAGCTTTTGTTCCAAACACTCCTGCATATTCAGGTTATTTTTTTTTCCCCTTTCCTATTTTCCATTTTCAAAAGACTACAAGACTCTTCCCCATCTTTTCACCCATCCACTTTTCAAAGCAGAAAAGTTTTTGGTGAACTGACTTGGAAACGTGGAGGAGAAGATTTGCCTTAGACTTTGAGACAAACCGAGACAAACAAACAAAACACACAGTGAGTAACGTTCACTTGGGGGGAAAAAAAATCTCTATTTTTTTTTTCTTCAGTTTTTTTTTTTCCTTTTCGTCAATAAAAAGAGAACTTGAAACCCACAAACTTTCTCTGCTTTGGTTTGTGTCATTTGACAAACTTCCTTCCATCTCGTGGGCTGCACACGTGATGGGGGACCAAGGATACAAAGTGGGTTTTTTTTCTCCCGATTTTGCTTTTGGGAGAAAGCACAAAAGCATCTGACTTTGCAAAAAATATATATATATGTAATCCCTCTGATTGGGATTGTGTAGGAGGTTGCTAATCCTGTCTGCTCCTGGGTAAATAATCTGATTTTGCAGATACTGAAATTTGAATGGCCTGCTCACCCTAGCACCATGTTTATGATGCGCCAAGAATTCAGCAAAACTCATAATGTATCCTGCCCAAAAGAGTTGGCAATGGTTCTTAAGAAGGACAGCACAAGTTTAAGAATGGCTCCAGAGATGTTCAAGTTTTCCATGAGGAAAAAAAATCAAGTTTGTGGGATTATGCCCCTGTCTAAAGAAATAGGGAACTGGAAAATTATTGTATTAACCATTACATGGTAAGCAATATTTAAGCAAAGGGAAAAAAAAAATAATAATCAGGGTTTTTGAAATAGAAAGTCTCAGCAGTTTTTAAACAAAATGTCAACCTCTCTTTCTCTGTGTGGAAGAAAACTGACAAATTGTACTTCCGTTTTATATCGCTTTTCTGATCATTTTCCATGTTTCATCACTCTCTTTTTCCCCCGTAATGGAAAGATGGGATGTATTTTTATTCCTTTTTTGTTTGTTCGTTTATTTCATCTTGTTTGCAAACTACAGTTGTGTTTTGGTTAGTTGACAATGGCTGAATAGATGACATGGATTTACCCGATATGGAAAGTGTTAATGATATGTCTCATAGCTTGATGGGAGACCCAACTCCTTCCATCTCATCTCCATTTGGAAAAAAAAAAAATGTTTTCTTCAACAGGAATGGTTTCATTTGTTCCTTCTGTGCCAGAGAGTAGAGTGTGGTGCAAATTAGCAGAGTTGGAAGGGACCTTCTAGGTTGGAGTAGATCAGGGATGTCAAATTTGATTTCATTGAGGGCCACATCAGGTTTGTCTAAAGCTAAAGCATGATTTCCCTTTAGGCACTCCTTCCCTCTCATTATAATCTCCCTCCCTCCTTCCTTCCTTCCTTCCTCCCTCCCTCCCTTCCTCCCTTCCTTCCTTCCTTCCTTCCTTCCTTCCTTCCTTCCTTCCTTCCTTCCTTCCTTCCTTCTTCTTGTTCCATCCCTCTTCATTCTCCTTTCTCCTTCTTCCTTCCCCTCTTTCCTATTTTTTCCTTGCTGTCTTCCCATCTTCCCATCTTTTTTGACTTTCCTCTTTCTCTTTTCTACTATCCTGTCCCTTCTTGGATGCTTGTTTTGTTTTTAGTTATAATAATAAACCACTCCAAGTGTCAAGATTAAGTCTTCTTAGGTAAAACCTCTATGGAATTTCAGGAGACCT
The DNA here is from genome assembly GCA_033807585.1 of Hydrophis major. Classification (NCBI taxonomy): domain Eukaryota; kingdom Metazoa; phylum Chordata; class Lepidosauria; order Squamata; family Elapidae; genus Hydrophis; species Hydrophis major. Next base: position 1,663,142 of record CM066330.1, on the reverse strand, counting down.
CAGAATGAAAGCATCTGCAACTCTTATCTATGGTTACCAAGGTTTATACCTCTTTGGGAGGGCCTTATTTTCTGAAAGACCATGTAAGTTATTCCCTAGAATCCTCCAGGGATTAAGAGTATCCCTAAGAGTCCCACCTTCCTCTGCTTCCATGTCCAGTTTTTGAAGACAAGTGAGAAAGTCCTTAATAGCCTTGGACAACCAACCCACTACCAAGGGGACACTCAGAGAAGAGATAGCAAAGCCTACAGCTAGACAACAGGTAGGGTAACCAGATCAGACAAAACACCTCCCTAGTCTCACAAGCTGTAAAGGGGACAGAGATAGGGGAGAATTATACTTTGATACAGATAGTCCTCGACTTACAACAGTTCACTTAGTGACCATTAGAAGTTACAAATGGTATTGGAAGAAGGGATTTATGACCAAAGTTCACACTTACGTCCATTGCGATATCCCCACGGTCACAGGATCAAAATTCAGGCGCTTGGCCACTGGCTCATATTGAGTCCCAGGTAAGGGTGGGCTTCAAAAATTTTAGCAGCAAGGTTCTCTGCCCGGTGTCAAGACTCCCAACAAATCCACCCCCATTCAAATCATAAGTCTTTAGCCAAATCTTTCAGATAAAAGAAAATTGATTCATTAGTGGTCATGTTGGCAATAGCTGGATGCAGCCGATACTAAAATACATCATGCATTTCCCCTTGATCCTGGTCTTCCCCCTACCCCCTGGATGTATATTCTTCAATGGGACACATCCATAGCCAAGAGTCATCCATCATGCTCTCCCGTAATATTCTTGGGCTATGACAACTTTGAGCTGCCAGGGCGATTGTCTAGGCACTTGGGGAATGCACTGTTTTCTCCCCCATTCCCTTTTTCTGGCAGCTACAAAGACCAAAGAACTATCTTTTTAGTTGACACCCAGTTGCTAGATGGGGGTGGCCATGTCGACCTCCTGCACCACAGTGGGTGGGGGCTCCCAAGTCTTTCCTTTCCTGTCGATGCACCTCTGTCACTGGGCTAAAGTGGAAGTAATAGTGACCTGTCAGATTTTGCTACACTGCCACAATGGACAAGAATTCTAGATTGTAACAGGAGGGACCTTCAAAATTACAACTCACTGAGGAGGGCTGAGGGTTGTCATTAACATCAAGAGACAATTATGTAACTTTATATTGCCAGAATGACATGGGTGCCTTAGACAACAGATACTAAGCAGTAGGATACTAAGTAAGTATGAGTCTTCAGGTTAACTTAATATCTTTAGTTCTTGTAGAGAATCCTGTCTTGTTAGCAAGGTATTTGTAAGAGAAGAAGAGGCAGATCCTGGGGTCGGAGTCAAGAGAGGACTTAGCCTAGAATCCTAACATGTCCACAAATGCTCCAATTGAATTGTGTTGAGTGTTATCTAGTGCCAATTTTGTGCTGACTGTTAGTTGACTAATTTAATGTCAGACCTAAAGAATCTGGACCATATGTTAAGTTCCAATTAAAGAAGATTTAACGCTCAAGGCTATACAGCAACTAACAGTCAGCACTCAAATGGCAATAGAGAAAAATCAGCAGAATTCAAGGGAAGCTGGACTTGGAACATTTGTGGACATGTAATGATTCTAGGCTGAATCCTCTCTTGACTCAACCCTCACATTCTGCCTCTTGTTCTTCTACAGTACCAGTAAGAGTCACCTGCCAACTGAGTTGACTTCTGCATGTGAAGAAAAAGAGAGAAACACAGTGGCCCATAAGTTAATGCCAGGCAGCCCATCATGTACTCTGGAGTCTACAAAAATGGATGGTGGACAGTTACTGTGTCATGTTTGTTATTGTGGGGATATTAGCTCCACATTTTTAAATTTTTGCAAAAAACTGGAACATCCAAGGAAAGGAACTCTTTCAGCATGTTGGAGGTTAATCTGGGGATCAAAGATACTTCTGAAACTCACTTTTTAATCGATTCCTGGACAAGTTGGATCCATGTCAGTGTGTGTTGCTTATTATGTAGATTTGCCTAATGAATGGGAGACCTCTTTTTTTTTTTTTTAGGAATTGTCTAATGATGATGCCAATCAGCCCTTAAGAACTGTGCCTGGACCAGAAAATTTATTGGACCCCAAATTTCTGTTGCTAAGCAAGGCAATTAAGTGAGTTTTGGTCTGTTTTATGACTCTTCTTGCCACAGTTGTTAAGTGGATCACTGCAGTTGTTAGTAACACAGTTGTTAAATGAATCTGGCTTCCCCATTGACTTCGCTTGTCAAAATGTCACCAAAGGGGATCCCATGATCCCAGGACACTGTGACCATCATAAATGTGAGCCAATTGCCAAGCATCTGAATTTTGATCACGTGACTGTGGGAACGCTACAGTGGCTGTAAGTATTAAAAAGGATCATCAGTCACTTTTTTTTCAATGCTGCTGTAACTCCGAATGGTCACTAAATCAACAGCTGTAAGTCAAGGACTTTCTGTGAATAGAAATATATTCTAGATGTGTATGCGTGGTTCTACATGCTATGAAAGCCATCCATTGTATGAATCAAACAAATCAACTTAAGCGATAAGATGATTTGTTGGTCTGGGAACCACATTGATGCATTAATGAGAACGAAACACATTAATTGTGTTCTGTCAACAAGAAGAATCCTAGAAGGCTGGAAGGGACCCCAGGTGTCTTCTAGTCCAACCCCTGTCCAAGGCAGGAGACCTTACATCATCCTGATCAAATGATTCAGATCAAGGGATTAAACATCTCACCTTAATATACTAAAATATCCTTATTTACCATTTCTTGCGTACTAATTCTTTGAGAGGGGCGACAAACTGGTAATGTTCCTGCCTTCATCCAAATTATTTATTTATTTAGCGTAAAACATACAAAGCCAAAGAAGTTACAATGTTAAGCATATGGTAGAAATCCCAGCACCCAACCATTGCTAGTCTGCACCACAAAAGGGTGAAGTAGCTTCACACCATCTGTCTTGCACCTATTCTCAGGGGAAGATGGCTCTTCTGGGGGCTTTTCTTCACTGCTCCTCCACCGATCACCTCTGGGCAGATCCAGCTCCAGTTCCAGCACCCTGCACAGAATGCAGCCAGCATTTCCCCACCAGCAAAATGGTAGCACCTGTTTATCTATTTGCAAACATGCAGGAAGAGACTGGACTGCCATCTGTCAGAAATCGTGTAGAGTCTCCTGCTTGGGCAAGGGTTTGGACTAGATGTCCTAGGGCCATGATGGCAAATTTATGGCATGTGTGCCACAGGTGCCATGCAGAGCCATTTTTGCCCAGCACGCAAATTTACCTCATTGAGCATGCATGTGCCTCACAGCTGATTTCTGGCAGGTTTGAGGCCCTTTTCAGACTCCCAAAGGCTTGAGGAAGGCTACTGTAGGCTTCTGCAGGCTTTGCAGGCTGAAAACTAGCCCCATTTGGTCACTTCCTTTTTTTAAAAAAATACCGGAAGTGATGAAGCGGGGCTAGTTTTTGGCCTAGAAACCTTGCAGAAGCCTGCAGAAGCCTTCCTCAAGCCTCTGGGAGGCCAAAAAAAGACCTCAAACCCACCAAAAATCAGCGGTGAGGTGCAATGCAGATAAGGGGGTGGCGGGGGGTGGGGGGGATGGCACGGCACATGCGTAGGAGGTGTGTGTGTGGGGTGCACATTGCCTTCTGGGTGCTGCTACACGAGCACGAGCTTGCAAGCGCACACACAATTTTTTGGCACAGGAGCTCAAAAAGATTAGCCACCGCTGCCCTAGGGACAAGAGATGGGAACACACCCTATCCCATGGAGTGGGACTCGAACCACTCGAGTGCTAGCAATTGCTCAGCCCATCCAGCCTCATTAAGCCTCAGTGGCACTGTGGCTCCCGCCTTCATCCAAATCTTCATTCCAAACACAGTGGTGGGATTCAGCCGGTTCACACCGGTTCAACCGAATCGGTTGTTAAATTACCCACCACCTGCTGTCAAAGTGGATCCTGGGCACTGTGCTGCAATGGAGAAATGGGCAATGGAGCACCTGATGTGATGAAAGGAGAAGGCCCCTATCTCTCTTTCTTCTCCCCGCTCCTCTTCCTTCCCTCGTGCCGGCTGCTCTGTTGCCTATTTCTCCAATGCAGTGCAGTGCCCAGGATCGACTTTGATAGTGGGGGCGAGAGGGAATTTAACAACCTGTTCGCGCAGACTCAGGTTGGGCCATGCCTCCCATGACAACCAACCTGATCCTGGGCCAATTGATTGTTACATTATATGAATCCCACCACAGTCCAAGCCTATGAAATGAATTGCCAGAAAGATAGCTGGAAACACACCGAAACATTTGTGAAAAAAAATACAAATAAATACCAAAATCTTCTAGAGTTTATTCTCACCGATGTTTTCATAACTTAAAATTACAGGTAGCCCTGGATTTACACCAATTCATTTAAAAATGGCACTGAAAAAAAAGTGACCAAGGCCGTTTTCCCTCTTATGACCATTGCAGTCATGCAATCAAAAATTCAGATCCTTGGCAACAGGGTCATATTTATGACGGCTGCAGTGTCCCATGGTCTCATGGTCCCCTTTTGCACTCTTCTGACATGCAAAGTCAACATGGAAGGCAGATTCCCTGAACGACAATGTGATGAACTAAACAACTGCAGCGATTCATTTAACAACGGTGGCAAGAAAGGTTTATTTGGTGGGTCACTTGTGGTTGTAAGTCGAGGACTGCCTGTACATTTATTTAGTATACCAGGAGTGGGATTCTACCAGTTCTGTCCACCTCTGTAGAACCGGTAGTTCTGAAGAGCAGCAGACACAGAGCATACATAGAATTGGTTCTATGGCTGCTGCTGTTTTGGTCCACCTGCCCAAAAGCAGGACCTTTATTTCCTGCTTTTATTTCCTGACCTTTATTTCCTGCTTTTTCAACTGCAGCTGCTTTGCGCTAATGGCAAATTTCTTAAGGGTGAGAGCAATCGACCAATGGAATAGATTCATTTAACGATGATGCTGTTCATTGAACAACCACAGCGATTCCCTTCACAACTCTTGCCAATCAACCAAATGGAACAGCGTGAGTCTGGGTGCTCCAACACTGGGGGTTTCTAAGAAGAAATTGGCCACAGCCCTTTGGTACAGGTATTTTCTTGCTCAAGCAAAGGGGGTTGGGCTAGTTGACCTCCCACATCCCTTCCAACTCTGTTATTCTGTTAGGGACACCTCCTCTGACTTTGGGCAAAGCTGTGATTCGAAGGAAAGCATCAGGGTCCTTCTGCACCGTTGCGTTCTGATTAAGGCAAACCAAGTGACTGGAAAGGAGCATTAGGCAGCTAATGCTCCAAAAATCTGTTGAGAGAAGGTTAAAACAAGGCTGATGAGCCCCCGCTTCTTCTCCCCCAGCCAACTCTGAAGGATGGCCGAGAGGTTGTGAGAGGCAGATGCAGAAGGCATAAAAATGAGCAATCAAGTGCTCCAGTTGTGGAAATTTATAGTCATTTATTTAGAAAATGGATAGGGCTGCCCAACCGGTGGACCGGTTGCTTTCATGGTGTGGAGACAATAACGTGGTTCTCAATACCAATAAGACCAAGGAGTTTATAGTGGATTATAGAAGGAACAGACCAGACGTCCAGCCCTTGCTTATCAATGGAGACCGAGGGGAGCAAGTGGCCAGTTTTAAGTTTCTGGGTGTTACCCTAAAAGAGGACCTGACCTGGGGGTTCCCATTGCAGCCCTGGTCAAAAGGGCCCAGCAGAGATTAGACTACCTGAGACTTCTCAGAAAACAACAATTGAATGAAAAACTGCTAGTGACCTTCTAACACTGTACCATAGAGAGTATCATAACTTCCTGCACCTCTGTATGGTTTGCCAATTGCACAGTGGCAGAAAGGAAAGCACTCTAGAGGATGAAGGTCATTGCCCAGAAGATCATGGGTTGCCCTCTCCCCTCTTTGGAAGAGCTTTAGAGCTCCGGCTGCCTTAAGAAAGTTCAAAACATTCTCAAAGATCCATCTCATCCTGGGAACCGCCCCTTTTTATTTTTGAACTATTACCATCTGGCAGACGGTACAGAAGAATAAAAACAAAGACAAATAGGCTGAAAACCAGCTTCTATCCCAGGGCAAGAAACTCTATTGAATGCTGCTGTATAGTGCAGTGTTAGTGCAGTGTTGCGGGATTTTGGTTCAATGTGTAGAGTGTGAAGGATGTGGGTTTGTGTTTATTTTCATGGTTGTGATGTGCACTAAAGATGGGGTTTGATTTCATTGTATGAGGAGCAATGACAATAAAGTAAAGTAAACTCACTCACGGTGTGACCTGGTGGCTAATAGAGATAAATCCCCAATATGTAAGCCATCAAACCTTTACTTTCCTAGTGACAACAATGAAAGTTTACGGTTGGATGGGCTATCACTGCTGGCATTCCCAGGGTCATTGGCAGAACCATGTCTCCTGGGGTTTTTGGAAGAGTATCAAGGTGGCCAGTCCTATCCCTGCAGGGATGATCTTCCACAAGGAGGGAGCCACCATGGAAAAGGGCTCCTTAAGAGAGAGAACTCAAGGCACCTGAAGACCAGACAAGGAATGACGGATGGGAACTGATCAAGGAACAAATTCTGTTCCATTGGCTGATTATTCTCAATGTCAGAAAATTTCTCCTTATTTCCAGGTTTTTTTAACATTTTTTTTTTAACATTTGATTTGATTTGTTAATTGCTTACAAGATACAGATATAAGAATAAATATAGTTTTGAATATATGACATAGATACTTATAAGAAAAATAAAAAACAATAGGACAGGAATGGTAGGCACGATTGGAGCGCTTATGCACACCCCCTACAGGCCTCTTAGGAAGGGGATGAGGTCAATAGTAGACAGGTTGAATCTCTCCTTGATCAGTTTCCATCCATTATTCCTTGTCTGGCCTTCAGGTGCCTTGGAAAACAGCTTGACTCCTTCCTCTCTGTGGTAGCCCCTCAAATATTGGAAGACAGCTATCCTGTCTCCCCTGGCCCTTCTCTTCACTCAACTATCCATGCCCAGTTCCTGTAACCATTCATTGTATGTTTTAGCCTCGAGTCCATTAATCATCCTGGTTGCTCTTCTCTGTACTTTTTCTAGAGTCTCAACACCTTTTTTATAATGTGGTGAACAAAACTGGATGCAGGACTGTAGGTGTGGTCTTACTAAGGCTTTATAGAGTGGTATTAGTACCTCCCTTGATCTCGATTGTATCCCTCTGTTAATGCAATTTAGGATTGCATTGGCTTTTTTGGCTGCTGCTGCACACGGCTGGCTCCTATTTAGCTGGTTGTCCACTAAGACTCCAAGATCCCTCTCACAGTTACTGCTATTGAGTCTGGTTTCACCCAGTATGTGTACTTTTGGCTTTTCTTGCCTTAGTGTAAGGCTTTACTGACCTCCAAGGTTCCTGCCATCCAACTCTGTGGTTTTTTGTTCTGTGTTCCCTCCCTTCCTCTCCCCTGCTAAGGCTTAACTAATCACAAACCATTTTCAAACCTCTCCTGACAAACAGGTCAAAGACGAAATGAAACAGCGGCTTAATCTGCAGGGATGAACTCTATCAACGATCCAATTATTTTGGATTTGATGCTTTTTTTGTTTTCACAAGCCTGGGCAATCTCCTTCGAGGGATGGAGCCTCCACGCTGTCCCTCTCCTGGGCAGGACCTGCCTTGAATTACAAACCAGAGTCCCATTAGCATATAAATTGATACTATGGTTTAGCGAAGGAAGTGGACTCATTGGACGGAATAATTTGGAAGTGGAGTTGTAGAGACGATTCCTTTGGAGGACAGAGCACGCAACTTTGTGGTGTGCTCTTCATCTCACTGGGAGTGTGAGAATGAACCTTGGTTTTATCCGCTGGTTCCTTTTTAGATTCAGAATAACTGAATAACAAAATAGGATGGGACCTTGGGGGTCTTCTAGTCCAACCCCTTGATCTAGCAGGAGACTCTACACAAGGGGTGTCAAACTGGATTACTTGGAGGGCCGCAACAGCATTGTAGTTGTCCTCTGTGGGCCAGCTAGTGAGAGGAGACAAAATGGACACCCTCCTGCAGCACCCTGTCAGACAAAACAGGGCACAGCAGCTGCAGGCAGCCCCTGTACCATCTGTTTTCCCACCCCAGTTTTCTGCAGCACTCTGCTGGCCAAAAACAGGCCACACAGAGGCCCCTACACCTGTTTTTGGCTGGCAGAGTGTTGCTGGAGGCTGGGGAAGCAAAAAATGAGCTGTGTGGTGGCCTCACGGGTCTCCACACACCCTGGTTTTGGCTGACAGAGTGCTGTAGAGGCCACGGAGGCCAAAAACAGGCCACAGGGGGTGGATACAGCCTCACCGTGGCCTGCTTTGGCCAGCAGAGGCACCGTGGGCTGGTTCTTTGATATTTCCAGGTTGGCCCCATGAGTTAGATTTAAGCACCCCATGCCAGATGTGGCCTATGGGCCTTGAGTTTGGTACCCCTGCCCTACACCATTTCAGACAAAACGGTTGTCCAATCTCTTCTTTGAAATCTCCAGGGTTAAGAGGCAAGTCGTTCCATTCAATGGTGGGATTCAATTTTTTTATGCTACCAGATCTGTGGGCGTGGCTTAGTGGGCATGGTGTGGCTTGGTGGGTGTGGCTTGGTGGGCATGGCAGGAGAAGGATACTGCAAAATCCCCATTCTATCCCCACCCCACTAACCTGCTTTCCAGCTCCATTCTCCTGTGCAGGGCAACCAAAGGAGACCCAGCTGATCAGCTGGGACTCAGGAGGCAGAGAATAGATGAGGGTGGGGCCAGTCAGAAGTGGCATTTGATGGTTCTCCAAACTACTCAAAATTTCCACTTCCAGTTCTCCAGAACTGGTCAGAGCCTGCTGAATACCACCTCTGATTCCACTGCTTCATTGTTCAAATTAATAAGGAAATTTCTCCTCAATTCTCAGTTGCTTCTCTCCTTGATTAGCTCCCATCCATTGCTCTGTCCTCAGGTGATTTGGAGAATATTTTATATTCCTATTTTTCAAGCAAGCACCTTCCCTAAATTCTTCACTCCTCTTTCTTTCCCCTCTGAGATTCCCTCTCTCTTCTCTTCCAAAAATATATATTTGGAAAAATAAAAATAAGAAAAAAGGACAGAAAGAAAAGATAGAAAGGAAAATGACAAAGAATTGCTTCTGATTTTCTTTTCATTAAAATATGATTGCAAAATTATCTTTGGCTGTAAGATGACAAAAAAGATCACTTTTTCATCTATTTTCCCCCAATCAGTCGGCCTCCTGCACCATGATGGGGGGGGGGGGAGTTTTCAACCTCCTTGGGCTCCAGAGGCTTTTTTCGAGCCTCCGGGAGGGTGAAAATGGTTATGGGAACCATATTAGCACCAGATGCTTCCACAATGCCACCTTCTTGAGCCTGAGAAAATAGAAAGGGGGAATTTCTTGGGGTGTATGTTCTTAAACATAATAACATTCTTTTTCTAAGTCAAGGTCATGTTATTTCTGCACCTGAGTGAGAGGACATCTCGAGTTGGGATGGATAGTGATTGGGGCATGTGATGTGATGGGGGTTTCAGGGGGTGGATTTGTAATTGTTTACTTATTGAAAGGAAACCCGGAACTTTCAGATTTGGGATTTCCCAGATGTGCCAGTTTACTACTCTAATAAAAGGAACCTTTGAGAAGATGTCTGTCTTGTTGGAATTGAGGTTTTCTGGAATGCTGACAATGGCCTCCCTAGACTCCAGAGGCCCTCCAGAGGCCAGAAACGGGCCTGTTTCTGGCCTTCAGGCTCCAGAGGTTTTTCTCGAGCCTCCAGGAGGGTGAAAACAGCTTCCCCCAGGCTCCAGAGCCCTCCAAAGGCCAGAAACGGGCCTGTTTCTGGCCTTCTGGAACTTCTGGGAGGCCCATTTTTTGCCCTCCCCAGGCTCCAGAGCCTTCCAGAGGCGCTCCAGAGTCCAGAAACTTGCCCGTTTTCACCCTCCGTGTGGACCCTGTGCTTACCTGGCATGCAAGACAGGCTGCATGATGACTACGGGGAGGGGCAGGGCAGGGTGAGTGAAGCCAGCTAAGGGTGGGATTTACTGGTTCACCAAACCAGTAATTAAAATGATAAAATTAGCTGCTGGTTCACCTGAACTGGGGTGAACCAGTAGCATCCCATCCCTGTATTCATAGTGCCTGTTGTTAGTGGCTTTTTAGATTTTGATTGGGTGTACTGATAGCTGCCTTTTAAGTTGTTGGCTATTGTTTGCTTGTGCTGCCCCGCCCTCACCTTCTAAGTACTTGATAGGTTGTTGGTAAATCAGCACTCCTATTGACTGTTGAAGAGTCTGTTTCCCAGGCTTCAATCACTTCCCTGGCTGTTTTTGTCCCTGCTCATCCAACAATCTTGGAAGCTACAAAATTGAATGTGTGTCCTTGTTCATTTCAGTGAGAGGCTACCAACAAGTTGAGGCCTCCTCGTCTGACTATTTGCTTGTGTTCTTGCAATCCAAGTGATTAGCTTCATCCCCAACTGTCCTACATACTCATAGGGGCAATCTATGAATATGTGAACCCAGGATGCTGCAACTGGTTATAAGTGTGAAGTAGTTCCCAGGCACCTGAAATCCAATCAAGGAATCCAAGAGAATTTTGAAGCAATTTCATATCCCCAGTTTGAGTTTTAGTCGTAGCTGGTTATTACTTATGCTAAACTAAAGTGCCATTTCCATCCTTAACATCAAGAAATATTGCTTTAAAAAAGAAAACAGGTTCTGCTGACATCATATCCTGAAATTCTTTCCAGCTGACAGAATGATGGCTTCAAAAGATTGCTTGGAGCCTTAAAATATTGCCACATCTGTAAAGGAACAGCTTTGGCTGCAAATAAGAGATTAGGAGTTGGGAGCTGAGATTGTACCCAGTGACAATTCAATTTATGTGCCAAAAGAAAAAGAAAAAGAAACCTGGGAAATTCAAACTGACTCACAGAAGTAGGATTCACAGAATCCTGATTCACAAAAGTAAAGGACTAAGGGATGGTGTAGAGGAATGCATGAAAGCTACCTGAGATATTTCCTCAGCAGTGTGGCAATCCCTTAGAATGATCTATATTGCTAAAAGAATAACAGAGTTGGAAGGACCTTGGAGGTCTCTTGTGCAACCCCCTGGTCAAGTAGGAGACCCTATACCATCTCAGATGAATGGTTGTCCAATTTCTTTTTAAAAACCTCCAGTGATGGAGCCCCTACAACTTCTGAAGGCAAGTTGTTCCACTGGTTAATTGTTCTCACTGTCAGGAAATTTCTCCTTAGTTCTAGGTTGCTTCTCTCCTTGGTTAGTTTCCATCCATTGCTTCTTGTCCTCCCTTCAGGTATCTTTGGAGAATAGGTTGACCCACTCTTCTTTGGGTCAGCCCCTTAGATATTGGAAGACTGCTATCATGTATCTCCTGCTCCTTTTCATTAAATGAGACATACCCAATTCCAGCAACAGTTCATCCTATGTTTTAGCCTCCCTTAATCATCTTTCTTGCTCTTCTCTACAGTCTTTCCAGAGTCTCAACATTTTTTTTTTTATATTGTGGTGAGCAAAACTGGATACAATATTCCAAGCATCCAGGCCTTACCAAAGCATTATTAAGTGGTAGTAACACTTCAGGGCAAAAATGATCATAAATGCAAGCCAGTGGCTGAGCACTCAAAATGTGGTTGCATCACTGAAAGGGATAATCTGATCTTCAGAAGTTTGGAATTGGGCGGTAAGTATCTTTTTGAGATGTCCATTATAACTTTAAATGGTTGCTAAGCAACCAGTCATGACTAACTGTGTAGACTGAATTACTGCTACCTAGATAAAGACATTATATTCCATCATGGTCAAGTCAACCAATTTATTGTTCATTTTTGTTTTGTAGTACATCACATTTTCAGTCTTGCAATGACAGTGTACTGGCTGTATCCCGTCCTTTTTATGTACACATAGTATTATACATCCTGGTTGTAACCAGTATTCTCTAAGTCATACATTTATAGTCTCTTTTAATTGTATATTGTCGTACTTCATAGTTATAACTTTTATTTTCATACTTATACCATAACATTCTATACATTTATCTCACTCCTTTCCCTTTTCTACTTTCCTTACTTTCTTTCCCATCCCTTTTTCTCTTCACTTCTCCTCCCTTCTCTCTCCTCTTCCATGCTTCCCTCTCTATTCCTCTCTCCTGCTTGAGCAGAGGGTTGGACTAGATGACCTACAAGGTCCCTTCCAACTCTGACTATCTGTTTAATCCTACTCCTTGCCTCCTTTTCTCACTCTCCTTTCCTTCTCTACTTCCTTCACCTTCCTTTTCAAACTTTTAATTTTCATCAGCAGAACTGTATAGTTTCTAGTTGCATTCTATTTTCCTACTCTTTTTTTCCTTCCTTTGTTCCAGACTTGATATAATGTTCATTTGGAGGGAAGAATTTGATAGAAAAAAATATGGGGGAAGAAAGTATTTCATTGGCAATTGTAGACAATTGTAGCAGGAGACAAATTCTGGCGATTAGATTAGCAACAAGGCATGAACAGTGATGAATAAGGGAAAGATATCTTTGTAATACATCTGAACTACTATCTTGTTTGCAATTGAGCAAACCCCAGTGAATCACTCAAGCTAATTTGGAGAAAATGACAGGAGCATTTGCATGTTAGCCTCTTCTCCAAAGTTGAAATATTTTCCACATTGGACAGCAAATTGAAAAGGACAACAACCAAGTATTAGAAATCCTGTGATCCCCTCACGTTCTAAACTTATGGAAAGCACCTACTCCAGATATCTAATTATCTGCCATCTGGTCACTTCTATCACTGTTAGCTTTTAATTGCTGTTTATTTTTGGCATCTGCTTTGGCTGTTTAGCAGCCTTGAGCAAGACAGAGAGGGAGGGAGGGACAGGGGAAGGAGGGAGGGAGAGGAAGAGAGAAGGAGAGAAAACTAATAGGGGGAGCAAAACAGAGAAAGAGATAAAAAGAGAGGGAGAAATAAAGAATGAAAGAGGGAGAGAGGGAGATGGATGAGAGAGAGAAAAAGAATGAAGGGAGTGAAAGAGAGAAAGAGATAAAAATATAGAAAAGGGAAAGAGTGTGTGTGAGAGAGAGAGAGAAGGAAAGAAAAAGAGAAGAGGGAAAGAAAGAGGGAAAGAGAAAGATTGTGTGTGTGTGAGAGAGAGAAGGACAGAGAAAAAGAGAGAGGGAAAGACAAAGTGTGTGTGAGAGAGGAGGGAGGAAGGGAGGGAGAGAGCAGACTGAATGTCACTGCGACCTACATCTGTTCAGCACCTTGGACAGATCCATTCAGTATGAATTACCTTGGAGCCTAAGAGCTCACACAAGGGTAGAAGCCAACAACTTAATTGTCCTGCACAACCACAGCACACATTTTAACACTCAGCGGTAGGCCAGGTGGGAACTGCGTGGGAAGTGGGCACACTGATGTCTCTGAAAGAGGAAAACCACAGTCAAAAGAGAGCCCTGCGTCTCTTGGCAATGTTGTGAGAGTTAAATCTGAGGAACACCATCTCCTGCCAGAAGAGTTGTCCATTAACAAACAAGTGACCAATGGAAAACAGAAGAGGCTCCCAATGAAAAAAATCACTGGGTCCGATATGGGATTCAGGAGGGCGAATTTTGTTTGGGGGGGAAAATTCCCTTAAATAAGCAACCAAAGGATTTGGAGGCAGATGCAAAGAAAGGCACAAACAAATTTGTCATGCAGGGGATGGAAAAACCCCAGTTAAATAAGGAATCAAAGGATTTGAAGACAGTCACAATTTTAAAGTACCTTTTATTGGTACCCACGACTAGAGGAATGGCTGGGCTTCCTGCCAAAGGTACAGAGCAGAGCCCTGCAGCTCTCAAGGGTACAGGTTATACAACCTCTGAAATCATACATAATAATTACAAAGGCCATGTAAATTACAGTGTGACCTTTCCAGCCTGCATGTGGAGTCTGGAACATGAAGTGACCTTATTGTGAGCTAATTTGGAGCCTGCAAATTCTACATTTTTAAAAGAGGCTCCAAGCTCATCCTTTCTACCCAGAGAGCAGTGCTGTTTATTATACCCATAGATTGACTTGTGTCACATCAAGGAAAAGGCAACAATCTGCTTTCTAGCATTAATGTGTTACCTAGTTTGGATAATGAAATGTCTGCAAGAAAACAGGCAAGCTCATTGCATCAGGAACCCCTTAGTCTTCTTCCTTCTCCTCTTCCTCCTCCTCCTCCTCCCCACTCCCTTCTAGCAATTGATTGTTGTTGTTGTTGTTAGTCACGAAGTCATGTCCAACCCATCATGACCCCCTGGACAACCTTCCTCTGGGCCTTCCTGTACTCTACCATCTTCTGGAGTCCATTTAAGCTCACGCCTACTGCTTCAGTGACTCCATCCAGCCACCTCATTCTCTGTCGTCCCCTCCTTCTTCTATTGCCCTCAATCTTTCCCAGCATTAGGCTCTTCTCCAGCGAGTCCTTCCTTCTCATGAGGCAGCCATAGTCTTTGAGTTTCATCCTCAGGATCTGGCCTTCTAAAGAGCAGTCAGGGTTGATCTCCTCTAGGACTGACTGGTTGGATTGCCTTGCAGTCCAAGGGATTCGCAGGAGTCTCCTCCAGCATCACAGTTCAAAGGCCTCAATTCTTTGGTGTTCAGCCTTTTTTATGGTCCAACTTTCACAGCCATTGCAACTGGGAAAACCATAGTCTTGATTATATGCACTTTTGTTGGCAGGGTGATGTTTAGTATGCTTTTTAGTATGCTGTCTAGCAATTGATAATATTACATAATTTGGGTAATCAAATGTCTGCAAGAAAACAACCAGTGAGCATCAAGGACCCTGCAGTCCTCCCCTCCTCCTCCTCCTCCTCCTCCTCCTCTCCCCTCCTCCTCATCTCTGCAAACCTCACTCCCTTTCTAGCACTGATCATGTCATCTTGATGGTACTTCAAGAATGGAGAAAGAGGACTCAGGGTTGCATGACTCACCGAGGTCTGATTTGCATAATTGATTCCCCTGGATAAATTGAGTCAAGCTGCAGAATTGATTGCATTTGGTAAAATAGATTTGCACAGACTGAAGTCCATCAAAACCCTCCATTGACTTGGGGACAGATAATTCAGAAGGAAAGGTCAAAAGGGACTCATCCGTTCCATTCAACCGTTCCATCTGACAGCTCTGTTCAGACGTACAGGTTGAAGGGGTGACGCAGGACGCAATCAAGCCCCAGCTTTCAAAGTGACTCTTCCAAGCCAACTTTGCATAGTTCAGAGGGGCGTGGGGAAAAAATCTGCAATGCAAATCCTAAGGTGAGAAACAGATGATTATGTGTTGCATTGATGAGTTGACTTTTTGCCCTTTCTTGAAACTAAACAAAAATGATAAAGGCAGCCATTTCTGAAGTCATCCTTTGAAGTCAGAGGCACCAGAATAGAACAGGGAGGATATGAATGGTATTACCAAAAAAAGCATAGGTTTTCTGAAATATATTCAGGAAGCGATTGAAGGTCAAGATTGAAACACAGACTGGGCATGTCTAAAGTCCTGGGTTAAGTTCCTTGCAATTCTTCTAAGAGATTGTAGAGCAATGGGCCCACAGCCATGTAGATTGCAGAAAACCGAAGAACTTTTGCTAATCTGGAAGAAAAGAAACAACAGACTAAGAGAATAACCAGTGTTAGTACTGTTCCTTTAAGACTGGGGATGGAGTCAACCTCTTTAAGAGGTGTTTATATAAAGGCAGCCATTAAAGGGCATGTTCTCTCTTCTTGTGTCTGGTATTCATTGCAGAGTTCTCCATGTAGAGTTAAGAAGAGCAAAGATTGCTTGTATGGTATTTTGCCTACCACATATATGTCTACATATAACTGTTGTATATAAACCACTGTTAAATGTCTAAATGTCCATTTTGCTCCTGGGCTGTCTCATAATAGCAGTCACACAGCAAATGCTCTGACACCCTGTACCCATTTCAGATAAATGGCTGTCCAATTTCTTCTTAAAAACTTTCAATGATGGAGCATCCACAACTTTTGAAGGCAAGCTGTTATGTCTCACCTGTGCCCACAAAGTGAGAGTCCAAGTTTCCAAAGGAATAAAAATAAACAGACAAGACCAGTAATGTCAGGGTTAAATTCCTTTGACTGGAGAAGTCCTTGGCAGTCTCCCACAAGCTGCTTGCCAAGTCCAATAATAAAACAAGAATATAAATCCACACAGAGAATTTGTCGAAGCTTCTATCCCAAATTAACAAATTGTCCCGGAGAATCCAGAGCTAACACGCCCACTTTTATTCCCTGAGGGGCGTGTCAGTCTCTCATCTAAGTCCCTGATTTGACATTTCCTTCTACGTTGGATCTCACGCCTATGCCTGCGTCTTTGCCTCGCATCAAACCAACATTCCCCAGTTTGATCCTCAGCCAGAGGCTCCACTACACTCTCCTGATTATCTGCCAACACCTGAGGCACAACCAGGGAGGAAGGTCCTAGGGAGGAAGGCAATTCCAAATCCTCCAGCAAAGCAGGCTCAAACCTCATTGCTCAAGTCTGTGTCTTCTAACAGAGCAGGCTCAAACCTCCGAGTCACAACAGCAAGCTATTCCACAGATTCATTGTTCTCACTGCCAGGAAATCTCTCCTTAGTTCTAAGTTGGTTCCCTCCTTGATGAGTTTCCATACATTGTTTCTTGTCCTGCCTTCAGGTGCTTTGGAGAATAGCTTGACTCCCTTTTCTTTGGGCCAGCCCCTGAGATATTGGAACACTGCTATCAGGTCACCCTTCTGTCTTTTTGTTGAACTAGTCAAAGTAGACTAATAGACCAACTAGACTAACTCAACAGTGCAACAATCTCGCACCTTTTCAGTGAAAAATATAGCAAGGTCCATCTAACTGGGTGGTTCAGACAAGGTGGAAAGTCACCTCACCTCAGTTATTCACTCAGAAAACTCCTGCCAATGAAAACCAGCATGGAATCTTTTGTGGGCAATATTTAAAGTCAGATGAGCAGCCATGTCAGAAGTCTTTAGATCAAGGAGTCTTCAAACTTGGCAAGTTTAAGACTTGTGGACTTCAACTCCCAGGATTCCTGAGCTAACATGACTGAAGGAGGAATTCTGGGAGTTGAAGTCCACAAGTCTTATAGCTGTCAAGTTTGAAGACCCCTGCTTTAGATTGTAAATCCTTGTCTTCTGAAATAGTGGCTATCAAGAAACATCTTTAAAAAAATATATATTCAGCAGTTTGATATCAACAGAATATAAACCTCTCAGAACAACGGTGTGAAAATGCTGACCAAATATCCAAATCAAGTACAATTACCAGTGGAACATTTTGTATGTTCATGATTCAATTCATGCTAAAAGACTCTGAATCATTTTGCCAGAATAATATATATATATATATTTTATGTCCATAACAGGTATAGAAGGGGAGGGGGAGGGAGAAAAGGAAGGAGAGGGGGGGAAGGAGGAGGAGAAGGGGGAGGGGGAGAAGGAAAGGGGGAAGAAAAAAGAGGAGAGGGAGTCAGAGGAAGAGAGGAGGAGGAGGGGAGGAAGAGGGGGAGGAAGAAAGAGGATGGAGGGGAACAGAGGAAGAGGGAGAGAGGAAATGGTGGCAGATTGGAGAGGAGGAGGAAGAAAGAGGAAGGGGGGAGGAAGAGAGGGAGGGGAAAGGGAAATAAGGAGAAGGGGGAGGAGGGGGAAGGGAGGGAGGGAGAAGAAGAGAAGAGGAGGAAGGGAAGTGGAAGGAAGGAAATTGAAAACAAGGAGGATCAAAGAATCTCTCCAGATTATTCTGACAAATTATGCTGCCGTTCATAAGTATCAGCCAATGAGACAGTGATCTGTTTCCCTGTAAAGCAATTTCCAATATTCCCACTCATCAGCACTTTCTGTGATCAATTTCGGACCTCTATAAATTAAAAGTTTCTTTGATGTAATCTATTTCCAGATCTAATTTCCCCTCCTTCTCAGCTTGTTTCCTTCTATCTAGGTAGACAATTTTAGACCATCCTGAAATAAAATTCATGCAAGAAATTAATGAGCCTGTTATTGCTTGGTAATGACAACCACACATAGTTATTCTCTAATTATTTGAGGTGATACTTTGTAGGCAAAGAAGATAATGAGCTACACTTCCTTAAGAAAAAAGAAAAGAAAGAAGATGGCTCTTTAAACATTTTTGGCTGACTTGTAATCTTTGAGTGGTGAGAAGGTTTCATGTTTAAAGGTCTTTTTGTTTATCTAGAAAGCTAAGGAAAAAGTGGACGTCACACACTGAGAACTTATAAGATAGAGGAACATTGTACAGAGTGCTCTAGTCTAGACTTACAACTGTTAGTGATGGATAGTGACCATTCAAAGTTACATGGCACCAAAAAAAAATGACTTATGACCAGTTTTCACATTTATGACCATTGCAGCATTCCCATGGTCATGTGATCAAATTTGGATACTTGACTACTGGCTGTTCATGGAGATTCTCCATCATCCAGGTCATGGTTGTCCCAGAGGTGCTTTTTTCAAGAGGCAACAGGACTTTCTGTTTTTTTCTTTGAAGACATTCCACTTCTCATCCAAGAAGCTTCTTCAGCTCTGACCGGATGGTGGGGAAGGGAAGGGTTTATACTCCTTGCAGACAGCTGGTCATTTGCTCTCTTTTACAGAGTCATTGGGGCCACTTGGAGGTTTATCTGTGTTCTCTAAAAGGATGCAAATGACCAGCTGTTTGCAAGGAACATATATCCTTCCCTTCTCCCACCATCCAGTCAGAGCTAAAGAAGCTTCTTGGATGAGAAGCGAAATGTCTTCAAAAAAAAGAAAAAGAAAGAAAGAAAGTCCAATTGTCTCTTGAAAAACCACCTTTGGCTTGCAACTTACAATGGTTGCAATGTCCTGGTGTCACATGACCCCCTTTTATGACCTTCGGACAAGCATAAGGGGAAGCCAGATTCATAAACAAAACACCTTCAGCCCAGCTCCTCAAGAAGGGAGTCAAAGTAGAAAAACAGACTCCTAAAATTTACATTCCCCCACCCAAATTTAAAGGACAGGACAAGACCTTTAGGACATAATAGGATAATCCCATCAACATTAAAATAGTAAAAGACACAAGGCTCACTACGTTGCACAACCCCCCTGGAGCATCTCAAACATAAAACCCCAAATAATGTATAAAAGCCCACTTCTCTCAACCCCATTTTGTCAGCTGTCCCAGAACTGCATGCTGTTGTTGGTTCTGCTCATCAATACACCTTTCTTAAGCAGCTTCCATTTTATTCCTGTCTTAGAACTGGACCTGATTTTTTTTCCTCCTACAATTATGGACTTCAGCTCCCAGAATTCCCAGCCAGCAGCCCTTTAGGTGGATATATTTCAACTCTCAGCATTCCCCAGCCAGAATCTGGATATGTAGATTGAAAAGAGAAAGACATTTCCGACAGTGAAGCAATTCTCTCCAAGGCTAGATTATAGAATTATTTTTGTCTAACAGCATGACATGAATGGATTACTGCAAAGATTACATGGAAACAAACAAATGGTGTGTTGATTGTGTTGTTAAGGAGATTTCAGGGACCACACATTCTGCAGAGGAAAAAATGTAGATGCAGAAGCTGTAATATCTATAGAAATAAACTCTTTGCAATTTCCCAGTGGGGCTGTGCCCTCCCCAAATGGCCTTTTTTTCTATCCCTTTGGCTGTTTCTTCTCCTTTTTCATGCAAATTTTTATGATTAAAAAATCAACAACATTTTAGGAACTGCTTTGATGTTGGAAAAGATGCTGCTTTCTATCTTCAGTAATAGGAATAGACCTCCCTTCCCTTCCTTTTCCCCATGGTGATATTGTTGGGAGTGTGTCTATCCACTGCTCATCTTTATGAATGAATGGATGGATGGGGAGGGAGGGAGGGAGGAAGGTAGGTAGGTGTCAACTTCAAACCAAACCTGGCCACAGCCTTCTTTCTGTTCCCATTTGCCACACAGGGAAGAAGGTTGGGATGCCTTACTAGACTAGGTTTGGCCAACAATACAGACACAGATTTCAGAGAGTAATTAGGACTGCAGAAAAACAATTACTACCAACCTGCCTTCAGTTGAGGACTGTATATTGCACGAGTCAAAAAGAGGGCTGTGAAAATATTTACAGACCCCTCACATCCTGGACATAAACTGTTTCAACTCCTTCCCTCAAAACGACACTATAGATGGGCACACCAGAACAACTAGACACAAGAACAGTTTTTTTTTCCCTGAACGCCATCATTCTGTTAAACAAATAATTCCCTCAACACTATCCAACTATTTACAAATGGTTGTACTACTATTACTATTAATCTTCTCATCACTCCTTATCACCCATCCCCTCCCACTTGTGACTGTATGACTGTAACTTTGTTGCTTCTATCATTACGATTTATATTGACTGTTTCCTAGTATGATTTGATTGCTTATTGTACCCTATGACTATTATTAAGTGTTATACCTGATGATTCTTGACTCTTGACGAATGTATCTTTTCTTTTATGTACACTGAGAGCATTTGCACCAAAGACAAATTCCTTGTGTTCCTTCCAATCACACTTGACCAATAAAGAATTCATCCATTAATTCATTCATTGCTAAGCAAAACTTCTGTTCATTAAATTTCAGAATAGAACAATTTGCCATGGCCAACTTGCTGTGGGACAACTCAACAATTCAATTTAATTCTTTCAAGTAACTAAAACAATATTTCATTTTTTGTCATTCACATTTTATTTTGTCCATCCTTTGGCATTCTTTCTTTAGTGATTCTATTGGACTATTTCTTCGATATTAGTGTACCTCTTGTCCTGTGGCGAGTTCTCTCACAGCGAATGAATGCATTTTTTCTTTTTATGTACACTGGGAGCATTTCCATCAAGACAAATTCCTTGTGTGTCCAATCATACTTGGCCAATAAAGAATTCTATCTTATCCTATCCTATCTTATGCTATCCTAACCTATCCTATCCAATCCTACTCTATTCTATTCTATTCTACTCTACTCTACTCTATTCTACTCTTTTCTTTTCTATTCTTTCTTTCTTTCTTTCTTTCTTTCTTTCTTTCTTTCTTTCTTTCTTTCTTTCTTTCTTTCTTTCTTTCTTTCTTTCTACCTAACTATCTAACTACCTATCTGATTGCTTGTTGTGCCCTATGACTGTCATTAAGTGATGTACCTGATGATTCTTGACTCTTGATGAATGTATCTTTTCTTTTATGTGCACTGAGAGCATTTCCAGCAAGACAAGTTCCTTATGTGTCCAATCACACTTGGCCAATAAAGAATTCTATCCTATCCTATCCTATCCTATCCTATCCTATCCTATTCTGTTAACAGAAAGTTTTCTCGTGAGAACCCAGGTCGTATCTACTGGCAATGGATAAGCTCAAGGAAAGGAGTGTCTGAACTCTGGAGAGCCTGCCAATTGACCCAATTGGCCAACATAACCTGTGGGACACTTGGGGGGTGGGGTTATTTCTTATTTTAATTACACTGAAACTGTGGGAAAGATTTAAAGTTGGTTTTGCTTTGAAGCTGTGCCAACATAATGTACAAAATAAAGAAAGATCCTTGAGAAGAATCCCAGTCTCTGATTTGTTCTGATTTGCTTGGATTCATTCATTGGTCCAAATCTTGATGGAAGGAAGGAAGGAAGGAGAAGAAGGGAGAGGGAGGGAAGGAGAAAGAGAGGAAGGAAGGAAAAGGGAAGGAGGGGAAGGAAAGAAGGAAGGAGAAGGAGGGAGAGGGAAGGAAGGAGAAAGAGAGGAAGGAAGGAAAAGGGAAGGAGGGGAAGGAAAGAAGGAAGGAGAAGGAGGGAGAGGGAGGGAAGGAGAAAGAGAGGAAGGAAGGAAAAGGGAAGGAGGGGAAGGAAGGAAGGAAGGAGAAGAAGGGAGAGGGAGGGAAGGAGAAAGAGAGGAAGGAAGGAAAAGGAAAGGAGGGGAAGGAAAGAAGGAAGGAGAAGCAAAATCTTGAGTTCAGGGAGGGATGTGGTGAGAGAAGAAGGTGATAGATCTTACGGTCCACATACTTCTCTACCACTATCAACTGCTAGGTATGACTGCTCTAAACTGCAGCTATATGGGGGAAATAGACCTTCCTTCCTTCCTCTGCCTCCCTTCCTCTGCTCCCTTCTGCAGTATCAAGGACACTCTCAAGGAAACCTTAGGAAAAACCCATAACAGTGCAGGCCACCTAAGAAAACCCAGCTTCACTGCTATTTTTCCTCCATGTACTTGCTGTCCCCCAAACTTATAAGCCATGTTCTTGCCTCTGCTAGTGCTCCCAACCCTCTCAGAGGTGGCCTGCACAAGCAAAACTCCAGAGCTTCCATCGTGCTCCCCCAAAATTAATTTTTGCAAACGTCGGCCACCTCCCAGGGAGAGAGGTGACTCTGCGGGAACACCGACCTACCAAAGAAAGACCTGCTGGGATTGTTGGTGTGCAGCTCACAGAGGACGAGGTAATTAATTGCAGCTACTTAATTCCTGCCTCCTCCAGCCATTTGGAGTGTCAAAGCCCAGGTATGTTCACGGCAGGGTTAATGAGAGGTTTTTTGTTGTTGTTTTTTTGCAGCAGTGGGTGGCAAGAGGTCTTACGAGAAACGAGGAACCCCAAAGTTGTGCATCTTAAGAGGCAACTTCCAATTAGCAGTCCTAGTTGAAAGGCTGTAATTAGCTGGGCTGACAATCCTCTTTGAATAATTGCAACTGACAGGAGAGCCAATTGGTTTTTGAAATGTTCAATTGCAACCCACCGGCAGTGACCTCAGCCAATGCAAGACAATATGGATCCTGTCCTGTTAATGGCAGGTTGAGCTGATTTCAGGACCTTTCTGCTCCCCGAAGTCCCCTTAGATGGACAAGGTGAACACATGGAGAAGGGATTCTGCCATCCAATTGAATTTTGTGACTTAGTGCCTGCTTCAGAAAGATCTGTTGGGAAAATGGACAGCAACCAAGGCCACTTTCAGAGACCTATATGGCTGGGGATTGTTGTTGTTGTTGTTGTTGTTGCTGTAATTGTTACTGTTATTATCCCCAAAGCCATCACTATGCTAAACAAATTATTCCCTCGACACTGTCCAACTATTTACAAAGTCTGCACTACTATTACTATTAATCTTCTCATCACTCCTTATCACCCATCCCCTCCCACTTGTGATTATATGACTGTAACATTGTTGCTTCTATCCTTATGATTTATATGGACTGTTTCCTAATATGATTTGATGCTTATTGTACCCTATGACTATCATTAAGTGTTGTACCTGATGATTCCTGACTCTTGACGAATGTATCTTTTCTTTTACGGACACTGAGATTATTTGCACCAAGACAAATTCCTTGTGTGTCCAATTACACTTGGCCAATAAAGAATTCTATTCTATTCTATTCTATTCTATTCTATTCTATTCTATTCTATTCTATTCTATTCTATTCTATCTTATCCTATCCTATCCTATTCTATTTGTACTTTTTGACTATCATTAAGTGTTGTACCTGATGATTCTTGACGAATGTATCTTTTCTTTTATGTACACTGAGAGCATTTGCACCAAGACAAATTCCTTGTGTGTCCAATCACACTTGGCCAATAAAGAATTCTATTCTATTCTATTCTATTCTATTCTATTCTATTCTATTCTATTCTATTCTATTCTATTCTATTCTATTCTATCTTATCCTATCCTATCCTATCCTATTCTATTCTATTTGTACTTTTTGACTATCATTAAGTGTTGTACCTGATGATTCTTGACGAATGTATCTTTTCTTTTATGTACACTGAGAGCATTTGCACCAAGACAAATTCCTTGTGTGTCCAATCACACTTGGCCAATAAAGAATTATCTTCTTCTTCTTCTTCTATTATGATTATGATTATGATTATTATTATTATTATTATTATTATTATTATTATTATTATTATTATTATTTCATCACAGTTATCCATATGTTCAGACTGGGCTTGGCATTTTTGTCTACCTATCGAGTCTTTCCCAAGGACCTGGGATAGGAAAATCTGGATGTTTGATGGTGTTACAGAGATCGCCGCAGGATGGAAGCTGTTCCAAATAAAGCTGCCTTCTGCAGTTGATTGATGGCAAATTTGTCAATGCCTATGGTGGTGCTCCAGTTGTTTTGGAGGTGCCTATGACTATTGGTACTATCCTTGCTTGCCTTTGCCATAGTCGTTCTATTTCTATTTGTAGGTCTTTGTATTTTGACACTTCTTCAGTTCTTCCTCTTCTCTTCTGCTGTCTCCAAGTACTGCTGTTATGATTATGATTATTAGTATTGTTATTGTTGTTATTGTTATTAGGTTCAAGCTATTCTCCAAAGCCGAACAAGAAGCAATGGATGGAAGAGCCACCTAGAAATCAGGAGAAATTTCCTGGCAGCGAGCACAATTCATCAGGGGAATGACTTACCTTCATGGATGATGTTTTTAAGGAGAGACTGGACAACCACTTGTCTGAAATGGTGTACAGTCTCCTGCTTGAGTAGGAGATTGGACTAGAAGATCTCCTAGCTCCCTTTCAACTCTGTTAATTAACCAGTGGAACTGCTTGCCTTCAGAAGTTGTGGCTGCTCCATCACTGAAGGTTTTCAAAAAGAGACTGGACAGCCATTTGTCCGAAATGGTGTAGGGCCTCCTGCTTCAGCAGGGGGTTGGACTAGAAGACCTCCAAACTCCCTTCCAACTTGATTAGTCTGTTCTGTTATTTGAAGGACCAGTCATATCTACCTGACCTACCAGACTGGAGAATCAGGGAATGTAACAGATCCCCTCTCTTAAGCAGTTCTGTTGTGGTTGGCTGGCAGCAGGTGCGGATGGCTGAGGCCTCAGAGAGTGAGCACTCATGTGATGCAGGGATGGGGCCAGGACCATCAGGGAGTGGAGTGCTGCCTTCGGAGATTGTGGAGGCTGGCAGCAATGATGAAGAGGTCCCCGAGGAGCCTGTGCACACATGCACGCAGGGATACTCGAAAGAAAGTTCTTGCACTTCAAGCCTTGTGGAAATTCGGACTATCTTGGTTTGTGTTTGGAGACTCTTTGTGTTTGAAATATTCCTTAGTAACTTTATCTACTGTTTTTGACAGCCTTGCACAACCTTGGCAAGGTTCGTTCTTATCAGAGACAATTTTAATAGCTTTTTAACCATGAATTAACGGAATTCATAGAGAAGCATTAAAAGGTTTTGCTTTGATCTCTGTTTGGTGTTTGTTTACTTGGAACAAGGTTTGGAGCAGAACCAGTTCTATCTGGTGGGACCACAAAGAAGGACCTTCTCCGTGGTGGCTCCCTTCCTGTGGAACATCATCTCTGTGGAGATAAGATTGCCCCTCTACTTTGAAATACCTTTGAAAGGTCCTGAAGACTTGTTTCTTCCAACAAGACTGGAGACCCCAAAATGCTATGGAAACCATCAAATAATTGTTGTCACTAGGTGGCGATGGGTTGGGTTTGGGGTCTTGGTTGTGTACTGGGGTTTTATCTTTGTAAGCAACCTGAAGTCACTGTGAGTGTGTTGAGCAGCCAATAAATAAAAAAAAACCTCTGGGTTGATTGACAAATATCCATTTTGTGCTAACAGGAGTGGCTAGATTGGTGTGTTTGAGACTTCCTCGATTTTGCATGGAATCAGGAGACACTCCCTGCGTCTGGAGTGCCATCCGATGAGAGACTGATGCTTGAGTGCATGGTTTAAAGCCACAGAAGGGTTCAAAAAATTTTCTTGTGCCTCTGAGTGAAGTCACCTGAAGATCTGAGCAAACAGCACCAACACAACAAAAAAAAATACTTCCTTTCTCTTATTTATCTCCTGTGGATAAACTGGGTTCTTTTTGTAACCAAGAATAGATTGTCTCGGTTTACTAAATGGAAGGTCCATCTTCTATTTCTGCTGCCAAAACACCAATTTGTGGACAATTTGAACATTGAACATGGAACATAGAATAATAGAGTTGGAAGGGACCTTGGAGGTCTTCTAATCCAACCCCCTGCTCAATCAGGAAACCCTATACCATTTCAGTAAAATGGTTGTCCAGTCTCTTTTTGAAAGCCTCCAGTGATGGAGCACCAATAACTTCTCAAGGGAAACTGTTCCACTGATTAATTTTTCTCACTGTTAGGAAATGTCTCCTTAGTTCCAGATTGGTTCTCTCCGTGATTGGTTTCCATCTGTTGTTTCTTCTCCTGTCTTCTGGTGCCTTTGAGAATGGGTGGATCTCCTCTTCTCTGTGGCAACGCCTCAAATATTGGAACACTGCTGTTATGTCATCCTTCATCCTACTTTTAATTTCATTGTTTTCAGTCTGGCTAGTCTATAGAAAAGAATTGGGGGCAACAGGAAAGCAGTATTTCAGTATTTGAGCGGCTTCCACATAGAAAAAAAGGGACAAATTATTTTGCAAAGCATCAGAGGGCAGGACAAAAACAAGGGTTGGAAACTAATCAAGAAGAGGAAGTCAAGTTATTCTCCAAAGCAACTGAAGAAGCAACAGATGGAAACTCATCAAGGAGAGAAGCAACCTGGAATTCAAGAGAAACTTCCTAACGGGGAGGACAATTAACCAGTGAAACAGCTGGCCACCAGAAATTGTGGGTGCTCCATCACTGGAGGTTTTTAAGAGGAGATTGGATAGTCATTTGTCTGAAATGGAGTAGGTTCTCCTGCCTGAGCAGGGGGCTGGACTAGAAGATCTCCAAGGTTCCTTCCTTATATTCTATTAAACTAGACATCCCCAATTCTTGCAAATGTCCATCTATATTTTAGTGTCCAGTTCCTTAAATATCTTTGTTGCTTTTCTCTGCTCTCTTTCTAAAGTCTCAACATTTTTTTTAAATAATGTGGTGACCAGAACTGCCATTTACCTGTTTTCACAGGAAAGTTTCTGCTACATAGTCAAATTTAGTCAACCCCCCATGGAGGGTTGGTTTTTTTTAACCAATTCAATTAAATCAAGTATCTTCGATCAGTCAGCATCATCATCATGATATATATTATATATCTATAATTCCAACCCTTCCAACGATCAATTAAAATTGTTTAAAATATTGTGGATGAAAACCAGGAAACAATGAAACAAGAAAAAATCAATTAGATCATGTAAGAATGCCACTACTTGAGCTAGAGTATAGGGGAGAGAAGAGGGGGTCCAAAAAGTCCATCACCATGTTGAGTTTTTAACCCCTATACAACATAACACAGACCATTGGTATCAGAGGTGGGTAATTCAGCAGGTTCTGACCAGTTCTGGAGAACCAGTAGTGGAAATTTAGAGTAGTTAGGAGAACTGGCAAATCCCACCTCTGACTGGAGATTTTGCAGTATCCCTCCCCTGCCACACCCACCAAGCCCTGCCCACAGAGCCGGTAGTAAAATAAAAAAGAACCCACCACTGATTGGTAGATACAAAACAAAAGAAATAGTATACTCCTTGACTTACAAGCATTGACTTAGTGACCGTGCAAAGTTACAATGTCACTGAAAATGTAACTTACAATAAATCCTTGCATGGACAACCAAAATACATTCCCCATGGTCAAATGATCAAAATTTGGTTGTTTGGCATCTGGCTTGTATGTGCAATGGTTGCAGCATCCTGGGGCAGGGGGTCATCTCATCATCATTTAGGACTTTCCCAGCTGGCTTCTGGCAAGCAAAGTAAATGGGGTGAAATCTGACTCAACAGTAGCAACTGTGAGAGGGATTTTGAAGTCCTAGTGGATAATAACTTAAATAAGAGCCCGCCGTGTGTTGCAGCTACCAAAAAGGCCAACAAAATTCTAAGCTGTATAAACAGAGGAATAGAATCAGGATCATGTGAAGTGTTCACACCACTTTATAATACCTTGGTGAGGCCACACTTGGAATCCTGCATCCAGTTTTGGTTGTCATGATGTAAAAAAAAAAAAGATGTTGAGACTCTAGAAAGATTGCAGAGAAAAACAACAAAGAGGATTAGGGGACTGGAAGCTAAAACATACGAAGAACGGTTGCAGAAACTGGGTATGTCTAGCCTGATGATAAGAAGGACTAAGGGTGACATGATAGCAGTCTTCCAATATCTCAAGGGCTGCCCCAAAGAAGAGGGAGTCAAGCTATTCTCCAAAGCACCTGAAGGCAGGACAAGAAGCGACAGATGGAAGCTAATCAAGGAGAGAAGCAGGGGTGGGATGCAAATATTTTAACGTCTGGTTCTGTGGGCGTAGCTAGGGGCAAGTGACTAGGTGGGTGTGGCTTCTTCTATTTTTTTTTTGTGTGTGTGCAACACTGCCTCGCCCACTCCATTTTTTGGCCTCCTGGGCCTCAGAGGAGCCTCCTGGACACAGCTGTAAAACAGTGGTGGGGATCCTGGCACAGCTGATCATCAGAACAGTTGATCTTCGGGAGGAAAAAAAGAAAAGAAAAAAGAAAGCTGTTTTTTTACTACCAGTTTGACTGAACGGTAGCATGTTTTACTACTGGTTCACCCAAACCATGCCGACCCAGTAGAATACCACCACTGGAGAGAAGCAACCTAGAACTAAGGAGAAATTTCTTGACGGTGAGAGCAATTAACCAGTGGAACCACTTGCCTCCAGAAGTTGTGGATGCTCCAACACTGGAAGGTTTTAAAAAGAGATTGGAGAACCCTTTGTCTGAAGTGGTGTAGGGCTTCCTGCCTAGGCAAGGGGTTGGACTAGAAGACCTCCAAGGTCCCTTCCAATTCTGTTATTCTATTCTATTCTAAAAAAGATGTTGAGACTCTAGAAAGAGTGCAGAGAAGAGCAACCAAGATGATTAGGGGATTGGAGGCTAAAATAAATGAAGAACAGTTGCTGGAATTGGATATGTTTAATTTAATGAATAAGAAGGACCCAGGGTGACAGGATAGCAGACTTGCAATATTTCACAGAAAAGAGGGGGGTAACTCATTTTCCAAAGCATCTGAAGGCAGGACAAGAAGCAATGGACCCTAACCTAAAACTACCAGGAGAAATGTCCTTAGCAGTGACAATTGCCTTGTGGAATGTCTTGATTCCAGAGGCTGTGGGTGTTCCTCAACTTTGGAAGGTTTTAAGAAGAACCTGGACAGCCATTAAATCCAGAATGGTATAGGGTCTCCTGGTTAAGCAGGGGGTTGGACTAGAAGACCTCTAAGGTCCCTTCCAACTTAGTTAGACTGTTATTATGAGAGATAGAGATAGTTGGAAAGAGAGAAAGATGATAGCTAAACAGAGAAAGACACACACAGAGAGAGAGATATGGAGAGAGAGAGACAGAGAGAGAGAGAGAGAGAGACTGTGATTCTGGGTTTTATGCATAAATGCATTTGTTCAAAAATATGGAATTTTTGTACATCCTATTTTCCACACTCATCTGTCACCTGGTTAGAGTACATAATCTTCTGAGCACAGGTAGAAAGGATTGTCGTTATTTTGAAAAATAAATAACCACTGCCATCTATTGGTTATAAAATATAATAATGCTTCTTGCACCAATTTCAAAAGGAAGATGTGTATGAGGAAGAACCAACTTATTAAATATGGCCTCCATAATATAGATAAAATCAATTATACTACTGCTTGTCATATACAGGCAGTGGTAGGACAGGGGGGGAAATCGAAGATTAATGGCATGTCATTACAGTTGTGCTTTTAAAGATGTAGCAACGTTTTGACAGAGGGAAGAGCTTTGAGGAGGAGTTACTGGGCATGTTTAGACAGGAGATTAGAAGACACAGTATTAATCTAAACTAGGTGTAGCTATTTTATTTATTTTTTCTACATCCAACCTAAAGAAACAAGCTGAGTTTCTTTGGGTACATGTGCTCAATCAAAAGCAATGGCCATATGGATTCTGGGGTTCTTTGTAGTCTTTGAGCTTGGTGGCTATTACCCATCTAGGTAACATCATCAATGCTAGCCTAAAGTAACACTGATGATGTTACCTAATTGGGTCTTGAAGCATCTGCAAGAAAATGACCCAGCTCAGAGAGCACCAAGAACCCCACAATTTCTTCCTCCTCCTCCTCCTCCTCCACAAACACCACTCCCTTCTAGCATTGATGATGTTACCTAGCTGGGTCATGAAATATCTGCTTGAAAACAAGCCAAGCTCAGAGAGCACCAAGGGCTTCACAATCATTCTCCTTCTCCTCCTTCAATTGCTTAGTTAAAAAGAAAGCCAGTGTTATGCAGAGATTTTGAGCTTCCTATAGACAAAATATCTGAATAATGTATGACTGTTTGATCCCCTTTAAGCAACAATGCCTTTGCAACAACATTGTGTATTTTAAAAGAGATCATGTCCTGCACTGAGTATGGTCTTCAGCTATCAAAAGGCCTAAAGAGCATTTCTGACATGAATGGAATAAATATTTGATGGGTGCCCTTTGTGTTCTATATTTTGGGCTGTAAGCAAAGGGCTCACTTCATTTTCCTTCTGCTAAAATCTAAAGATACATGTAAAGGTTTCCTTGACCAGTCATGTCTGACTCTAGGTTACAATGCTCACCTCCGTTTCTTGGCTGAGGGACCCAGAGTTGTCCAAAGACATTTTCTGTGATCATGCGGCCAGCATGACTATATGCCGAAATGCACGGCATGGTGTTACCTTCCGAAGTGGTACTTATTTATCTACTTGCATTTACATGCTTTCAAACTGCTGGATGGGCAGAGCTGGAGCAAGTAACGGGAACTCATCCTGTTGCATCATGCTTGGGTCTTGAACCCAAGCTGTCAGCTTTCCAGCTGACAAGCTGAATGTGTCAGGATTGCCACCTCAGGCCTATGCTCTGCAATCATTCAGTACAAGACTGCCATGAACCCGGGGGGTGGGGGTGGAAGAGGGCGAAAGGGAAGGGGAGTACCAATGGGGAAAGTGGAAGTATCTCTCCCAGGTGGCATATCAAGGCCACTCTGCTATGAGAAGAATGCAGCTGCAAATCTGTTGTGGTTAGCCAGCAGCAGGTGTGGATGGCTGAGGAGAGCAAGGACTCAGATGAGGGGCCAGGACCATTAGGGAATAGACTGCTGCCTTCAGACATTGTGGGGGCTGGCAACAGTGATGAGGAAGTTCCTGAGGAGCCTGTGCAACGGATTGCTCATAGGAAAGAGTAGTTACAACAGCACAGGTCACTCGGGTGTAAGGCTGCAAGGTAATGGCCCCTTCTTCAAGAAGATAAAAGCCAGCTGTGAAATGAACATACTTTGCAGAAGGCAAAGACGTTTTGAAACTCCAGCCTCGTGGACATTCCAGTATCCTGAGTTTGTATTTGAAGATTCTTATTTTGCAAATTATTTCTTGTCTGTTATCTTTTGGCAAGTCTCGTACAGTTTGGCAAGGCTTGTGCTTATCACAGCTAATTATTTTGTAAATGCATTACAAGGTTTCTGTTCCTTGTGAATTGTGTTTGATCTGTTGGAAAAGGGCGTGGGTCAGAACAAAACCAGACTAAACTCAGAGCGACCATTTCAAAAACGTCTTCTTGGAAATTGATTGAATAATAGGGGTGGGAGCAATGAACAGGGAAAATATTTCACTTGGGGATTTGCTGTGTGAATCTCAGTTATGGCTTTGCTTTATTGTATTCCACTTGACCTTTAGTAAAGTATACCTTTGTCAACGAATGGAGCTAAGGATCATTCCTATCTAAAGGTTCAAATTGAGGATTCTTTAAACCTCTGTGCTAAAATCTAGCAGAAGATATTTGCCTTCCCTCTTCCCACTCTCCCACATCCTGAAGACTGCGATTTTGGGAATCATTTCTTCCTCATATATATCACTTCCATTCATTTCCCCTGTTAAACATTCAGGAAGAAATTGTGAAGAAGATCTTACTATGAGACAGACGGATGGATCTGTCAGAGTGAAGGGCCAAGGATAAATATAAGACAGAGATGTCATGGAACTGGTAGAATTGGAGACACAAATCAGGAGCATGAATGGAGTAAGGAGAGAGTAGTAGCACATCAGGGAGCAGAGCAGGCAATCTAAAACAAATACCCCACCACATTGCTGGTCCAGCCTCAGAGCTCAGCTTGTGCAAGGCTCAGCTTGTGCAAAAGCATTATTAGGGTCATCATACCTATCACGGATGTTACCTAGTTCAGATAATGAAATGTCTGCAAGAAAGCCACCAAGCCCAGAGCACCAAGGACCCCACAGTCGTCATCCTCCTCTTCCCCCTCTTCCACCTCCTCCTTCTCCTCCTCCTCTCCACAAAACCCACTCTCTTTTAGCATTGACGCTGTTACCTAGTTTGGGTAATGAAATGTCTGCCAGAAAACAGCCACACTCAGAGAGCACCAAGGACTCCTCCTCCTCCTCCTCTTTCACGACCCAACTAGATAACATCATCCATGCTAGAAGGGAAGGAAGTTTGTGGAGCAGAGGAGGAGGAGAGGAAGGAAGAAAAGGGGGAGGGGGAGGGGGAGGAGCATTGTGGGGTGTTTGGGGCTTTCTGAGCTTGATTGCTTTATTATCCATCTAGATGATATCATCAATGCTAGCTTAAACTAACACTGATGATGTTACCTAGTTGGGTAATGAAGCATCTGAAAGAAAACAACCCAGCTCAAAGAGAACCATGGACCCCACAATTTCCTCCTCCTCCTTTTCCTCCTCCTCCTCTCCACAAAACCCACTCCCTTCTAGCATGGATGCTGTTACCTCGCCTGAATAATAAAACACCTGCAAGAAAATAACTGTGTTCTGTAAAATATCTGTACGCTGCATCTCCTCTTTTTTTCCTCATTTCCTGCAGGGTCCAAGGAAAATTATTTATTTATTCTTTCAATTTGTTCACCAGCCAGCATCCTAAATGACTTTGGGCTTTCTTAAAGATGCATTTCAGCAGAGCCTAATTAAGATGATTCAAATTGCCTTTTGCATCTGGGTCATTGCCTGGACATCTCCACCTAATATTCTCAGCCACAAGATCTAAGTGGTTTGTCACTGCCTCCTTTCAAAATGTGTTCTTTTTTCCCCCCAACTCTTCCTAGTTAATCCCTCAGGCCTGAGTTTTCCAATAGCCTCTTGTCCAAATGTAAACCAGCTTTGACATGATAAGTTTCTGAGGTCAGACCAATGGGGTTATTTGCTGCCAGCCACCTGGGCTTTTAAAAGTATTGAAGGGGATGTATTAAATATACAAGGGAAATTCATCACAGCATTTAAAATAATTAAATTCAAATAAAGCCAAATGTATTTTACTATCATTATTATTGTAGTTCATTTTAATGATCATGAGAAGTGTTAATACCGCTTTACAATGCCTTGGTAAAGACACACTTGCATCCAGATTTGGTTTGCCATGATGTAAAAAAAGATGTTGAGACTCTAGAAAGAGTGCAGAGAAGAGCAACAAAGAGGATTAGGGCAGTAGTGGGATTCAAAAAATTCTTACTACCGGTTCTGTGGGCATGGCTTGGTGGGCGTGGCAGGGGAAGGATACTGCAAAATCCCCCTTCCCTCCCCACCCCACTAACCTGCTTTCCAGCTCCGTTCTCCTGTGCAGGGCAACCAAAGGAGACCCAGCCGATCAGCTGGGATTCAACGGGAGGCAGAGAATAGATGGGGGTGGGGCCAGTCAGAGGTGGTACGATAAGGTGAAAAAGAGATGCTATCACTGATGACAGATGTGGGAGATGACCAGAACTCTAAGAAGCATTTTTTGAGGGAAGAACCTGGAGAAAGAAAGGTTTTCAAATCACAGAAATTAGAAGTGCCAGAATAATTGAACATCGGTCTCAAACAATACAGGAAACACAACTTCAGTAATAGAGTGGTCAATGTCTGGAATACTCTCCCTGACTCTGTGGTTTCTTCCCCAAACCCCAAAAACTTTAACCTTAGACTGTCTACTATTGACCTCACCCCTTTCCTAAGAGGTCTATAAAGGGCGTGCATAAGCACACCAACGTGCCTACCGTCCCTGTCCTATTGTTTCTTTTTATTTTTCTTATATGTATCCATTTCATGTATTCATAACCATGCTTATGCTTATACCTGTATTATCTAATACTTGCTTGACAAATAAATAAAAGAATAGAAGAAGAAGAAGAAGAAGAAGAAGAAGAAGAAGAAGAAGAAGAAGAAGAAGAAGAAGAAGAAGAAGAAGAAGAAGAAGAGAAGAAGAAGAGGAGGAGGAGGAGGAGGAGGAGGAGGAGGAGGAGGAGGAGGAGGAGGAGGAGGAGGAGGAGGAGGAGGAGAAGAAGAAGAAGAAGAAGAAGAAGAAGAAGAAGAGAAGAAGAAGAAGAAGAAGAAGAAGAAGAAGAAGAAGAAGAAGAAGAAGAAGGAGATAGACTGTCTACTATTGACCTCACCCCCTTTCCTAAGAGGTCTATAAAGGGCGTGCATAAGCACACCAACGTGCCTACCATCCCTGTCCTATTGTTTCTTTTGTTTTTCTTATATGTATCCATTTCATGTATTCATAACTATGTTTATTACTTATACCAATTATCTTGTAAGCGATTGACAAATCAAATAAACAAATAAAAATAAAATAAACAATGGGTGATGGCTGGCGTGCCTGGAGGGATGGTTCTGCATGCAACTTCCAGCACGCGTGCCATAGGTTCACTATCACAGGTATATAGAGTCTCCTGCTTGAGCAGGGGGTTGGACTTGATGACCTCCAAGGTCCCTTCCAACTCTGTTATTCTATGTTCTTAGGAAAAAAAAAATAACAAAGAAAAGAAAAAAGGTAAGGAAGAATTTAAAAAATGTACAACAAAAATTATAGTTAAAGGCAGCAGGATGGAATCTGAAGCCAATAACTCCAGAGTTGACAAAGAAAATGTGAGGGACGAAAGATTTGTGATGTTTTATATGTTTTATGATGTCTCAGGATTCTTTGCAATTTCCCCCATCAGTGAACCAGGAAGATTTCTTTAGCAGTTGATGGACTCTTGAATGCAAACAAGCAAAATTGACAAGATGTTAAACAACGGTTGTTTGGATTCTTGAAACGTTCAGCTAGTTTTCCTGCCCTGGGATATCACAACTAAACGTCTCAATCCAACAGCCTTTCGTGTTCTGTTGTGTCAGGCAGTAGATAAAAAAAATGGGGCACGCACACACACACACACACACATTGCCTGATAAAACAATGGCAGTGTTTTGTCATCTTTTTTATTTGCATGGCTTTCAAAAGGCTGCTCTACCTTTCTTGCATGCAAACACCTGAAGATGTGTCAAGAAGGGGGGTGGGAAATATATGAGATTCTCTATTTGAGTCTCGTTACTAGAGAAAATTCCAGCATTGATGCTTCATTTGTGGAAATTGTAAGTCCTGTAATTCGGAAATTCATAGGTGACTCGGGGTGTGCAATTCTTAGAAAAGCTCACAACGTTTCGGATGTTAAACAAATGTTGGAATGAGTGCTTTCTCACTCCCCTCCTTCTGCTCCTCCTCCTCCTCTCTGTAAGCCCCATTTCCTTCTAGCACTAATGATGTAACCTGGTTGGGTAATGAAATGTCTGCAAGAAAACAGTCAAGTTCAGAGAGCATCAAGAACCCCACAGTTCTCCTTCTCCTCTTCCTCTTCCTCCTCCTCCTCCCCTTTCTCCTCTGCAAATCCCTCTTCCTTCTAGCACTGATGATGTAACCTAGTCTGGTAATGAAACGTCTGCAAGAAAGCAATCAACCTCAGAGAGCATCAAGGACTCCACAGTTCTCCTTAGTTCCAGGTTGCTTCCCTCCTTGGTTCATTTCTATCCGTTGCTTCTTGTCCGGCCCTCAGGTGCTTTCAGGAATAGGTTGACCTTCCTCTCTGTGGTAGCCCCTCAAATATTGGAAGACTGCTATTGTTAGGAATAACAAGGTTACCTAACTTAGTTTGGGTAAAATAATATATAAACTATGATTGTAAGTAAGTGTGTGTCACTTTAACTGCAAAGCATGTAATTTTGGGTGTGGCTGTAACACCGCCATAAGAGGGAGCAAGAGAGCTTACTGTATTGCTGGCTTACTGGATTGCTTGCTGACGATGATGGATTGATGGTTCCCTGCTGCTTTTGCTGAAGAGAGAAAGGAGGTTTGAACTTCTTCATATCTCTACTGTGAGAAGATTTATTACTGGACTGATATTTGTAAGTTTACTGACCTCTTTTTTGACACTGGACTTTGCAACTGCATAATCCCCGGACGGACTGAACTAGTGAATGATATATGGACTGTTTGACTATGCTAAAACTCTTACTGGAATAAACTATTTAACTAGCAC